>OX596234.1:46292579-46892579 GCA_951394345.1 Salicornia ramosissima | reverse complement strand
ATAAAAGTGAGATAAAGATGTAGAAGAGAATCGCAAAGGAGATGCACCATAATCTTTAGTTGCAGAGATTTGGAGCTGGAAAAGTCTAGTCCGGGGTCCACGCTTTTGTTTTTTCTACAACACCACATTTTTTGTACTTCCTACTTTTCGAAAAAACGCAACAATTTCTATATTTGGATGTTTCAAAATAAATGTAACAATTTTAATCTTCCATTTTTATAAATTTTTTCTTTCTATCTCTCACATCATCACATACCCCACTTTCTCTCTCTATCCCTTTTACTCCCACAATAAAAAAATTACCTAGAAGTCGTGTCACCCCAATTGTTGCGTTTTTTTGAAAACGTATGAAGTATTTACTTTTTGGAAACGAATGGTTGTAAGTTCGATTCTCACTATCTTTACCTAACAACAATGTTAGCTGAGTATTAATATGAATCTGTGATAGAAGATTAGTCTTGTGCTAACGTCATTTTTATGCCCCAATGATCGACCTCTAACCTAATGGTGAATTGGTGATAGAGTGCACCTTGCAAACAATAGTTTAATTTGTCAGTTCAGTTTTCACCACCACATCCCTTACCATATAAAAATTACTTTTTCGGCTCAATTAACACACACCATTTGATTTATTTTTTTCATATAATTCAATAAACAACTTTAAAATTATTAAGGTTTTTTCACGGGGTGACAAGGGTTGTCGCACATCCATCAAAATACTCATCTTACTCTCCAACTGACGTAGTAAAGTAAGTTGGAGTCGAATTCATAAAAATAAGTTAGATCTACTATTCTAAAAGCCCTATATTATATAAAGAGCCTTGGTCAGATCAACAAGTAAAACTAAAATAAATAAGTAAAACTAGTTTTGGTAAATATAATGTTGCTGCTCTTCTGGCACACTAAACCACCTTCAATTCCAATCCTCATCCCAATGGCCACCTCGATAGCCAGGGGTGAGATCTGTTCACCAATTTTAAACGGTCATAACTTATTCGATTTAGGTTGAAGTTGGGCATGTGACATAAAGTTGAAAAACTATTTGAAGTTTCAATGTCACTAGAATTGCATCAAACTGATGAGTACAACTCATATTATGCCCAAAATAGTGAAACATTGCCATAAATTTTCAAATCGATTTGATTGATTTCAAGTCATATTTTCACCAATTGTCATCACAACCGATATAGCAAGTAAAAAAACATTTATGTGAAAAGTTAATCAAACACGTTTATCAAAAAGGTAAAACTCTGCTAAGCTCTGGTTGAACATGTCACAACTGAACTTATCTGAATTATTATGAAAAAATATTCTTACCCTCAAGTGCATGATGATCAATATGCATGTGCTCTTAAAATAAAATAATTATGCTATACATTTTGAACATTTATGTTATGAATCTAAAACATTCATTGAACACTTGTTTTTATAAAATTAAGTGCGTGGCTGAAGTATAAATTAAATCATACTTGTTCTAGATGTTCAATATAAATATTCTAAACCCATTTTAATGAATATTCTATTTTAAGTGTAGGCGCATGTTATATATGCAATATACATCCTATTATCAAACCCGATTGAATTTATTGGACTTGTTAAACTACTTGGTCTGATTAACCTTGATTTTAATAAACAAATAAACTTTGTTGATCCTGATTAAAACTTGACTTTATTATACCCGACATCAAATCGTTTTAACTTATCTAAATTGATTTTTTTTTTGGAAGATAAAGGCAATGTTGCGCTATCAAATACGATTACGTACTCCATACGTCCCAAAATACTCTATTTAACTTTTCACATATTGCAAGACGTAAATTTAAATATTAATAATATACTTATTTGTATACAATAACAAATTATAAAAACTACATGTTTGAAACGTACGTATTGAGACGAATCAAACGAAATTTAATATGACTATTTCTCCTTGCATATATAAAAATTAAATAGTCATAAAAGGAATTATTTGTTTAGGGACACATGGAGTACTAAAATAAAAATAAAAACTACTCTTACAACGATAATCATACTTCATACTTCATATATACTTGATACTTCATATATACTTCATACTTCCAAAAAAAAAAATCATACTTCATACTTTCATAGTTAGGCACTGTTCTTTAGGAGTGCTCTTGTCTGATCTGATCTGATCTGTTTTGAGTTTGTCTGATCTGATCTGATCTGATCTGATCTGATTTGAGTTTTTCTGATTTGATTTATATTTATATTTATATTTATATTTATTTTTATTAGGGACAAAAATTTAATGAACCTAAAGCCTCAAGCTCATTTCATTTCACCTCTTCAGTATTTTACTTTTCATTCTTTTCAAACCCTTCATTCAATTTGACTCCAAAACCGTCACCGAAAAAGTCGACCGAATAATCACCGCCGGAAAAGTCATTCTGAAAACCATCGTCGGACAAGTCTTCCCGAAAACCGTCGCCGGAAAAGTCGGCCAAATAATAACCGCTGGAAAAAGTCAGTCCGAAAACCGTCGTCGGAAAAGTCGTCCTGAAAATCGTCGCCCAAAAACTCGGCTTGAAAATCGTCGCCGGAAAAGTCGGTCGAATAATCACCGCCGGAAAAGTCGACCGAATAATCATCGCCGGAAAAGTCATTCCGAAACCGTCGTCGGAAAAGTCGTCCCGAAAATCGTCGCCAGAAAAGTCGGCCGAATAATCAACGCTGAAAAGGTCAGTCCGAAAACCGTCGTCGGAAAATGTCGAGCGGGAAAACAATGCTCGAAATAATAATAATAATAATAATTGTAATGGCCCAGATTTTTCGGTATTTTTGCCATTGATTTATTTTCTATTCATGTTATTTTATGTATGGTCCAAAATCTATTTGGACTATTTATTTTTATTTTATGTGAATAATTTCGATTAATTTCGATATTTCTATTTTTAATTGTTTATTAATTATTTTATTATTATTTAATTAATTAGAATTTAATTATTTAATTTTTTAGTTAGTTAATTAATATTTTTGGGCCAAATGCGATTTAAGCATGATTAATCAAGTATGAGTGCAATTAGCCCAATTGATCACCAAAAAACCCAATTAAGCCTTATAGAAATCGGCCCCCCTTGGTTAAGTGGCTTAATTTTGTCACTTGCTTCATGTTCACACCTTAACCACTTCTATAAATAGAAGGGGATTGTAAGGCTTAAGATTCATTTTCCATCTTAAACACCTTTGATCATCTTTTACTACAATTAAAGCCAAACACAAACACTCTCCATTTCTCTATTTCACACGCCTATTAGGCTTAATCACCATCAATCCAACCAATTTGTTCATCATCAATTCTAAACTTAAACTTAAAGATTCAAACTCCATTGATCTTTAAGTTTTCAAACACAAATTAATCTTCATTGCCATTTATAAAGACTTGGTATTTGGTTCGGTTTTGGGTTGGGAATCGTGTGGGTTGTTCGTGGATCGAGTGGTGGTGTACGGTGGTGCTCATGTGAAGACGGTGGTCTGTGGTGGTGCCGTGCAAGAGTCGTGTTGGTGTCGTGCAAGAGCCGTGGTGGTGTCGTGTTGACGACGGTGGTACAAGTGGTGACCGTGTGGTTCGTGGTGCAGCCGTGCGTGTGTGTTCGTGCAAGGCCGTGCCGTGTTCGTGCAAAACCGTGTTGTGGTCGTGTACTTTGGGGTTTTCCGGGCAGCAAGTTTGAGTGATTAGTTTGCTTGATCTTCAATAAGGTAACATACCTTCTTACCTTAGTATGTATACTATGATTATAGGGTGGATTAAATATGCATGTTAGATGAATTTCCAATGTTTGTTTATCATGACTTGCGTGATTTTAAGTAAGGATTTGGGTAATGTTTACATGATGATTTACTTAAGTTTTCATGCATGTTTTTGGATGAGGTTTTGATGAAGTTTTCAAATGGTTCTTGATGGGTTCTTGATGAATTCTTTGAGTTTTTTATCAGTTCTTGGTTGAGTCTTGAAATCTTGAAAGTTAGTTTTATGTTCTTTTAAGGTGCAAGATTATTGATGTTTTCAAAGTATTGTTTAAAGATAAGTAAAGTTTTATAAAGATTTTGAAAGAAAGGTTTAAAGAATTTAAAGAAAGGTTTAAAGATTTGTTAAAGATTCGATAAAGATTGATTATGAAGTAGGATTGATTATGGTTAAACTCAAGAAAAAGCGAAAGAAGCGATCTTGAGTATAACTTCGATATTTGTAATTAAGATTAGCTTAAGTTTACTTTTAGATGCATAGTCTTGGAGTAAGATTCTAAGTTTTGGGTTAAGACGTTGCCCCTATCCTGACTGCGGTATTGGGATAGTGTATACTTGCTATGTTGGCTGTTTGATATGAATTTCCGTAAGATGGGGTTCATGGGTTTGGGAGTAAGATTCTCATTCCTGGCATAGTAAGAAAGTTCATTCGCGTAAGAAGCGTTTGTACGTGCATAATCCGGTCTAAAATGTAAATGGGTAGCGACAAAGATGTTTTATGATTTTTATGTTGGAATTATTTAAAGTTGGTCAGTTTTACGATTATTGGTATTTTGACGTTTTTACCCTATGTTGGTTGTTAGTCTGATGTGTGGTTTGATTTGTTCTATGATTATGTGTATCCATGTTATGCTTATGGTGGGACTGTTATGTTGCTCGCCACTGACAGTGGATTGTTGTTATTTTTCAGGTAATTCTGATGATGACTGTGCTGCTTAGCTATTGGTTGGGCGAGTGTCGTTATAGTATTTCTTTTGTACTATTTTACGTTATGTTATTAGTTTGGACGTATAGTTTTATCTGTAGTATATTTTGACTCTGACAGTATTTGGAGTTATTCAATAGTATTGGTACATTTTGGGTATAGTATTGTACAACTTGTGGGTATTGTACGTTTTGGGATATAGTAATAATATTTTCGAGGTTTTGTTTTAATTTTTTTGTAAGTTTGTTTGTTAGATCGACAATTCGACTCGTAGATTTCTTCCGCGCCGGTTTAAGCGAGTCGGGTCGTCACAATAATAATAATAATAAAGAATAATAATAATAAAGAATAATAATGCCTGATCTGATCTGACTAAATCTAATCTGATCTGATTTGATTACTGTAGCTTTTAAGTCCAAAAGAACATGAACTCCCTACTATTAATCATTATAAGAGTAATAATACGGAGTAATAATGAAGTATATATACCCGTAGATCAAGACAGATGGAGCGTGACTAAAATGTTTGACAAAAAACCGTACAATAGAGTCAACGTCGTTGCAGGGTTAGTTGTTGATTTGTTATACTGCCAAAGCGCAACTACACACCACCCTCCCCATCTCCTCTTCTTACGCCATTGTCGGCTACGCACCCTTTATTTAATTATTTGTGTGGCCCTATCCTCCGTTTGTAACCCTACATTCTTAATTTGTACACGAAACAATAAGGCGATATGATAGAGTATATAAAATATTACTCCATATTATCAGCTTAAGGACTCGTTTATTTTAGTTGAATATAGCTGAACTGAATTAAACTGAACTGAAAGTAATATTTTATAAGAGAAGAAAATTGAGAGCTGAATTGAACTTAATAAAGCTGAACTGAACTGAATTTAAGCTGAAGTAAACAAGCCCTAAGCTTTTGGTTGAGATGACCATCTAACATGATATCATAGTTAACGTGACACAGAGGCCACGGATTTGAATCTTATCCACCTTCTACTTTGCAAAGTGGAATTAATTAGCACCAGGTATGGTTTAGGGTTGAGATTGTCCTCTAACATAAGGCAAGGTGTACTCCACAATTTTTCGAATCTTTGAAAATAAGATTATTCCTTTGTTATCACTTTAAAAAATTTACATTTGAAAATCTTTGTTTATTTAAACCAAATATTACCAATTAAAATATAAATAATGTATTAATTTTAATAATATAAGGGCAGGACCCCCTAAATCTATTGAGACGGCCCTGAACAATCACACAACTCTATCATTTACTAGCCAACCAATGCCTAATATTGAAACAGTGTGTATGGGTCATCAGTGTGAATTTATTAACAATTGATACCTGTAATTATCATTACAAATTGTCCGATTTGAAATCTTTTAATACTTAAGAGAGCAATCAGGCCAAGCAAGCATTAATGTTTGGTTTTGCATGATTTTTATGTTAAACATTGAAGGCTTCAATTTGATTTCAGGAGCCAATTAAATATAAACTGGAATAATAGATGAATTGATAGATAATGACTTTTTTTATCAGAAAAAAAAAAAAGTCATTATCCAACCTTTGATAGATTAGCGAAGAGTATATAAGGTATGAGACGTTGGCTCCACCACAAATTTGATCTAAATGCAAAATTTTAGATAGATTTTCATGCTAGCAAAAATTAAAGCCAATGAATTAGGGCTCGTTTACATTAGTTGAATATAGATGAACTGAACTGAACTGAATTTAATAGAGATGAACTGAACTTAACTGAACTGAATAGAAATGTATTAATTGAACTGAACTGAATATAATCTGAAGTAAACAAATCCTTAATTATTCTTCATCCAATGAATTGAAGAAAATGACTTAATAGGTTCCCTCATTATTGGACTGATTAAAATTTACTCCATTATTATTTAATTTTTTTGTTATTCAATTTGCTTTTTGGCAATATTCATTCACTTTATTTTAACCATCATTTGCTAATTATGTATAAGAAAACATTCACTGTCATTTGGGATGGATGGATCATATAAATTTTACAATTAAACCATTATACAATTGGATAATTAATTAGGAACATAATTCAATTTAATAAACGGGAGCACTTTGATGAATTCCTTAAGGTTGTGTTTGGGAAAATAGATTTCATTTCAAATACATCATTTGAATTATAGAATTTAAGTATTTCAAATGACATGGTTTACCTTGTCATTTGAAATCCTTACCTTCATTGCTTATTACTTGTTAGTTGTAGAATTTGGGCAAATTCATCATTTTAAATTCTTGGACATCCAAAGACTATAATTGTCTCAATTCCAGAATTTCAAATGAAATTCTAGAATCCAAACACACCATAATTTTTTTTGAAGAGTAACTTAATTAATTAATATATTAAAAAGGTTAATCAAGCAAAACAATGGCCTTTAAACTTCATACAATAATATGTAAATTATTAGGGCAATGTAGAGATGTCAACGAGTCGAGCCGCACCGAGTAGTAACCTGTTCGAGCTAGGCTTGATTAATATTTATCGAGCTCGAGCATAACCAAGCTTTCAAAAACATTGTCCGAGCTTGGCTCGTTTAATTTTTTCATGGTCGAGTTCGGCTCGAGCTTGCTCGTTTACGTATTCGAGCTCGAGCTAAGATATAACTCATTAATAAAAGAGCTTTGTATATGCTTAAACGAGCTTTGTACATATTGTGATATTAATTTCTAATTTAAACCTTTTCCCAAGCATAAGTAATACAAGAAATATAAATTATAGCCCAAAATTTAATTTGGTTAATGTTCCGGCAACCTTTAATTGTCTCTGTATAAGGTGGCGTCCTTGGTGGTCCGTGTGGCGCTGACCTGCTAAGATGAACAAACGGTGAGCTGACCCCGGGGTATTTCCGGGGAAAGGCCCTCCGATGCTTAAGTCAGTAGGGGAATTTATATTTAAGAGAGAGAGAGAGAGAGAGTTTGTGAGTGGATGGATTTAATCTCTCCCTTCCATTGGTGGGATTGTCTCCTATTTATAGAGGGTTGATTAGTACCCTGTCGGCCTGTCTCTAGGCCGACAGGCACGCGTGTTCCTCTGGGCCCAGATGTACAAGCTGTATGCTGGGAGCTAGTTGACTTGTTGGTGAGTAGGGCACGTATGCCTAAATGGCGTCCTTGGTGGCCGTCAAGTGGCATACCGGGGCCTTCTGCTTAATGGTTCTTATTGTCGTCCATTTGGTATTAAGTGTGGGACGGCAACCTTGCTGGCGATTGATATCTTAGTGGGGACGTTAGTAAGGTGGTACTACCGGTGTACTGGTAGGCCTCCATACAACTAGCCCCCCCAAAAAGTATTTGCAGTTTGTAAAAGTGAGGATGCTTTTGTAAAAATAAGTCGCCAAAAGATGTCGGTGTAGTGTAAGTTTGATTTAATTCATAAAAGTGATGACACGTGTCCATTGAAGGCAAAAAGTCTCTTGGTGGACCCGGTGCTTGCTATAAATAACTTGCTTAAACAATTTTTACCCCCTCTTTATGTTTTTTTTTTTCCGAAAATTTTAAAAAGAATTCAACTTTTCTTCTTCTTTCCCTCTCTAAAGCGATTCGAAGAGTGGGAGGTTCTACTCATCGTTTCTGAAGTAGCTTGTTCTCAATTTTCCAACAAACGCCAGGTAATTGATTTATTTCGAATTTTTCACTGTAATTAAGAGTTTAATTTTCCATTTTTGAATTGTGTTTGAATTTGCATGTTGATTTTTTACCCTTCAAAAGAAGTTTTTGGCTTGACGAATGCAGTGTGTGTCATAATTAGAGAGTTGGGGGTATAGGAAATGGTTTGCATACTTCCATTCCCCTCATTTTGACATAAAATTTTTGTCTATATGGGCTTCTTCGTGGATTAATTCGTCGTATGACAGTTTAAAGAAAAATGTCGGACGCTAGTGACAGTCAGAACGACAGCCGGATACTGGAGAGCGACCCCGATAGTGGCGGGTCACCACAGAAGAGCGAGTCAGACGATTTGTTGCTGTCGTCTCCTGCGGAGGAGGGTCAAGCAGGTAATTCTGGAAATTCCCTGGTATACCCATCTGATGTTGCTGCCATCCCTAAGGGCCTTATTAGCGGTATCATGTGGAAACTTGCATACTGCCCTCCAAAACCAGGATATCCAATTCAATTAAGAAAGGATATCTTGGATATAAAACCGCCGGCCAAAAAAAATATAGGGAAAAAATCCGTTAAGGTAAGACGGCTTCCTCAATTTTCTTTGGCGGCACACAATTTGGCGGATTGCGAGGGGACGTGTGACTCGTCTGGGTTCAATCATGAGCAGCAAAGGGACGTGAGGGTCCTTCGTGAAGTGTTACGTTGGACCGGCAGATCCTTGGAGGTGGGGGTGTCAGAGCAATATTGGTTCTCGTCCATTCGTTCCAGTCTGGAGTTTGACCAATACGGCTCCAACGAAGATCCTTCACGGCCTAATCCTTTTGCTGCTCTAGGTAATTGTTCTTTGTCTATTCTTATATTCTCACTGCTATTTGTCTTCCTTTTGTGCTACTCTGCAGAGAAAGTGACGGCAGCAAGGGCTTCTGTGGAAGTAAATACGGCTTGGCAAGAGGCTAGCCGCGAGTGGCAGGAGGGTTTGCGTCATATACCTGCCCTTGAATATGAGGACCTGGATTTTGGTGACGGTGCATTTCGTAGGGATCACCCGGTTGTGTTGCATCCGGATAGTGATTGGTATTCCGAGATGGACAAATGGAATGGTGGCAGGGAAGGGTATATGAGGTGGTTCAAGAGGGAACACTGTTTTCCCAGTAATTGGGAAATTGTCGTCCCAGAGCTGTTGGAGGTGATTGTTCAGCCGCCGGTCGGATTTTTTGCGGTTTTTCTAGATCATTTCAAGTTTGGGTTGCGGTGCCCGTTTGACTGGGCTATAGAGTCGGTTATGAAGAATTTTTCCATCAGCTTTGCTCAATTGGGTCCGTTATCGTTTCGTATCTTGGTGTCGGTATTGTGGACCTGTCGGTACTTGATGATGAAAGTTAACTTGAACGTCATTCGTTCACTGATGACTCTTAAGCGCAACAGCTCAGCTCCTGGCCGCTACATTTTTCAGAGTGCTAACAACAAACGGCTGGTTTGGCCCAAGAAGACCTCCTTGAAGCATTATATGGGGAGGTGGTTCTGGATCAGGGCTCCTGAAGGTGTTCATATCGACATGCCTTTGGGGTTCACTGTGCCGAGATCCACCATGGGTCACTTGCCGTTTCGGGAGTTGACGGATGAGGAGCAAAAAACCGTCAACTATTTAGTGGTTAGGATGGTATTCCTGTTAATTGGATGCCACCTGGTGACTATATTGTGCAAAGTCGACCGCTTGTCGTTGTCGGTCTGTGTGGAGAGATAGGGGCCCCTTTATCTGGTAATACCGAGGTGTCGGTGTTCCTTTTAGTGGTTATATGTGCTTTAATTCTTGTTGAACTAAATTTGTCTTTGTGTCTGTCAGTTTTCATTGTTGCGTTATAATTCTTATAATCTCTGTGTGCTTTTCGTTTGCAGATTTGAATCTCGACAGGTTACAGCCGCCAACGATGGCAGGAGGGCAGACAATTCGTGGGTCTACCTCCCAGGCTGCCGGTCGCAGTAGGGGTAGTAATAGGGATGCTCCTAGCCGACGTGGAGGGCGTGTGGCGGCAGTTGTCAGCCGTCCTATTGAGAAGAAGACTGTAGCTCCTGCTGCCCCTACTAAAAAAAGTTCATCTTCCCGGGGGGGGGGGGGTAGGACTATAACTGTGGCCCAGCAACAAAGAAAAAGAGAGAGGCCTGCATCTCATGAGAGGCCCCAGAAGGTTGTTAAGACTTCTAGGGAAGCTGGGGCTGCCAGCCAGGTAGCGGCTGAGGCAGTTGCCGTCCCTGTTGTTAATGAGCCGTCGGCGGGGGCTATCACCCTTGCTGTAACCAACGAGCCTTCAATCGAGGCCTTAGCCACTGTTGTTGCTTCTGGGGCCGCCATCACTGTTGACGTTGGCGGCAGCGCTGCTTCGGTTCCAGTCACCACTGATGTGGTGTCCAGTGGGGCTGGGATTGATGACAACGTGGCAGTTGGCGGTACTGAAAAGGCTGACGCTGCTGATGTCGTCCCAGAGGTGACAGTGAGGCCTGCCACCCCTCACTCCTTTATCTG
The DNA here is from genome assembly GCA_951394345.1 of Salicornia ramosissima. Classification (NCBI taxonomy): domain Eukaryota; kingdom Viridiplantae; phylum Streptophyta; class Magnoliopsida; order Caryophyllales; family Amaranthaceae; genus Salicornia; species Salicornia ramosissima. The sequence continues at coordinate 46,881,717 of OX596234.1, read as the reverse complement.
CAGAAGGGCGTGAGTTGGAGGAGTTAACCGATGCTGCAGACATAGAGTGAGTCCGGCGTCTTGCTCATGAAAAGAATTTAAAAGCACCGGTGAATGATGATAAGGCTGGAGCTGCCAGCCATTTGGGTGGAGAGTTTGCTGCCAACCAGGTATGGTCGTAGTTGTATTTTATTTTTATTATATATATATATATATATTATGTTTTTTTTTTTACCTTGTCCCTCTCTTATTTTGTACGTTTTCCACTTATGGTACTAATTTCTTTTAGAATTCCTTGCCGGCCTCCCCTAAATACTGTGTTCAGTATGTTGGCCCAGAGTTGGTGCGAAGTACTGTCGTTCTCCATCTGGGTGAAAGTGGCTTGTTCGCCCTTGAGCCGGAGAAAAGAACTGGTTCTTTTGGATTTCCTATCCCTGAGGATGTCTTCGTCCGGCGTGGTTCTTGGGGGTATGGCCATCTTGACATACCTCCTAATTTCCAGCCGGGGCCGAGGCCTGCTGGGCCGGAATTCCGGCCTGAGCCAGATGTTGCTGTCAATGAGTCGTTGATGGCGGATTTGAGCCAGGCCGGGGGTGATTTGGGCTACCGGTTGCTGAGGGCGAATAGGCTGCCGGCGGATTGTAGCGTGAGAGATGGGTGAACCCTGCTCAGACGTTGTGCCACGATATAGCTTGTGTAAGTATTAACTTACTTATTTGTATTTTTAATTTCATAATCTTGTTTTCCTAATATCCTCGACTTTTCAGGCTTCTAACTCTGCTGTGGAGCTAGCTGAGGCGTTCTTTACCTTGGCGGCGGATCTGGATGCTTCTCGAAGCTTCACAGATTCACTCGACGCCGTCAACAAATCATTGAACGAGGATTTGGAAAAGCAGGGTCTAGTAGTGGAGGCTTTGAGAGCCCAGGTTTCTGAGGCCTCTACGTCTTCAGCTAAAAAGGACGAGGAGATCTCGCGGTTGCATAAGAGGGTGTCAGAGTTGGCTGAAGCTGAGGGCAGGGCAAAAGCCGCTGCCGGAGCTGCACAGGAGTTGTTGAGGTCTGTTATTGCCGGTGCCGTCATTGCCAAACATAACGCCGAGACGTCTGTCGGAGCCTCTAGGAATCGGGTCGCAACTGAAAAGAAAAAAGCACGTGAAGAGGTGGCGGCTGTTGAGCCAAGTGCTAAAGCTGCCATCCAGAAAGCCAATGATGGGGCAGATGGGGCGGTTAAAAAAGTTGTGGAGGACTTTATAGCGTCACCCAGCCTTCGTCTTTTTTGTACCAATCGCTTTGATGGCGGCTGGGTGGCTGCTATGAGGTGCTTGATGTCCCTTCACCCTGATTTGGATTGGGTGGCAGTTGAAGGTGCTTTTGCTGAGGGTGTCAACAGCCAGCCTCTTAACGAGGCTGACATCTTCCCCGAGGAGCATGTTGGGAACTTGTCTCCTAGGGTAACTGCCGTGCCTGCCGTTCCTGATGATGCTGCTGAATCTGAGGCTGCGATAGGGGGCAGTCAGCCTGTGGCGGACCCGGCATATAAGGCAGATTGACGAGTTTGGCAGCCTTCTCCTGTGTCTTCTTTTGGTTCAAATTTTTAGTTTTTGTTGTATTTTTTGCACTTTTGGACATATTTAGTTTTTATCGTATATATTTAGATTTTTGCCTTTTGCTTTCTTGTTGTAAAATGGGCTGCCATGCCAGTAGAGCAAATCAATGTAACATGCTGCCAGTCATTACTGGCTTTTGATATGAAATGTAAATTTTCTAAAAAAATTAAATTTGTGAGTCATTTTCTTTTTGGCAGGTCTTTGTTTAACCAAGTCTTTGTGAGTGATTAAAGGTAGTATACCTTAGCTGTGAGGCTATGTGGGCAGCTCACTGGTTGTTCCACCGTTAACTTAGCCAGGCTTTGGATGGCAGTGGCCTTGGCCTTAGATAAATCAGCTAACCATCCAGCCTATTGGCTATGGCCTATCGGCCTTAGCTTGTGAAGCTATGTGGGCAGCTCACTGGCTGTCCCACGGTTAACTTAGCCAGGATTTGGATGGCAGTGGCCTTGGCCTTAGCTGTATTAGCTAACCATCCAGCCTATTGGCTATGGCCTATCGGCCTTAGCTTGTGAAGCTATGTGGGCAGCTCACTAGCTGTCCCACCGTTAACTTAGCCAGGCTTTGGATGGCAGTGGCCTTGGCCTTAGTTGTATTAGCTAACCATCCAGCCTATTGGCTTTGGCCTATCGGCCTTAGCTTGTGAAGCTATGTGGGCAGCTCACTGGCTGTCCCACCGTTAACTTAGCCAGGCTTTGGATGGCAGTGGCCTTGGCCTTAGCTGTATCAGCTAACCATCCAGCCTATTGGCTATGGCCTATCGGCCTTAGCTTGTGAAGCTATGTGGGCAGCTCATTGGCTGTCCCACCGTTAACTTAGCCAGGCTTTGGATGGCAGTGGCATTGGCCTTAACTGTATCAGCTAACCATCCAACCTATTGGCTATGGCCTATCGGCCTTAGCTTGTGAAGCTATGTGGGCAGCTCACTGGCTGTCTCACGGTTAACTTAGTTAGGCTTTGGATGGCAGTGGCCTTGGCCTTAGCTGTATTAGCTAACCATCCAGCCTATTGGCTATGGCCTATCAGCCTTAGCTTGTGAAGCTATGTGGGCAGCTCACTGGCTGTCCCACCGTTAACTTAGCCAGGCTTTGGATGGCAGTGGCCTTGGCCTTAGCTGTATCAACTAACCATCCAGCCTATTGGCTATGGCCTATCGGCCTTAGCTTGTGAAGCTACATGGTGATGTTTTTGGGATACTGTTTGTGCATAAAAATTAAAGTTTAGAGACCGGGAATATGGCTCTTTGGCCTCTTATTAATACTGTTGCTAGCTTGTACAATTTAAGACATGAAATAAAACTTGCTAAATTTATACATAGTATTTTTTGAGGACCCTAGCGTTCCAAGTATTTAGCACTTCAAGGTTGAAAGGTGTTGAGTTAGTGATTGGATCTCCTTTTGTCTCATCGTCCTGTGGTGATTTTTTCTTGGGTGGTGTTTTTTCTTTGTTCACATTGTTCAAGTTATCTTGGGATGTCATTTTTTGGAGGTTAGGTTTTTGGTTAATTAAAGGTTTGTCGGAGTGTTTTTTTTTTTTTTGTGAATCTTTTTATGTAAACTTTTTTGTAAAAGGATCCCCACATACGGCGCCAATTGTTCCGGCAACCTTTAATTGTCTCTGTATGAGGTGGCGTCCTTGGTGGTCCGTGTGGCATTGACCTGCTAAGATGAACAAACGGTGAGCTGACCCTGGGGTATTTCCGGGGAAAGACCCTCCGATGCTTAAGTCAGTAGGGGAATTTATATTTAAGAGAGAGAGAGAGAGTTTGTGAGTGGATGGATTTAATCTCTCCCTTCCATTGGTGGGATTGTCTCCTATTTATAGAGGGTTGATTAGTACCCTGCCGGCCTGTCTCTAGGCCGACAGACACGCGTGTTCCTCTGGGCCCGGACGTACAAGCTGTATTCTGGGAGCTAGTTGACTTGTTGGTGAGTAGGGCACGTATGCCTAAATGGCGTCCTTGGTGGCCGTCAAGTGGCATATGGGGGCCTTTTGCTTAATGGTTCTTATTGCCGCCCATTTGGTATTAAGTGTGGGACGGCAACCTTGCTGGCGGTTGATATCTTAGTGGGGACGTTAGTAAGGTGGTACTACCGGTGTACCGGTAGGCCTCCATAGAGTTAAGACTCAAGAAAATGAAAGTAAAAGCAGGGTAATGAACTAATAGTTAATTATGGACATTAGATAGCGTAATTTCATAAGAGATAAACTATAGTCCAAAATTTAGCTCATATAAATGGAAAAACATATATTTCTGAAATATAAATGATGCATACTATAAATAAATATATTTTAAAATTTGAATTATATAAACGAGTTTTTAACGAGTATTAAACGATTACGAACGAGCTTTTAATGAACTTGAACGAGCTGTTCGCGAGCTTTAACGAGCCGAGTACTACCTTTTTCGAGTAAAGCTCGTTTATTAATCGAGCTTGAAAATTTTGCTCAGACTCGTTTATTTATATTCGACCGAGCTTCTACCGAGCTTTGACCAAGTTTGTTTGCGAGCTATTCATGAGTGTATCGGCTCGTTGACATCCCTAGGGCAATGGGAGGATGATATTAGATTTGGTTCCTTGCAACCTTGTGGCTCACTGTGGCTGACCCGTTTTCTAGTCTTTTTTTTTTCTTTTCTTTCCCGTCTTGGTCTTTTTTTTATCGTTCCCGTTGTTTGTTTACCAATTGCCAAAAAAAAAAGCAAAACGGCAACTTCACTTGCCTTCTTTAATGTTGTACAATTTCTCAATTGAAACAATTTGATTGTCAAATCAGGGCAAAATTGAGAAAAAAAAATCACCAAAATATGGCATGCATATGATTTTTTTTTTAAATAGTTGTTTAATTACTTGCTTTCTTGTTTCTCGATCCGCCGTACTTTATTTGTTATGCATTGACAATCTTTCACTCATAAAAAAATTTCAAACGTAACATAGTGAAATGGATAGAGTATATGTTCATGTCAGGGTATTATGCAGAAAAAAAATTGGTTGACGACTTAACATATGTAACACTCTCTTTGAATAGGACATACATTAATTAGCTTCACAATAAATTATTCCCGCCAAAATATCGAATTAAAAAAAAAAATCATTTCTACTTATTTTTCCATGCATGAAATAGTAAGTTCTTGTTCCTTCAGTTGATTTTTGCTAACCTCTTTTTTTCATGATATGAAATTATTAATGTTGAAATATATTTTTTCTATTTCAAAAATTCTAGTAAGAACTGGTGTTTATTCGGACAATAATTATTTTGGCACTTCTAAATTCATTTTCACACACCACTTTCTTTCAATCTTTTAGTTGTAACATATACATAGAGTGAAGTGTAAAAATGAATTTGGGAGTGCTAAAATCCGCATCCGTTTATTCTGGTAGTTTTTAACAACTTTATGATCAAATGATCAGACTGTTAGACCATACTAAATTAAAGATAGGCCAAAAAACGTGTTGAGCGAAACAACATATGAAAAGTTTAGCGACAATTATTTACAGTACTACTTTCTCCATTTTAAAAAAGACGCAACAAAGGAATTTTTTTCATCTCTCATAAAAATTTTCTCATTGTTGAATCCTTTAAAAAAGAAAGTGTATATCCTTATTATTGCTTATTATTGCTTAAACAAGAAAGTGTATATCCGTAGTTTTTTTTAAAAAAAATAAAATTATATATGTGTCACATGGCAATAATTTAATTTGCTCTACTTGTGTCGTTCTCCTTCAATTCTAGGGGGAAAAAACAACTTTATTTTATTTTATTTTATTTTTTTTGATCCAGAAAAAAACAACTTTTGATTCTATTAATTGTGTTTGTTTCCAGTGGTTGACTCTTGAGTCTTGATAAGCCTGTAACGCGCAAGTAGAAGCCTAAGAAGTAAGAGGATGCCAACTCCATTTCAATTATTCAGGCTCCGTTTATTTTTGATGGAAAACATTTTTTCGGAAAATAATTTTCTTTTCTTTTTTTTTTATTTTTCTTTGTTTGTTTTGGAAAGGGATGGAAAATAATTTTCCTTGAAATGGAAAATGTAACTTTGGAAAAGGAAAACCATTTTCCTTTTGTGGGGAAGAAAAATCACATTTTCTTTCCTACTACTTATTTCTCCCTTATTCACTCCTCCCATCTTTCCTTCATTTCTATTTCATTTTTTCTTTCTTTCACAAGTTTTCCTCTAATCAAACAAACAAAGGAAAACTTTGTTTACATCAATGTTTTTCGTTGAAAATTGTTTTCCTTAGAAAATGATTTTCCATGAAAATTGTTTTCCTTCAAAACAAACAGAGCCTCAATTATCGAGATGTGTCTTAAAGGCGTTCAAGCATAGAACACACATTACAAATTAGAAAATTTTGCCACTAACCACCTAATAAGTACTAAAAGTTGTGAACAACTACCATAATTTTTTAAAAAAATTTAGCTACCAATTAAGTGCCAAAAAGTTGCAAACCACCACCCATTTTTAACACCATTAACTTAATTCACAATTAAACCTTAATTAAACCACTTAAATCTTAATTAAACCTTAATTAATCTTAATTAACACCTTTTATTTTTTTTAAAAAAAGAAAAATTTTAAAAAAAACCTGGAAAATTAGAAAAAAAAAAACCTCAGCCACCCTCGCTCCCCCAGATTTTCCATTTTTTCTTTTTATTGTTCTATTTTTTTTGATAAAAGTGTTAGTTAAGATTAATTAAGGTTTAATTAAGATTTAAGTTGTTTAATTAAGGTTTAATTGTGATTTAAGTTAACGGTGTTAAAAATGGGTGGTGGTTTGCAACTTTTTGGCACTTAATTGGTAGTTAAATTTAAATAAAAAAAAAATTATGGTAGTTGTTCACAACTTTTGGTACTTATTAGGTGATTAGTGGCAAAAAATTTTACAAATTACAATCAATAGGTAGCATGGATATGAAAATTTACGACAAAAATTAAATAATTTGGAGCTAAATCAGCACCTGCGAATGGCCATTAATCTTTGTTTTTTCCTTTTCAAAATGAAAAAATTTTCAAGTAAAGAATGAGGATCGAACCTTGCACCTCTAAATTACAAGGTGGGTTTAAGTACTACTTGCTCTACACCACTTTCCTCTGATCTGTTTTTTTTTTATTTTTTTTATTTTTTATTTTGGGTCATTAGCTTGTGAGCTGTGAGTGGATTACGGAATATGTGAACATCATCATGTTGGAAAGAGATTTATTGATTTAAATGATAAGCCAAAGCCCGTTTTGTAGGGGTAACGTGGAAGAAGGGGGCATAGAATGACAGACAGACAGACAAAACATTGCAATTATCTCAAAGTTGAATTTACTGGGCCCAATTTGCAAAAGCTGATTTTAATTTGGTAGGGTTACTCGTAACTCCCGTAACCTCTCAACCCAAATTCCCAAACTAAAATTGCATTTTAAAGGCTTGCTCTAGTGGAATTGATGTCAATATTACGAGTTTGGATTCGGTAGAATTTTTATGACTAGTAGAGTTCAATCAATCCTAACCATATTAAGCCATTAATTTTAAAATTTTATATGACTAGAATTGAACTTTACTTGGTCGAGTTGTTATAAAACTCAACCGGATCCAAACTCCACTGGATCCAAACACTAATGTCACCTTCAAATAAAAAAGTTGGGGTTCAATCCCCACTAATAGAGCACTTTCGAGGTAGGAATTTTCTGTATTCTAATCTAGGCCAAGTTGGCGTGAGTGATATTCTGATACGTTAGGACATGTCATCTTATCATTATAGAAAAAAAAATTGTTGATTGTTGACATTAATTAGAAAGCTTTAAAAGTGAATGTTTTTTTTTTTTTTTTAGTGATTGTTGATTTAATATATAGTATAGAAAATTATATGCTTTTTGGTTTTTTAGAAGATTTAGTCAATTGAAGTTTGGAACCCACATTTTTACATCGGAGAGAAATGCCAATGGAAAAGCTATTATTTAATTATAGTAAATTATTGCAAGGAAAAGTCCACAAAATTATAAAATACAGCTAACGATCACTCTCAAGATTAGTAATGAACTAATGACTATAATAACAGTACTTGCGCAATTTTATTACTTTGGCCATATAAATATATAGAACTTTTTATTACTCACATAAATTCACATATGAAATAATCCACCGTGCATATAAATTTCTACCTGGCTATTTAGTATTTATATGGTCAATTTTAAAATATTTAACAGCTTACTTTGATTTCTATATAAGATAAAATATTATATATTATGTATATTTTTGATGAAACATCAAATTTTACTATCATCAACCAAAAGATATACTTCCTCTGTTTTTGAATTCTTGCAACAGATAAATTTTTTATCTCTCAAAAATAATACCCATTTGTTGCAAGAATTCAAAAACGAAGGAAGTATATATTAATACACGGTCAAATGAGTGTATCATAGACTGCACAAATATGGAGGGCGTACAACATAGCTTAAAAATTGTTATAACACGTGTGTAACAAAAATGAAGTACTCCGTATAATGTGTTTCGGGGATCTATATAAAAGCACTTAAAGCAGTATCGAGGATCAAATTCTATCGCAATCATTGAGATGTAGCGAGTTCGATTTTCACCGTCCTTTTTTCTTACAACAATTTTATTTGGATATTCATGCGATAAAGAGTCTTGCACCTAGGTCTAGTATATCTTACCATGCAAAAAATGTAAAAGTAGTATCAGACAAGTGGTGTAATTATTTGGAAATTTTGCATGATTTTGGTTCAAAATGAAATCTCTAAGTAGATGTTTATTTGTATACGAGTATAAGGCCCTGTTCTTTTGGATTTAAAAGCTACAGTAATCAGATCAGATCAGATCAGACATGTTATTCCCGTAGGAACACTGCAAGAGGGGGGGTGAATTGCTGTGTGGAACTTATAGCACAGATTTTCGTCAGAATTGAAAACCTAAAGGAACTTTGAGAAAAACGAAATGTAAAGAGTCAAATTTCAACGAGAAAAACTTCCTGGCCCACGGAAGAAAAACTCCACTTTTATATAAAGGCCTTGTAAACTATTACAACCCTAATTTCTCTCTGAACCTCGTGAGTTCCTGTAGGAATTTACGATTCTATTCTCTTTCTCTCTTTCTTTTTCTTTCTCTTTCTCAAGACTCTTTCTTCTCTGTTCTCTCTAAGTTCTCACACACTTCTCTTCTCTTTTCTCTCAATTACAACGCAAATAATAACTCTAGTATATTGAAATGCAAGTAAGAAACCGGATTGGAACTTAGAAACTTTTGACACAAACACTAAGTAATGTAAATCTGAAAGTGTGCTCTCTTGTTGTGTGTGTACAAAAAACCAGAATTATATGTGTGTATATATATAATGAATAGTTATAAAATTGCTTGGAGAAGAAGCCTAAATAACCACCCATAACCCCATATACACGTCCACCACTCTCACTCACACACCACTAACTTTGACTAACTTAAACAACCCACTAACTTAATTAATAACCTAAAAATCAGAAATAATAAATTAAATAAATTACCTAAAAAATAGATTAATTAATTACTTAAAAAAATAAAAAATTAAAAACTAAAAACCGGTTTTTTTTCTTTTTTTTAATTTTTCTTTTTTAATTCTCAACCTTTAAATTAATTTCTAAACCAGAAATGAATTAAAGAAAATCAGAATTAAAACAACTAATCTAATCCTAAAATTAAGGACACCAAATTGACTACTAACTAATTCAAAAACACCTACCCACTATTCCTAAAATTGGGCTGCACTAATCCAGTCAGTGTTTGACTGTTTTAAACTGATTAAAACAGTCAAGGAGTGATCTAAATAGTCCCTAAAAAATAGCAACTGTCGTGGACTAAAGTAACTAACAGATTCGACACAAGTTCCTCTGGGAACATGACCTAGAGTTCCTCTGACAGACACGACTAAGTTCCAACCAGACTTAAATGCATTAATATACTTACATTTACCCTAGAACATTACATTATAACCGGCAGCATAGAACCGGCAGCTTATAAAGTAAAACCGGCAGCATAAACCGACAGCTTGTTAAGTAAAACCGGCAGCATAAACCGGCAGCATGTGAAGTCCAAGACTGGCAGCTTTGAACCCTAAAACCGGCAGTCTTAAAATCCAAGATGGCATCTTCAAGATGGCAGCCACATCTTCAAAACTGGCAGCCTACTTTAAGTTCCCAAAACCGGCAGTTTGTAGAGAAATACAAGAAGTCATCCATGCAATCAAAGCTACAAGAAGCTTCAAGAAACCTCACTTGACAGCACCATCTTTGATTCATGATTCGACCCTCCACTTGAAGTTCCCATCTTGTTTCTTCAAATGATTGAATCTTCATTCTTGAATCTTCATTCTTGAATCTTCAATGCTTATTTTATCTTCAAGATCTAAAATTCTCCAAGAACTCAAAGATACTTATTAGTAATTAAGTTTGAGGTTTATGTCATCATCAAAACATAACAGGAATATGTCAACAAGACATTATTATTATTATTAATTATTATTATTATTATTACTATTATTATTACTATTATTATTATTATTATTACTATTATTATTATTACTACTACTACTACTACTAATACAATATAATACAAATGGCCATTTAAAAAAAAAATTTAAAATTTTGGACTTGTTAAATATTTGTGAAATTATTTTCACTATATTTATAATTTATTATTATCTAATTATAAAAACATTTTTACTCGACCATTAGCTTAAACCATATGGGTGACAGATGGATATATGGATGGATGCAGGAGGTGCTACATTCGATCCAGAAACGATCCATTTTCTTCTGAGATGATTCATCATTAATTAGAATCTGGATTAAACTAAACCCGAAAGTACTGTTATTTAACTTTAATCTACTCGCTATAAACTGAATCGTTTGGCTTGAACCTGATATTGATTCGCTTGCAAATGACTTAATTAGAGACTAATCTGTTATTAAATACAAAATAAATTGATTCAATCCAAACCTAAAATTGACTAAAGTGGAAATATTTGTTAAATAAACTAATATGAACTGAACTAATATGATCCTAATGTATTAGGTAATAAATCCAAACATGAACTAATAGCTTAATTTGAAAATGCTATTCCGACCCATGTGGAGCATTTAGTTGGAGTTTAAAAATAAAAATAAAAGAGAGAGAGGGACCAATTAATTGAAGGGAAGACAGAAGACAAAAGATAAAAGACAAAAGGGGGGTGAAAGTGTGAAACTTAAGGCATAAGAGTCAGCATCTTCAGCACTTAGCTGGGTTCCTAACTAACAACCTTCAAATGGAAGCTGTTCTTAAGTACTTTTTGTTGGTGGTTCTCATACACTCACATCACCATGTTCATCAACTAGTATTTTTTTATTTTTTATTTTTTACTAGAAAGGTATACAAGACCCGCATTACTGTCTAGGCTCATATCTCACATAATTAACTTGAAGAGTGGGGTGTGGGAGACCTGTTGAGGATTGAATTCGGGTCATAACCCTATTAGGATCTTTTATCTTATTTTATCACCGATCTAAGGATCATCCTTATCTACTACCAATTGTTATCACATGCAATATACTATGTGTAGTCCCTCTGTTCCAATTTGTTCTTTACGTTTGTTTTTTAGGACACAAGGAGGAAAAAAAAATTATAAAAAATTTCATTATTCATAAGAAAAATATATTTATATGAGATCTTATTTGATTCGTCTATATGTTTTTTTTTAATGTGTATTTATTATATTTTTTTATAAAGAGTATAAGATGTTGACGTTTAAATATATTCATTGAAAACTGTGCAAAAAATAAACGTAAAAAATAAAGTTGAACGGGGATTATATATTTATGTATTATATAAATATAAGTATATTTATGTAAAAAATAAACTCTCCCTCTCTCTCTCTCTCTCTTTGATTTTGTTTTGTGGCTTTGTATAATTTTGAGTTATAGGTATGAGTGCTATTTATGTACTATATATTGTATATATTTGGAAAATATATATCAAGAAAAATCAAATGAAATCATCACGCGCATGACTATGTTTTTGCTTAAATATATAAAATTAAAGATAGTCAATATTACAAAGTGAATAATGTCTATAGTCTAAATGAAGTAGTTTTTATGGGATAGAGGCAATACAACTTAAGACAAAGTTATAATGTTACTTAATCTGTTTTGACTTCTACTGTTCAAATATCAAAGTTTTATAATTTTTATATATTATATTAAGTGTTAAAATCAGAAGAAAAAAAAATATTGACAAGAAAATTATAGGAGTGTATTTTTATTTATTTATTTATTTATTTTTAAAAGAATCTCAATTTGACATATGCTCTGATACCATAAAGGAACCTCAAAACCTCATGTATTTAGGAAGAAGAAAACCAAAATGTTTTTACAGTGAATTATCACTCTTAATATCATTATTTGATATATGACCTCAAACGTGTCATAAGACACTATATATATATATATATATATATATATATATATATATACTAAAATAATAAAAGGGAAATAAACCCTTAAAATACAAAAATAAAAATACACTCCTATAAAAATCATAAATTAAGAATCGTGCAATATATACTTTGTACGAGTATGATGCAAGTAAAAAAAATTAAACAAATCAAGTAGAAGTATTTATTATATATATATACCAATTGGACAAAATCTCAAATTCAACCACATTTATTCTCTCTTTTAATTTGTCTTTTAATACATGGCATCATTAATTCGTAAGATAAGCATATGATAATGGGAAACCATTTCATACTCGTAATTATTATTAAGGTCACAAAACATGTAATCTCTTAATTTCTAGGTGGATTTTTGAAAGGTACTTATTTTCAAAAAAAAAAAAAATGGCTAGTAAATGGCTTTGATCTAATTGGGTTTAGTTAGTTAATAGTGATATTTCGCTAGCATGTTGCTATTTTCATGTGGTCCTCTCATGGTAAAAATACATCCGGTCTATAGTACATTCAAGTGTAATTTTGCTCATAATTATAATTTTTTTTGCCCATCTTAAAATTTAAAACATCATTTTAAAATTTACAACGAGAAGAATTATTTAAAATGAATAATAAAATAATTTTGAATGCACATACCTCAAGATGCATCTGCATTTGTAGTAGATCCATTGCTCTTATGAACTTATGTTATACAACTATATATATACATGCAATATATATTTATACTTCATGAGCTTCAAATTATTTACAACATTTGGTAAATTTTATTGTTTCAACTTATTTGCATTTTTTATAAAAATTACTTATAGTATTATTTTTTGGCAAAATTACCTTACTATCCATACTTTTAAAAATATAATCCAACTTATCTTATTAGCCTTTTGTGTGGCCCTGCTTTCTCTTTCTTTTTTCTACCTAATTATTTTTCCCTCCTAGGAAATCCTGTCTTAAAGATTTTGGGGCATCTGTTCTAATTATATGAATGTGGCTCCAAAATTAGGAAAATATATAACACAATTTTTTTATATATAGTATATTTATAATGTTAACTGTATTTATAAAACACAATTACCTAATATTAATTGTATATTAAAGTGTTAATGAAGAATTAGTAAATCATGTTCAAAAAAGAGAAAAATAATTTAAGAAAGCAAACTAAACAATACAACAATCAATGTAAGAAATTATGCTATTTATTATTTACAGTGTAGAAAAATTAGGGGTCCTTTAATTAATTCATGGGCCTTATGCTGAGGGTGTACGCCTTTGCGCGTCCTTATTACCCCTATATATATGTTCCCTTAATTTTCTAATTACTCATTTCCTAATCTTAATTTGCATAGATATTTGTTCCATCAAACTTGTTGCAAATTAAATAAATCTAAAAGTCTTGTTTTTACATGATCTTATTCATATATTATATATATACCTGGATGCATGTAAGGCTTGAGCCGAGCTATATTTGTCCGACTCAATTTAGCCGACACATACATCTGAAGGGGAGAGGATAAGGAATTCTTTCAGGCATGTGTGTGCAGTGTCGAAGTTCAAACCTAAAATCTCATCTCTAGCTTGACTTATGTTATTGCGGCACAAGCTTTAGAGTCAATTAAGGAGAAAACGTAATGCTTTGGCCACATCACCATCAGGCATATATAGAATACTATGTATAATGTATTGCTCGGAATAATGGAAGCATAACGTATGTTAGCTACGGAGTAGTTTATTGCCATTGTTCATACGGAGTGTACATATATACGAGTAGTTGCTTGTACAAATCAGAGCAACATACAATACATGGGATTATGGGAGGGGGTTATTGACTTATTGGATTATTTGGATATTATTATTCACATATATTATACATAGAGCTTGTTTATTTTAGTTGAATACAACTAAACTTAATTAAACTGAACTGAACTCAATAAAAGTGAAAGTAATATTTTATAAGAAAAGAATATTGAGAGTTGAACTGAACTGAACTTAATTGAATTGAACTGAATTGAACTAAATTTAAGCTGAAGTAAAGATGTCCGTAGTGTTTGCTTTTATTTATCGATCATGGTACATAGAGACATACTACTACTACATATCTACATTCTACGGGTGATGATTTTGGCACTCCCAAAATTGATTTTGGTACTCCTCTCCATTACTATTCACATGAAAAGGGGAGAAATGCCAAAATAAATTTAAAAAGTGCCAAAATCATTTCCTACATTCTACATACGGGAGTAGTACATATGTCCTCTGTTTGAAATACATATGTCCTCTGTTTGAAATCACGCCCCTCCTGTCCCAACTATTTAATTGTCTCATTATTGTTGAAAAGACCGCTATTTATTCCCTAATTACTCGTAAAAAATTCTCTTTGTTAATGAATAATGATGGTCCTTTTCGGACCTTGCTTTCTAGCTCCATTGATCTACGGATAGGCAAAGACAATTATTATTATTATTATTATTATTATTATTATTATTATTATTATTATTATTATTATTATTATCATTATAAAAAAATTAATATTAATATCATAAACTAAAAGTTAAAATGTCTACAAGAAGTTGGTGGGCCTAGATAAAATCTGGCCCCCCACTCACTATAAAAAATGTGTTCAAGAAGGGCAATTTTAATTGCCCTATTTGATACAAATTTTGTCTTCTTAGGTTATATTGACAATTTTAGTATTGCCCTCATGTTACCCTTGTAACCCCGTTGTATTAGGTTTCAAAGCCAATTTTAGATGTTTTGCCCTCTTTGATCCAATTCAAAAAGGGCAAACAAAATTGTCTTCATTGATCATCAACAAAGGCAATAAATTTTGCTTTCCTTGATTTAAACACTTTATTTATTGTTAAATAGGGCAAAATTTCAAAAGTCTAAGAGGGCAAAATAATCATATTGTCTTCATTGTTAATATCAATGAGTGCAAAAATAATTGCCATTGTAGGCATCATTAAGTAAAACAATACTCATATTGCCCTCTTTAATCATAATAAGTTACCCTCGTTGTGTGAGTTTTTTGTAGCGACTCCCCTAATTACAGCAAAACCAATACGAGTGAAAATGTGAGCAGCAGCCCGCGCGCCAATATTATGCACTCGGGAAAATATCTGAATCCGCTTCAGCAGCGCAACAACATCCTCCTCAAATTCGCCAAAAGTAGAAAAAGAGAAAGGAATGAAAACATACCCCAGAACAGCACACCGATTTGCATACTTATTATTATTATTATTACTCCATATTATTATTATTGGACATTATAAACCATTTTTTCCTTGCAATTACAACCTTCTTATCACATAAAACATTTCCTAGTTTATATTAATAGTTTCTTTTTTCTTTACATGCTCTCCGATTAAATAACTATATATGTCGTCGGACCAGAGAAAAGTTAAGGAAAAGTATACAAACAAAATTACAAATTAAAAAACATGTGGAAAAAGTAATCGCTAGATAATTCGGAGTATATATATGTGTGTATCCTTTGCCAAAAAAAATAAAAAAAAAAAAAAAAATATATATATATATAGAGGAAGGATTGGCTAAAAATCAAAAGATGGTTGAAAACCAGACAGAAAATGGTTTAAAGGGGTACATTAGCAGTCGCAGGGGGTACATTAGATGTGTAAATGGGTATAAATGGTTTTTACCGAAGTTTACTAATATTTACAAAGATTGTTATTAGTAATCACACGTGTACCCCTTTAAATGTCTAATGTAGGGATTTTTAAGTTGAAAACATTTTTAATTAATCATCTTCACACACGTATATATATATATATATATATATATATATATATTCTTTTGTGTGTGTGTAACTTTTCATGCATGTCAAACTTTTGTTTGTTTTTAGACGACCAGATTAGACTGTTTGACTAGAAAAATTGTATGTAATATTCTTTTATACATAGTTAACTAGTAGTATCCGTAAAAAAAATATAGTAGTATACATCCTTCCATTATATTGAATATGTATACCCCATTATCCATCTCTCAAAAACATTAATTTTTTGAGAAAGTCACTTTCATATATACATTGAAGACACTGTTCTTTTAGGTTAAATTAATATAAAATAAATCACATTTTTCAAAACTAAATTGAATTAATCTAAATGCTAGAATCAGTAAGAGCTGAGCTCGTCTGATTATGCATGGAAATTAATCTAAATACTAGAATCAATACGTAAGAGCAGAGCTGAGCTCGAATTAATATAAAATAAACTATATTATTGAGCTAAAATTTCAAATATTAAATCCATAAGAACATGCCTAGTTAACTAAGCGTACTCACTCTCCCATCCATTATTGTGTGCCCACTTTATATACATATATATGTATACAACCGACTTCCTTTTTTGTATTCAGAAATAATAATATATATACTAATATTTAATAATTATGCATGGAAATCTACATACAAAAAAATTGTACTTAAGAAAAAAAAAAAAAAAAAAAGAAGACAAGGAAGGATTTGAAATAGGCAACAACAGTCCAGAAAGTTGGCAAAGGAAAAAAAAAAAATAGGCAGATGAAGAAGGGGCAATCAAAATAAAAAGAAATAATAATAATTAAAAAAAAAAAGTAGTAATTGAAATCAGGCTTTGGTAGCTGAAAAGGATGACTCAAAGAATGAATGGTTTTGAAAACTCATGAAACGTAACCAAACAAATTAAACAAAAACCACCCCTGCTCCACCATCTTCTTATACTACATCCTACATCCTACATCCTACATACGTCAGTCAGTGGGTAAACAATTACAGCTATTGTGCCCACAACGACCCAACCCCACCCCTCTTGTCATGGACCACTCCCAATTATTATTCTTGTTATTGTATTGTATTTCTTTTACTCACATTTCCAATTTTTTTATTTTTTTTATTTATTTCCCACATTTTTTAATTTACTAATTAATTAAGCTACTACATATATATATATATATATATATATATATATATATATATATATTTTGCTATGTAACGTAGCGTATATGTATAATGTACGTACTAGGAAGAGAATAATGGTTAATGTACATCCGTATGTACTAGGTTTTAGAGAATAATGCTTACTTAAATCTGGTCGAGAGCAATATTCTTCGAGAGTGATATACTGATATGTATGAGTCTTGGCCTGGGTGGAGTCTATTCACATTTCCTTCTAAAATATACTCCCTTCATAACATATTAACTACAACTATTTGACATTTTTTCTCTCTACTTTATTTATGTCAAATCGTTGCAGTTAATGTGTTACGGAGGGAGTATAATACATAATATATAATTTTGTATGTATTTTTAAGTTGTTGTTTAACATTTTGAGGTTAGGTGCGTGGTTTTCAACTCGTAAGACATAAAGGGGTGATAAACCACTAATAGGTAATTAGGTATAGTAGTGGATGATAAAAAATGATCAGTTTACTACATAAGACAAATTAAATAGCAATTTTCCCTGGCCCACCAAGTGCAGGTTAGTGTATTGACCAAGCGTATATTTGCGTTTACCAAGTTCAGAATTGAATTATAGAATTATGTATATTGGGACAATCCAAAATGTGTTAATTGACTATTTCATCTAATACCTCTATATTAGTGGTTTATCATCCTCGTAAGACGACATACAAAATCTTAGTGACAGATCCAGAATTAATACATAGTAGATTAAAAAATCTATTAGATCGATGAATCTTATCGGGGGCACTTGACAAAATTTGTTAAATCCTAAATTTTTTTATTTATAAATTTTAGAATACAAAATTTACTTTTTAAAAAAAAATTTAAGTGAGGTCAAAGGACCGCACCATATTCGATGTGGCACCGCCCCTGCAAAATCCTATATATATATATGCTATATTATATTGTTGTCGTTAGTTTGTAATTGTTTATAAATCATAATAATAATAATTACAAGTTAATAAGTGTTAGATGGGATCTTAATAGATAGATAGGTCGGGGTCGATTGAGATTGATGAAGATCTTAGCTTGAATCAATCAAATTAAATGTGATAGCAACAAGGTTCAACAAATTTGTCCTATGTATGTTACTTTGAAAACAGCTAGACAGTAGACAGCCCAGCTTCAATTGTAATTGTCAATTGATTGACTTTGCATGTATGGCCTAAGTTTTGGAGACTTAGAAAAGACATGTTGCTTGATGCAAAAACAATTAATTGACGTTACATACATATATATATATATATATGGTAGATATTGTTGTGAATTTAAGGATTTATATTCACTGAATTCAAGTAACTAACTACTTTGTATAAAGTATATATTATATAGCTTGTACAATAATGACGGTTCAAAGATTTTTAGGGTTCCCCTTTTAATCATATGAATGTGGCCTTGAAAATAAGAAAATATATAGTACACTTTTATATATATATATATATATATATATATATATATATTTATAATCGAAATTGTACATTAAAGATTTAATGAAATAGCCCTAAATCATGCGTTAAAAAAAGAAAAAGAAAATAAAATTTACCATTCTTTTTACAATATGGAAAAATTAGTGGACCTTTTATTTGTGAGCTCCTATACTACTAGCTAGGCATGTTAATGGGTCGAGTCTACGCCATGTCCATCTAGATTTGTTTATTTCTATACAAATCTAGACTAGACCCCAACCCGATAAGTCTAGAACGAATATTTAGACTACGATCCGATCCATTGGGCATATAGAGGGTCTATTGATCCTAAACGAGTCTTTCTTAGCTTATTTTTAGAACCCTTAATCACTATTTTTGTATCTACTAAATTGTTTCATCTTACTTTAACTACATTCAACTAATTTTTTTTAGCCACATTCAACTATAAGGTAGTGTTTGGATATGTGAAATTCATTTCAAATTGATGAATTCAATTTCTGAAATTGAAATGTAAAACATAAATATGACTGTGCTCATTTAATATGTGGTTTTACTAATTAAATTATTTTAGATTGTTGATTTTTTTTTCTATATATGACTTATTTTCTAGAACCGCCTATTTAAATGAGCGCAATACAATGAATTTTAATTAAGTAAAACATAAATATGAGTATACATAAATCCAAATTAAATGTAAGGTATAAATTCTTTTAATTTATGGAGCTGGACTGTGCTCAAGATCTCTTTGCACACCCTTATTATATCCCATGGCCGGTACAATAATCATATACTAGATCCACATATATGATGGATAAAAGCAACTGTGTGGTTAGGAATTAATGACAATAGGATCAACTTGGTCATTTATAGTTTTAACAAAACTATACATACTAGATTTGTATTTTAGCCATCCATTAAAAAAATTAAGGGCTAAAATTATTAAAAGGTTAAAAAATATGGGGTGAATTCTGAAGGGAAAAAATAGGGTGATATGAGGTTTTAGGGAGAAAATATGTGATATTGATATACTCCCTCCGTTCCCATTTGTTTTTCCTATTTGACTTTTCACATATGTTAATGCACTTGTTTGACCGTAAATATTTTTTGTTGTATATGTGTAAAAATTATAATAATTGGATATTAATGACGTACTCATTGAGACAAATCAAACAAGACCATACATAACTATATTATGTTTTATATGTTGAGAATAATTTAGAAAATTCTCTCATCTTATGAATAGTGTAAGATTCCAAACAAGACAAACAATAGGGAACGGAGGAAGTATTATTCAAATGATTGATATTTAACAAGCTTTACCTTGTAATTACAGTTATTTTATTACTCTAGAGGATCCTAAAACCTCCTAGTAGGCAATCTTTTGATTTTACTTTGATTCCAACATCTAACTCAAAATCCAATCAATTCAATCCGATCTGGATTCAATTTTTTCGATCCAGTTTGTTAACATAATTGCACCAAAAAATCGAATTTTGAAATTGAGTTAAATTGATGCTGGATTGGAATCGCACGAGTTTGATCAATAGGATTTTGATCATAATCCCACTCATACCTTCCTCAAACTCAAAGTCGAAAAGTAATTAATCATATTTTTTTCCCAAAAAATCAAGTATGTGTTCTCTTCACCTTAAAAAAAAATAAAAATTCAGGTTTAATAAGTTAAGATAAGTTCAATTCAGGTCTAATAAATTCCAATCAAGTTCAACCAGGTCTAGTTTTAATCAGAGTTAATGAGTTCCAATAATTTTCAATAAGTTTAATAAGTTCCAATCATATTTAATAAATTTCAATAAATCCCAATCAGTTTTAATAAGTTCCAATACGCTTCAATTAGGATTAATAAGTGATCTAATGATAAGTTCGAATATGTTAAATCAGGTCTAATAAATTCAGATAAATTGAAAAGAACACACCCTGAGCTGGATTCAAATCGAATCAGCTAGGACTATATTTGGGATTCGAACTAAAATTGTCATTTGATAAACGTGACCCTAGCTAGGGATTTATTTGTATTTAAAATGTCCAAAATCTACTATGAGCCTGGACAAAATCAAAATAATGACATTATTGCCTTTGAATTAAAGGTCCCTTGGTTGGTCCTTCACTGTCTTTCCCTAAACTTTCCCTAAAAAAAAAAGGTCCTTCATTCACTGTCATAACTGAATCATTTTTGTAAATTCTGTTGGTGCATTCACACCTGATGTATCATACTGTAAATATTGAAAGTGCACCACCATATCAAGAGAAAAGGACCATTGAAAGATCAATCTTGAAGACCATGTTATGACTAATGAGCTAAACTAGAATATATATATATATAAATATATAAATACACAACATCATATATTAATGGGGGATGATTTAGGCACTCCCAAAATTGATTTTGGCACTCCTCCCCCTCTTACATGAATAGTAAGGGGGAGGAGTGCCAATATCAATTTGAGGAGTGCCAATATCAATTGCCTTAATATATATACTTCATTTGACAGCATTGTAAGCTGTCATTGTTGAAGATGTTAGATGACTGCTACAATTTCACGTACTCTCTCTGTAACATATTAACTGTATTTTTTCTCTCTATTATGTTAAATCGTTGCAGTTATTATATTACAGAGGGAGTACATTTAATTAATTAATTACAAGCAACTATTGTATCCATCCATTCTATGATGAGTAGAGACATGAATATGCTAGGTTTTTCTCCTCAATTAGCTCCTTTTCTGTTTCACCCATTTTTGCTCTTGAAAACTCATCAATCTTCAGCCCTATAATTACAAGATTTCAAGGCAATTAAACCTCCCTTATAACATAAACAAATACCATACATATTACTGTACAAATTTCTTTTTACCAAGTTATTGCACATGAATACATTACGGGTCTGTTTACTAGAGCAAAAAATATTTTCCCTGAAAACAATTTTCCTATTTTACATCGTTTACTTTGAGTGAAAAAATAAAATGTAAAACTTTGGGTGAAAACTCATTTTACACTCTATTGGAAACATTTTCCTCCTAATTTGGGCGTAAAACTTATTTTCCGTGCAAGTAAACATTGGAAAATTAATATGAAAATGAGTTTTCTAACGTAAAATATTTTTCATGGTAAATTATTTTACATCAAAAATGTTTTACACCAAAGTAAACGGACCCTACATGAAGTCATGAAGAAAACCAATAAAAATAATAATAAATGTAAATACTTATCATATGGTAATTGGTAACTAAGGGTGTATTTAATATATAATTAGGAAACATATTAAAAGGAAAAAGAGGTAATATTAACAACGGTGCATTCTCTTCAATTTATTCTATCAGTAATCAGAGCGTAACAGTTCAGGTGAGGGGTAATAAATTATACGTAGTATTAAGTTACAATCAGGGTTAATAGGGTTGAATAGTTATCATATCAAACAAAAGTTAATCATAATCGATTCCATTTCCAACACCTAAACAATTCCCAAACATGCTCTTAAAGTAGAACAATAGCTTACCTTGCACAATAGACCATTCTCCATTCTTGCAAGTTACAGGGAAGGAGTAAATAAGGCCAGGTTGGATACCATAAGAGCCATCAGAATACACTCCCATTGAAACCCATGTTCCCTAAAAGTTGAGCACAAAAAAAGTAATGAAATTGACGGATTCCGAGTTAAATTAATATTGTATCTCACAATAGCATTTTGACGAAATGTTGAGCAAAATCAAGGTCATATAATAATATATGTTTGCCTACGTAAAATATATATAAGAGTGTATTTTTAAATATATTTTCAACAAAATTACAGAAATACCATTGTGATAGTTTTGTGATTAACTGTGTTAGAGGACCATCTCAACCAAAAGCTTAAGTTAATGGTTAGCGCCCAGGAATATGTTATATACTCTATCACTCCCCCTCACATGAAAGACCCTTTGGACTTAAAATGTGGATGCAACACAGGCCCACCATATCCGGTGCTAATTAATTCCACTTAGAAAGGAGATGGATGAGAGATTCGAACCCGTGACCTCTGCCTCACGTTGACTCTGATACCATGTTAGAGATTCATCTCAACCAAAAGCTAATGGTTAGGGCCCAGGAATATGTTATATACTCTATGAAACTGTGAATTTCCAAAATTGGAAAGCAATACTAGTAAAAAAAACATATTGAGAAATCAAAAGATGTAACACCTTCTCAGTTCCAAGCACCCAATTGTGTATGTGGTCACAAGCTGCACTTGCAGCTGACAGTGAGCTTGATAGTTTTCTTGCTTTGATTATAGTTGCACCCCTTTGCTGTACTGTAGTGATGAACTCCTTATTTAACCTATTAATTAAATGTATATTAGCATTATTCTTAAGGTTAATTAATTAGTTGAATTGTATTAATAACCAATTAAATTAAATCAAGATTTATACCAATGATCATCAGCAATAAGTTCAGGAACAGGCTTATGTGCACCAGTTGAAGTAGTGACAGTTGCATGACTTACATCTGGGAAAAGAGTAGAGGAATGATTTCCCCAAATGATAACATTCTTAACATCACTAACATGAACATCTAGCTTTTGAGCTATTTGACTTAGTGCTCTGTTGTGGTCAAGCATTGTTAGGCATGTAATGTTCTTTTCTGGAATTGAAGGTGCAAACTCCTTCAATATTAGTGCATTTGTGTTTGCAGGATTTGCCACCACCACCACCTGTTGTTGTATGTAAGAAAAATTAAAAATCATGAATCATTTCAATGGGTGGACGATGCTGATAGAATATAAAATCAATTTGGGTCTCCAATCATCAAGTACCATTCCTTTATGTTAGTTACGTACGACTTTTTGCTTTTCATTTCCATTGAGTCAAGGATGAAGAAAAAAACACATATGGGTACGGGGAGTTGGGGACTGGATACGAAAAAAATTAAAAATTAGATGACAATCGGTACGACGACCCGAACATTAACATAAGTATCAGTATCGTTCTCGATATAGGAACGAGTCGGGTACATGGGGATGGCAGTCAAAATGAAGTACTCGTGCTACATAGATTTTTATAAAAAGATTCCATACGTAACTAACATAAGGGAACAAATTGAAGAGAGTAATAGCATTTGGGTTAGAAGCTTAATTAAATTATATCTCAATCCAAAATTGTGTTGTTGTTAAAGATCGCATACGTCTTAAGAATAGAATCTGAGATTTTCAGCTACCTTAACATTTTTAATTTAGCTCGTGGTTGCCGAGCATAATGTTAAGTTTTGGTTGGAGGCACGCACGCAAGCATTGGTTTTTATACTCTATTAGATGATGCATCGAGTAATTAATTCTATTGAGAATTAAGATTAACGCTTTGATTGTTGTTGTTGTTGTTGGTGTACATGCACTCATTAAATTATATAAACATCCATGCATATATGTGATAAAGATATAACCTTGCAATCAGGAGCAGAATGTTGTTCAAGGGCAGAAGCCTGAAGTTTATAAATGGACACATTCTTAGACATGACATCTATTCTTTCCATCCCTTGTTTCCTAGGAAACCCTCCTAGCATTATGGCAATATTGACGCCTTCACAAGCTTCCATGGCATCACTTGTCGCAATAACGTCTGCGTAATCAATTATATTACATTAATTAACCCCGGCCCCAATTAATTTCATATATAACGATTTAATATAGAGTAGAGAGAAAAAAATGTTCAATCATTGCAATAAAAAGAAACGGAGATAGTATATATATATATCCGAACAGAAATAGTACATGGACAACATGGTAGCTAGTAAAAGTATTGTGTTGTTGTAATGTAGAATACCTTTGAGGAGAGGAAATGCAGCATCAATTAGTTCCATTTTGACACCATTTAAGGCCTCAAAAGCTTGTTCAATGTCTAGTAGATGCAAAATAACTGGCTGATCAGGACCCAACATCAACCCCCGTGCGATCATAGGGACTAGTGCATACCCGATTTGTCCTGCAATAATATTTTCATTTCCATTTTCATTCTTCAATTTCTCCTTTTTTATTTTGTGTTAGGACTCATACAAATTCGACGTACTCTCCGTAAGACCAAGTCGCAAACGTTATAGAAAATATACAATTAATTATATACATATAAAACAACTTAAATAACTTTATATATACATTTTTTCAATAAATTTGACATAATTTTTCATAGGATCTCATCATTGTGATACAGTCTCATCAGAGACCTACTAAATATTATTACTGAATTAGTAATTAACCTAGAAAATGCACTCACTTGCTGAGAAATTAAACAAGAATCAACAAATTAGGTAGAAATAGTTCATGCAACATTGCTCAAAATGCACTCATGTGTAATAACACCATAGAAAAACATGTATTGTTCTGAGCATCTGATTTTGTAGTTTAGACTTTAGAGTAAGTTGACAAATCTGCATACTTCTAATACTTCATAACAAAGATAACGTCTTACATCTTCTACTTTATTCCTTTTTGGTAATATTTTATGTTTTTTTTTTAATAAAATACTTTGTATATGGCTCACCATATGACGTATAAATATTCATTTCAACCATTCATAACACTTATCACAGTTTCACACCAATCTATTTAAACATAAATTGGTCAATATTTTATACACGTATTCCTTGGTTTCTTACCAAATAATGTGTAAGATTTTGGGTATAAAGGGAGTAAAAAAAGAAAAAGTAAAGTAACTCTTAACTTTTTTATGTGACGAACCATCATAATTTTAAAAAAAGAGTAAATACAAAGTAGATAGCTCGTGTAATATTTTAATCAGATTTGTACCTAAATTATCCTCCTCAACTGTATGCAATTTATACATGAAAAATTTAGGTTATTGAAATCAGATAATATAAAAGTGAAATAAAGAAGAAAATAAAATTAAACATGCCTGCAGCACCAGTAACAAGCACCCTAATAGGCTCTTTCTCCATCTTGACAGAGCTCCAAATATGTTTAATCAACCAGTATGACAAAGTAAAACCAGCAGAAATCACCCCAATTTTCTCAACTAATTCTAAAGCCCAATTATCTCTAAAACTTTCAATTAATTGGTAAATCCCCTTTTCTTGATCCATTAATGTAATCCCCATAATATCAAATTTAATCCTCCAAATTATACAATTATCAAGGTCAAAACAATATAATCCATACTTGATCATTATATATAATGTTAGTATTATAGAATAATTAGATACCAATTCCAAGAATCATAAACTGTTGTTTCATGCAAGGCATGAAAGATGAAAAACTAAAGGAATCAAAAATCAAAATACCTATATATTAGGTTCACTTCAACCTTAAGAAAGGAATATATCAATATATCCATTATTGAAAGGTATCATATTCATGTGTCATCCAAATCTTGCCTCTAGTGACATGTGACAAGAAATCAATAATATATACATTCAAAAAAAGTGCAATAGTTTACAATGATGAAAAGGCATATAAAAATAAATAATTTTCCAATAAGCGATATGATATTGAAAACTTCAGGTATGATATTAACATCAATCATATGATCATATTCACCTGATCACTATACACAAATTTACCAATTACTCATTATCTGCGCTTATTTGGATAAGATATTAGTATTTGATATGATATTGACAACATAAGATGTAATAAGTACATGATATCGGATTCGTTGTTCAATAGAGAATATTTGTTTATCAAAGCTTGATCAGTGTAAAATAGCTCTAGCTTTTATGATGGTGGAATGTGAGAAGGAAACAAGAATACCATATTACGACTATATTAGCATTAGTCTAGACTCTAGAGCAAATCAGATCTCTAAACAAACTGATTTGCACACATTTTCGGGAGGAAATCAAAAAGTGTAAATGGACAAATAAATTTTTTTTTTTTAATTAAAATAAGACCTGCTAATCTCCCTTTTAATTTGCTTATATTTAAATTATTAAATTGCTCGTTTGCTAACTAAAAAACTAAGGTATTATTTGGTTTCCTTTAGTTCTCATGGACAAT
The DNA here is from genome assembly GCA_951394345.1 of Salicornia ramosissima. NCBI lineage: Eukaryota > Viridiplantae > Streptophyta > Magnoliopsida > Caryophyllales > Amaranthaceae > Salicornia > Salicornia ramosissima. Next base: position 46,855,293 of record OX596234.1, on the reverse strand, counting down.
CAAAATTCTCATGAAAAAGAGGTCCTACCGGGAATACGATGTGGCCCGAAATTAAATTTCAAAGAATTACAAATTAGTATGAAAATTTAACCAAACAATTTTGTATAACCTTACTTCTTACAAAAATGGTTGCAAAAAGAGGTCCTACCGGGAGTCGAACCCAGGTCGCTGGATTCAAAGTCCAGAGTGCTAACCACTACACCATAGAACCCTATGATGTTAATTTTATCACGTTATATAATATTTATATATATGTACTAATATTAACATGTATATCTGGCAAGAAAGATGGTCTAGAGGTAGAAAGTCGAAAACGTAACTCAACTAACAACATTTGCAGAAGACTGCAGAGAAGAGAGAGATGGTCAGGTTGAAAGCATCGTCATCTTTATCGCAATTACTCCAGATTTGGAAAGAAAGAATTGCATATCAATGTCAATGTCGAAGAACTCTTTCTTCTCATCATCTTCACGAGGTATTTTTTTTTTTTTAATAAGTATTTTTGTTAAATTAGAGATTAATGAACTACAATTCCTAATTGTTTTTCACATTTCCTTTTGTGTGCGTGTTGATCATCTTAGCCTGTGCTAGTTGAAGGAAAATCTCATAGCCGAATTGCAGTTCTTCACCGTCCTTCTGCTCTTAATGCACTGAATACTTCAATGGTAAGTTGATTTTATTTTGATTTTGATATTCAAGTTCGTCTAATAATGCATTTGTGAAATTGCGTAGTGTAAAATTCCTCAGTAGCAACACTGATATATTAAAATTTAGGCGATTATGCAAAGTGTGTTTGATGGTACTTGTGCAAGTTAATGGTTGATTTTTCTCGATTCTCTTTATGCTAGTGAGTAGTGACCTCTTCTTTGATTGGGGTAACTATATTATGTTTCTCCTTTAAGTTGTATTTTCTAGAATGAACTTGCTAGCATGATTGAATATTGAACAAGGGGCGGTTCTAGGCATGTCATAAGAAGGCGACCGCACAGGGCCTCCAAAACAAACGGGGCCTCAAATGATATACGAGACTACGAGTATTATCTTATGTTTTTAAATATAAACAAAACAAATTTGAATAGACCAGTGTTAAGGAAAAGGGCCTTAAAAGGCCTTCATAATCCTAGCTCTGCCACTGATTGAATATTCTGATATTATTCTTATGTGTTTTGAATTTAGGGTGCTATGCTACAAAAATATTACAAACTCTGGGAAGATGATCCTGATATTGGTTTTGTGATGATGAAGGTAGCTCAATCTGATTTTGTTAAGATGTCTTTTCTATCAAACTATGGTTTGACATGGACTTTCCTTTGTTTTTAATGTTGGAAGGGCAGCGGTAGGGCATTTTGTGCTGGTGGAGATATTGTTGCTCTCTATCGCCAAATCAAAGAAGGTTTGAGGTTTACACTGTTTATTTAGGCTCTATAACACAATTCTCTGCATTTGATTTTGCTTTTCTCCATAATGGAGTCTATATGCTTGCATAGTTTCATCAACAACCTCGCAATCAGTAGTCTTTGAGTTTCTGCTGATTTAGACAAGCAATTCTTCCCATAGATAGGAAGTATTCGACCCTTTTCTTAGTAAGACAAGCAATTCTTATATGGTGTTCACTGTTCATATAGAGGATACTCATCCCTGATTAACAAATTTTTGTTGAGATAATGCTTACTATTTTTTTTGTTAAATATCAGTTACTGGCAATTGTTTAATTATTAATCAATTTTATTATCCTCTAATGCAGGGAAGATAGAAGACTGTAAAGAGTTTTTTAGGACTCTATATACATTTATCTACATACTTGGTACATACATGAAGCCACATGTGAGTCCTTTGCAGAAAATGATAATAATTAATTTTATTATCCTCTAATTCAGAGAAGTTAGGTGACTTTAAAAGGTTTTTAAGAACCCTATAATCTACATACTTGAAGTCACATGAGAGCCCTTTGCCAGAAAATGATACTTTTACTTGGTTGATCAGGTCAGGTTGATAAGATGTGGAGGAAGTTCTCGTCATAACCAAATATTTATGTATGCAATAATAAATTTGACGGACTTATAAATATATAGACATGTGCGCACGCATCCACACACTTATTGGGGAAGGATTGACTGAAAAGTACAAAATTGATGAAAATTGTTGAAAACTAAATAAAAGGGGTAGTGGGGTACATGTTACGCCTTTAAGGGTACATCTTAGGATAAAGGGATACACTTGTTTTTCACATCAAAATTGTCACTATTTATGAAAATTCAATTTAAACCCCTTTTAGTGTCAAATGGGCACCTTTTACTTAGTTTTCACAGAGAAACAATGTTCATTTGGTCCTATTCCTATATATTTGTATCAATGTATGTATGTAAGCTGGGAAAAGGTGATTTTCAAGTTTCAACAAGCCACCAGGCATTTTTAAACAGTAAATGTGTGTTAGAAATGCAACCGACCACTATTCACGAGAGGATATAGTAAGAAGGATATTAAAAGAGAAATTTTCAAGTTAGGATAGGAGCCTTTTTTGTCTTGTGGACCTATGTAATTTTAACTCCTAGTGAAGATTTACCTGCAAGTGACTTCTCACTTGCAATTATTTGAATCTTCTTCATCTTTGATGTTGGATGTGGTTTGAAAGCCTATTTTAGTGTTTGACATGCTGTCTAGTTCAAAGTGTTTGTATTGTCTTCAGTCCATGCATTAGGCAAAAAGTTAACAAGCATACTATAATAGATTTAATATTTTGTAACAATCCATCTACTTTGTAGTTGTTCTGTTTTAATGCTTGAGGAGCTGTTAATTGGTTGTTTTCCATTTTGTAATGGAACTATAGTACTCAACTAAAGTGGTTATGGTGTGGTGAACTTTCTTTAAGAATTTTTTTTTGTGTTTGAAATTGAATCTAGTTAGGCTTGTTAGCAATCAGCCATTTTTCATACTAAGGAAACAAGACTGATCCTATTAATCTAAGAGAGGTTTCCTGTAGTCACCCTTCCTACCGCAATGTGCAGAATGGCATTGCATTACGTTGTGCCCACTTGTGAATTGTGATGTTTTAATATTATTATTGTTATTTTGATCTGTAGCATTTGGCTGTGACTTTCTGTGTATTATGTAATTTGGAATGTAGATGAATTTTTTTAAGCTTCAGTTATGTTTTGTAAGTTGTTATTAACATAGTCATCTTGTAACTCCTATGTAGGTGGCCCTTTTAAATGGAGTTACAATGGGTGGCGGAGGAGGAGTCTCAATTCCAGGGACATTTCGTGTTGCAACTGATAAAACTGTGAGTGTTTGCCTTTTTATATTCGTCTTGATTCTTTTACTCACCTTTGGGGGAGTATATAGAAGTAGATCACGAATCCCATGTGCTTTACAAACAAAGAAGAGATGTGTAAAGGAGACTTGTAGCCTGTATACTAGAAGGGATTTGGGAGGAAAAGGAAAGAAAGGAAAGGAAAATACAGTAGGTACTTTCCAATGATTGGTTGAAAATGTTATATAGGATTTGGTAGGAAAGGAAAGGATGTTAACAAAATTTTCCGTTTCCTTTCCTCCCAATGTTAGGGGAATTTGGGAGGAAAGAGAAAATATAAAGCAATAACTTTTCTTTTCTTCGTTTTTTTCCTCTCCCACACATTTCATTTTCCCTCCATCGAAATAAAATTCCCCCCAACCTAATAAACTCCCCTCCTCAAAACTATATATCACATATTCACATTCACACCCTCATTTCATCATCTTTTTTATGTCCATTGCATTTGATCTTCGAATCCTTGTTTGAACATTTGGATTAATTTTTTTATTATCACATATTCACATTCACACTCTCATTTGTATTAATCGCTTCTTTTTCTGTTTTTTTTTTTTTTTTAAATTGTTCATATTCCTGATTCCTTCCATCCTAATTCTATAAGTTGCTGCCTTTAAAAGGGTATGTCCATATCAATTTTTGGTGTGCCAATATCAATCCCCATGAGTATAGGATGTGTGACAATTGTTGTGGTCCAATCGGAAGAGTGTGAAAATGGAGTAGTGAATAAGGTGAATTAGAGAAGAAGAATATAGGAAGTCTTCCCTATTTGCTCTTAGCTTCATCCTTTATTTGCTCTTAGTTTTTGACCAAAAAAATTGATAGGGAATATTCTTTGCGACTTCTTTCCCTATCTGCTCTCAGCTTCATTCTTTTATTGGTGGTTGTTTAAATGATGAGGTATTTGGGGATTGAAGAAGCACGGAAATCCTTCCAATGGTGTAATTTTCTTGTTAATATTAGGTTAGATGGCAAGTGTAGATTAGCTGGTCTTTTTCCTTGTAATGGTACTGGCTTGAGTCTGGTATTCACTATATATTGACTGCAGGATTGGATTTATTATGGATCAGGTTTTTGCCACACCAGAAACTATGATTGGTTTTCATCCTGATGCTGGAGCCTCTTTTTATCTTTCACATTTACCTGGCCACATAGGTAACTTCAACCATATATATAATTCTATTGTTTTCTTAAAGTTTTTTCTCCTTCTGAAATTGGATATTCACTCTCTCTCTCTTTTTTTTTTTAATTAAAAAAAGCTCCTCTTTAGTATGCTTGTGGTGCTTTTTTTTTTATGGAACTTGCTAATTTTTGAATGCATGCCAAACTAAAGCCTCAATCAGTGTAATTATTTTAATTTAAGATTTCCACTTTTAGCCACCTTGTCAAGCACGGTGGGGGCAATGGTTACTTGGTCAGCCTTTTCCTTTTATTATTGGCATTGTCTACACTCTACATACCATGGAGTTTATGTAAGAGTAAAAAAAAGAACATTGGAAATTCCTGATTATTGATAGTAAAGTCTTTCTAAAATCTTTTTCCCCTCCATTTTTTCCCTTTTTTTTGTATTTTTTGTTTTGAACCACTCCCCTCCAAATTTGTTTTGAACTTCCCCTTCGCCTACGCCTCACCTTCTCTATTATTTGCCACTCTTCAAACCTCTTACTAGTGCATTATTTTCTCTCCTTACATGACCAAACTTATCGTCTTGTTTTACTTGTCTTCTTCTGCTCTCTCTCTCTGCCCTTCTCTTCCAATTATGTTTTTCTTTGAGGACCTTGACTAATGAAGACTATGTCAACTTTATGTAAAATAGCTAGATCTATTTGCATTGTTGGGCAAGCTTCCATACATCTCAGATCTATAATATTGAGACTTCAAAGCGAAGATTTCTAGTAAGGTTTCCCCTTACATTATGAATGAACAATTGTTTTCGAGTCCTCAAAGGCTACTCTTTAGCATTAATATTGTACTTGCTTTGTTCTGAAAAGTTCTTCCCATTTCACTTTGACACATTTTAATCATTAATATTTTCTTTATGTATTAATAAAAATAATTAGATATTCTTAAACTTTTCATTTAGACAAATCAAACACGATCCTATATGACTATTATTTTTTTATATATAAAGAAGAATTACGAATATTCTATGTGATTCTAAGTATTGTGAAGATTCGAAACTGGGGGAACTAAAAGAAAAAGGGTATGTTCAATGAATAGATCTTTGCACTAATGTGGCTAGTAGCATTTATATTGATAAATTGAAAATTATAAGAAGATGACTATGGCTGCTTAAATGGGAATTACAATTTCATGAATCAAGATAACATCAAACTTTTGGGAGGATTGACACTCTCTCAAGTCTCAACTAACCAATTAAACTCTCATCAATGTTCCACTTGACTCTTCTCTCCCTAATGAGGCCTATTTATTAACCATTCTTCTCTAGAAAACTCAAAGGATTCTTCCCCAAGCTACTAATAACTCATTATCTAAATTACTCTCCCCTCTCCGAATATCCTTTCATAGTTTTTAATGGCATACTCATATTTACCCTGCTAGATGAGATGGTTGCTGCATTCTTGAAAAAATGTGATACTTATTTGAGGTTCCTTTTCTTTTTGCCACTGTAGGAGAATACTTGGCTCTGACTAGCAAAACACTCAGTGGGGCTGAAATGCTTGCTTGTGGGCTTGCAACACATTATTCACTTAGTGCCGTCAGTTCTATTGATTGTTGTTTTTGGTGCTGCATGCTTTTAGACAGTGATGCAAATACTAACTATTCTTTCTTGAACTTAACAGAAGCTTCCTCAAATAGAAGAACATTTATCCAATCTTGTCAGTGATGATTTTTCTGTTATTGAGACTTCCTTGCAAGAGTTTGCTGATGTCGTGTCTCCCGATAATATGAGTGTACTTCGCAGGTTCGCTTTATGTTGTGAGTTTTATGTAGTTATGACCTTATGAGGCATTGTCTTGTGCTCCATAGTTGAATACTTGAATTTATTCCCAAGGAATTATTAGCTGAAAATTAAGATGCTAGAAGCATGGCTTTTTCGGTTTTCTTCTGGATTTCTACTGAAGTTATGGAATTAGGCCCTATTCGTCTCCCGATAATATGAGTGTACTTCACAGGTTTGCTACTTTGCTCTATATTGCGAGTTCTATGTTGGTATGACCTTATGAGGCATTGTCTTGTGCTCCATGGCTGAATTTATTCCCACGGAATAATTAGCTGAAATCAAGTTGCCAGAAGCATTGCTTTTTGGGGTTTCTCCTGTATTTTAACTGAATTTATGGAATTAAGCCCTGCTCTTTTGGACTGAATTAATCTGAGCTGGAAGTCTAGAACTAATCTGAATTAAAATTCTAGATTCATTAGAAGCTGAGCCGACTTTGTTTGGAATTAAGTCCAAAAGAACAGGGCCTTGCATCCCCATCAAAAAGGGGCAATGACTTGGATCAGATTTTCTCCGGCACCCCCTTTTGTAGTTTTGTCTACTCCTATTTGTTCAGCTTTGTCTCTCTCTTTTTTTTGTTGGGTCGGGGGGCTTAACCAATAGAAGTATTAATTGCTTATTCGCACATATCCAACTACCATTTAATTACAAACCTAAGCAACAGAGGATATGTTCACCACAACATAATAATCTACTTCTCAGTAGCTGCAGAAATAGAATTTAGTTGGGTTTTTACAATTAAACAAAAAAAAAAAATCGAAGTAGGTTATTGTTCACTATAAATTTATTTTTGTTTTATCTGTTTGCTTAAGTAGCAATAGCAAACATATAAAAGACAAAGGATGTTTACCACTAATGTATCAGTGGTGGAACCACATTTTAGCTACATCCTAAACAGAGGACATCATCCACCCATGAAACAGTCAGCAGAGTTCTTATCATTAGATTTTTATTGATGCTGTTTTCATGTTCTCATTTGACATTTAATTCAACTATTATAGAAACACGTATACCACTACCTAGTATCCTTGTTACTTGTTGAGACTCACTTCCATTAATTCTACAAATTTCCAACAAGAATGTGTCAGCCTGTAATGCCCACTGCAAACAACCACACACACCCATTTTCTGTAGCACAATGCCATAATGGCATAATGGGAAATGGTGCAGGGTTGTTGAATAATATTGTTGTGAACTTGTGACTGTAGTCATAGGGCTGTAGGTACTGAGCTTGCTTTGGTTGGAATCTAATTACCCTTAACTAGGATTATGATTTTTGTTCTATACTTTAGGTGGTAAAATCTTTATCGTGGAGATGCCATTGTTATTTTTTCTGTACCTCGTAGCCAGTAAATGACTGGCAGTTGGCATTTATTTAATTTATTTTTTTAATTTATTGCTCACATGCTTATCTACATTTTGTTCAGGCTGGAGACACTCAACAAATGTTTTGGCCATGACACTGTTGAGGAGATAATTGATTCATTGGTATACTTATTCTCCTACCTTTTATACTGTTGACACAGAGTTGCCTAACTATGCAATTTTCCTGTTTTACACCAAATTATCCTTTTGAAAATAATAGTCACGTTATAGTTTCTTGGACTGCCCAGAAAGAAATTGTCACCGTGACTTAGAATAGCTTTCACTTTTGATTATTAATCTGTGAATATCCCTCATGTCGTCAAGAATGAAAAGTAAAAAACAGCTTGGAGAAACAGTTGGTATATGTGCTAGGTTATCTGCTGGTTTGATAATAATTAGTGACAGTTAGACTTTACGGAGTATGGGACTCCAAATAAGTCCCCTTTTGCAGTCTAATAGTTGAATCTAAGAAAAGGTACCAGTAAGGCAGTAATCCGTTTTTTGGAACTTCTGCATTTGAGTAAATAGAAATTTAGAGAAAAAAATTTAAACAAGAGCAGAGCAGGCGAGCCGCTGGTTAAGGTACTTCCTGCTTGAAGTGCCATACATAGTAGGACAATTGTATCTAGGCAAAGAGAGTATATTTATTCCAATGCGGTATCTTGGATCATAGTCTCAAATTTATGTGGTTCTCTTAGTTCTGGCTGTTTGCCTACCTGTTATTGGAAAATTATGCTCAAATATCCCTTGAGCTCCCATTACCTTGGTGATTTTGGTGGTCTTATTTATCAGCTTTTGATAGGTCGTTTCACTACCAAAAGTAATTCCTAATTCACCTAACTAGTACAGTTGGGCAAGTAGGGTCGAACCACTGAGGAAGGACAGTTAAAATAACAATTTGAACCAAGTTCACTAATACTAACGATTAAAGAGTTGGAGTTTTGTTTAGCTATTTTGAATGCAAAAGAAAGAGGTGAGTATGATCCATAATTAAAACCTAGGGCTCCTAGGATTCACTATGCATCGATCATGATTCAAGAATAGCAATTGGGATAGGAATAAATTTAGGCAAAGGAAGATGTTGCTCTCGCAATCAAATTCCACAATTAAACAATAAAACAAGCTATCGCAATTATAGCTTAATGGTTCAGAGATAAAAATCCCTCACTCAAACTCACAGCTTTCGCAGTACTTGTTTATTTGGTCGGGCTGATCCACACTCTGCTAGAAGTCTTGATTTGAACATTCTGGCAAAATATTTTTTGGTGGGACATACCGATGTTAATGTCAGCATCCCTGTTTTCCTATTGAAACATCTATTGTCTATTTCCCGTTATGCACTTTCTTCCATCCAGGATGTTTATATCGGGGGTTTGGTCACTAGGATTGCAACAAGGTTCAAAATTCCTGATGATGAGGTTGTGCATCCTGATTGTTGGCTTTCTCTGCAGCATCTTAGTCAATGTTGTTGTAGTATAGTGTTAAGTATTCCCGATTGTCACGCGGGTGACCCGGGTTCGATCCCCGGCAACAGCGCCAAATTTTGATAGGTCGTTTCACTACCAAAAGTAATTCCTAATTCACCTAACTAGTACAGTTGGGCAAGTAGGGTTGAACCACTAAGGAAGTACAGTTAAAATCACAATATGAACCAAGTTCACTAATACTAACGATTAAAGAGTTGGAGTTTTGTTTAGCTACTTAGAACGCAAAAGAAAGAGGTGAGTAAAATCGATAATTAAAACCTAGGGCTAATAGGATTCACTATGCATCAATCATGATTCAAGAATAGCAATTGGGATAGGAATGAATTTAGGCAAAGGAAGATTTTGCTCTTGCAATCAAATTCCACAATTAAACAATAAAACAAGCTATTACAATTATGGCTTAATGATTCAAAGATAGAAATCCCTCACTCAAACTCACTACTTCCGCTTATAGAATTGGGTGAATTAAATTTGCAAATTGGCCAAACATGCAATAAAACCAAAACCTATCAAATGAATTGCCAAAACAAACCAATTTAAATCCTAAAATCATACAAGAATCATGACCCTTGCATAGTTTCACCAAGCCCTAGAAATAAAACTACTCACTATGCATATTATAATTAACAAGAAGTTGAATAATGGAATCCATGAATAAACTCAATTTTAACTTCAATGGAGAAACAAGCATAAAAGGTTAAGCAATAATAAACAAGAACAAGAAATGGAATTGGAACTAATACCTTCAAATTTGATTCAAAGATGCAATGAAAAATGTGTTGATTTAGAATTCCCAAAAGCAAGGAGCATAAGAACCCTAATTCTCAATACAAGCTCTTCAAGAAAATGAAAAAACGTCCCTAAACATTCCCCCCCTCACTCTATAAAATATCCCACTAAAAGATGAGGGAAAATGAAAAGTCACGCCAAAAAACAACCGGATTCGGATGGGTATATGGAAACCCGGCCGGGTACGCAACTCAACAATTCTTACAAGAGTTGACCCGGCTAGGTATGTGGAAACCCAATTAGGTGCGAAGCTTCGTTATTTTTCTCTTCATTGGAAACCTGGCCAGTATGAGGTCCGGTCGGCACAAATACGCTCTTTTGAATGGCTATTGACCTCCCAACTTGCAAATCTCGCTCCAAGGATCTATTCCTACCATAATTAGAGCTTTGTACTTACAAAATAAATAGGAAACAAACACTCCAACCAAGCATAAAAACCGATAGAAAATTGATTAACTCAAGCGAGAAAATGCTATGAAAAGGCAATGGGGGCATGGTAAAAATAGTACTTCCTCCGTTAAAAAAAAAAAGCAAAAATTCATTTTGCACGCATTTTAAGGAAGTGATTTTAGGGTGTAAATGAGCAAATTAATCAAAATAATTTTAACACAAGTAAGAATGATATTATAGGTTACTTGTCTTAAAATTACATATATTAATTTGATCGTTTAGACCTTTAAATCTTTTCCTTAAAATGCGTGCAAATAAGTTTGTTGCGTTTTTTTTGGAACGGAGGAAGTATATAAAATACACATATCAACTATTCAGCTGAATACTTTTTTTTGCCCTAGAGTTGGACCTATCAAAAATTGTTGATACCATAGTATCTAATATCATGGTGCTTTTATAGTTAATAGTTCTAATTTCAGTATTGTTGCATGTCGAATTGAAAATATATTGTGCACTGGTGAATTATATGTAAATCTTTCATTGAACGAGTTTTTTTTTTTCCTTTCTAACACTTTCTCAGGACGACGAGGCAATGAAAACAGACCATGCCTGGTGTGCTTCCACTTTAAAGAGGTTAAGGGAAGTATCCCCATTGGGCCTGAAGGTTTCCTTGAGATCAGTAAGTTTATTCTATACAATTGTCATCGTGCCCTGCCCCCACCCCCACCCTATCCCCAACCATCACACACAAAAAAAAATTTGCTTTCATCTGATGCCTGCTTTTTCCTAAATTAAATCTTCCCTACCAGATAAGGGAAGGTAGATATCAGACTCTTGACCAGTGCCTGGCTCGTGAATTCCGGATGTCACTTCAGGGAATCTCTGGCAAGGTCTCAAATGACTTCCTGGAGGTATGATCGTGTTAGATTTTCTTGTTAATTGTTTCTTTTACCTGTATGCTTTCTCATGTTTATAGTATGTTTTAGGGTGTGCGGGCACGAATGGTGGACAGGGACTTCGCACCAAAGGTACTAGCGTTGTGACATAATCTTCAGCTCAAGTACTTGTTTACTTTGTTTAATTTATCAAATAAAAAAAAGAAGGCTCTTGTTTTCCCTACATAAATGATGTCCTTGAGGATATGGTAGTAGTTTGGTGGTAAGCTACTCCATCCCTCACCCAAGTGGTGAGGGATCAAACCTCACCCACTCTCCTTGCTTGAGGAATTTCCTCCTTACCTCACTCATTGCAAGTACCAATTAGTTATTTGGGTATGTAACCCAATACCAATCAATGAGTTGGAAGGCTAAAAAAACATAAATGATGTCTTCTGGAGTCTGGATATAGTCGCAGCATTCCAGTATCCATTTACGTGTGCCTGCATTAGCAAATAGCCAACATGATAGATTTGGATGTTCATTTTAATAGCATGTTCTTGCTTATCTGCAGTGGAACCCACCAAGCTTGGATCGAGTCTCCAATGATATGGTAGATGAATACTTTTCCCCTCTTAGCGTGTCTGAACCGGAGCTAGATCTACCAACAAAACAGCGAGAAGCATTTCATTAGCAATGTTTGAAGAACCATAACTGTTCATAACTCATAAGTGATTGTTGCAGATTCATGGTGGAACCTTCTCCTAGAGGAAACATTTTTTGATGTATTCCAAAAGGCTCAGAGTAGATAGGTTATCACATCTTAGAACACATCTTCTGATCTTCCTCTATTCAAAAAACATTCCTCAATTCAATTATTGCAACCTTAACTGGAATTATATGCTGTCCAACAAATTTAATAACTTGCTGTCTTGACAAGAAGAAAAACATGTAACATTGAATCATAATCCTAATTCCCACAAAGTTCGAAATGAAGCAAATTATGTAAAGAAACTTGACTATATGAATATGATGCCTAGAAACTGAGCATCCCTCACATGTGCTCGTGATGCCATTTTTGTTTTCCAGCTAAAAGACCCCTATACTGGTTGAATTTCTAGACCGGTGTGCTTGTGGTGGTCATCTCCGTTTCCAAAAGATGAAGAGGAATCGTGGTTGTGGTCTGAAGTCATTTCCTGCACTGGTGGAGGGTTCACGACAGTCATAGGCGTCATGGTATTTTCTGATAAGCGTCCTTTCATTTCTCTGTATTCTTGACATAATGCACACCAGTGCATACAACAGTGCACCATACATGGATCACATGGCGAATCCTGCATTATACATGTAATACCATGCATGAGTATTTTTCATCTTTCTATTATCTAAGAAATAATTCATTCCATAATTACAATGCAATTTTTCTTTTCCTATTGATTAATCTTTCCTAGTTTATTCCCTGATCAACGTCAATCTAACATTTATAAACTCATAAATAAAATTAAGGTAGTTTAATCTAATGGTATGATCCCCACATATTGATGGAGAAGAGGGGTGCTTATGATGCGAGTAGAGCTCAAGCAGTGGGTTGCTTAACTCAACTTATTTACATTTTGAGTCGAGCTTGAGTTGAATCAAGCTCAAATGATTCGAGTTTTGACCGAGTTGAGCATTGATTGAGGCAGGCTTTGATTGAGCTACTCTTGAGTTGTTTATAATTTTGTCTTAAAATATGATTCAATGTTAACTAGTTTTCGATACTCCTTGATTTAGCTTGACTCGAAAGGTTAATGAGTTGAAATCGAGCAAATCAATACTCAACCCAAGAAACTTGTGCAAAGCTCGAAAAGTTGCTATTGAGTACTTTCATATGAAAAAAGTATATAATTCAGAGACAAACTAAAACAAAAGAATCCAAGCATGAAACGAATAAGTAGAGTACTAATATAGTTTAGTGATTACTTGAAGATGATACTTGTTTTGCAATTCTTGTCGAAATAAGCCATTGTAAATCCCACAAATCCACCAAGCAAACATCAAGCCCTCAGCCAAAAGGCGCAAGGTATTAAGATCCATGTAACCATGGAAGATGGCGGCAAGGGCTGCAACAGTCATCCCCCCTTCTACGCAAATAGCGTGACACACGCACGCGTTTGTCCATGGTATTTCTTCCTTGACTCTTTCTATGTTACGACCAAACAGAATGCAAGGGCAAATTAAGCCTGTCATGCCTGTAGTATAGTGTTATACAGTATGATGATATGACATAACCTTTAACTATAAAAATGTGATCTTTTTTATGGTTTTAATCATAAATTTATAACTTTTTACCTAATTAGTTAAGCTTTATATAAAAAGTTATCCCGCCAGATTGAGAAACAGTTTAACCACATGTTAGATGTTGAAGCTCTATGATTGTATACCAACTAAATAAGCCGGCACACAACCAAATGTTATAAAGATACAACCATGAACGGGTAGTAATTTTCACACTCCCATAATTGATATCTGTACTCCATAGTATGAGAGATGAATAGTAATAAAAATTAAGAGTGTGAAAATCACTAACAGTCATGAACACATGGTGTGATTATAGAGATAATTTGAGGTATATATATATAATTATAATTAGTAGAAAAGGGCTTACAACTTTCATGATCCTGAGTACAACCACAGATTCCGGTCATCCAAGGCTCATCTGCAGGAATCTCAAATCCTGCTGGTAATTGTTGCCCACATTCCGGGCATGTCTTCTCATTCATCAACTGCCATTATATTAATGATCTCATTCATATTATTTTGAGACATTATATATACTCGTATTATTTCAACATTATCATATTAGCAAAATGCAAACATATATATTGACCATCATCATTCATCTTGCAATTCTAATTAATCCATTTGGTTCTGTTTTTCCGTCTCTGCTTTGATAAACGTGTATTGTCAGTGCATATCTCTAATCATTAATATCCTATCTGTAATTACACATTAGTAAAAAAAATATAAAAATTTGATATTCATGGAGTACACTTAGTGAGACTAATCAAATAAGACTCACACGACTCGTTTTTTTTTTCTTCGTTTAGATCAAGATTAGTTTAGAAGATTACTTTAATTACTATCTAGATTAAATTGTCAACAAAGAATTAATATAAATCTCTAACAACAAACATTGTTATTATATTATAAACAATAAATCAAAAAAAAAATGTAAAAACTAATTAATTAACCTGAGGAACATGAACAGGTTGATTGAGTTCTCCAGGGGTAATTTCAACAGCTTCTTGATCCTTTGTCAACTTCACGTACTGTGATGGAACAATGTTGTCCCCCATATTTCTCTAATATATATTTAAATCTGCAATTATTTTCAAATAATTACACGATCCAACAAATTAAAGATATTATCGATCAAATAATTATCTCATTTGAAGTTAATTATAAAGTTTTGTAGGAAAATGAGATTATTTGTGATATATTGTAATTCATCAATGACTTGAAATAAAGATGGAAATTTGATTAAGCTTTTTACATAAGGTGTTGATGAGAAAGATTTCAGATGGGATTATTCTAGAAAAAATCGGCTCTTTGAATTGAATAATTCTATAAATGGCATTGTATGTAGTAGTACTTAGATCAAACCATTAACCATCTTATAAATTTCTTCAAATATTTAACAAAAAAAAATGCAATTAATAATACTAATTACATCCACTAATTAATTAATGAAATTTACAATGGCCTATAGATAAAGTTTGTTGTGAGCATTGTGAGTGTGAGTGTATATGGGGGATGGGGCTATGTTTTATGTAGTTTTTTTTTTTAAAAAAAAAAATAGTTTAAATTTATCACAAAAAAAATAACGATATTTTTATTAGCAAGATTGATAAATTAATTTAACCAAATCCACGTGTTTTATGAATTGAATTCTGAATTTTTTTTTCATTATATTCATTGAAAATTTATTAAATGCTTATATCATACTAATTTTATATACACGTAACGTGAATTGCAAAATATATGTAAAATAACTGAAATACTTTCATTGTTAATATCATAGAATTATTTATGTACATTATTGTACCCACTCAACTATTGACAATATTAATGTTCAAGGTTCAACACTCAACAAAGTAAATGTGCATATGATGATATGTGTCATTAATGTGCATATGATCATACTGTTATTCCATTTATTAATGAAATCAAACAAATGACAATTGAGATTTCTCTTTTTTCATTGCTAATATATAATTTGATATTAATTATAGGTAAGTTAAATATATAATTAGCTAGTATCAATTTTTTTTGGAGGAGATAATTAATATCATGTATTTTTTAAATTTAAATATAGATGTTTGCGTTTTGAAGCAATTCACGTACGAGATGCCCCTATATTTTAGGAATTCATCTTGTATCCCTTAAGTTTTAATTAAATGTACTTGTATAATGTACCATCTTATAACAGATAAACATTGACTTTTTAATATTTTTTATGTGATTATGGGGTACTCTTTCGCTCTTATACCTGTATTATGATTCCTAATTTTATTTGAAAACGTTAAAATAACCTCAAAAAATAAACGTTTTTTTAGTTATATATAAAAGGATTAAATTTTGTACGACTTTAGGGGTACTCTTGATCAATTATGGTACTAATCTTATATTAATCAATTAAATTGAATTATAGATTAAATTGAATTGAATTAGGGGTACTCTTTAATTTAATCAATTATACGCTAATACATACGTATGTATTAATACATATATATTAATACATATATAGATTAATACATACGTATCAATTAAATTAATCAATTAAATTGAATTAGGGGTACTCTTGATTAATCCTTTAGGGGTAGTAAAAAGAATTAAATTTTCGATTTTTCTTGATCAATTATGGTACTAATCTTGGTTTATGGATGAATCTTTAATTTAATCTTTAATTTAATTATGATATATAGTAGATTCTTGAAATTAATCTTGATATTATTTTAGCCCATGAAAGTCGTGTACTTTATGTATGCAAAGCAATTGATTTTGATCTTGTTTTGGTTCATGTATGATAACTCAATGTTTGGATTATGATTTTATTATTTATTATTAAGTTATATGATTGATTCATGATAATTGTGTTTAATTAATTTAAAGTGTCAATTTTGGTTATTTTATGGAAAATTGTCGAGTAGGTGCAAGGAAGAAAAAAAAGGGATTTTTATCATGTTTTATGCAATATTAAGTGATAATTGTTAGTTTATATGATTAATTGATTATTTAATTGATTTATTAAATTGTTTATTTGATTATTTAAAGAATTGAATTAATTATTGTTTTATTATGTGTGAATGTCGAATGGTTTAATAAGAAGGATGATCAACTTTAATTTAATTTTTGGCTTATAATAAATTTAGTTTATGATTTAAGGAATTAATAAAAGGAACCAATAAGATAAGTTGTAATATGAAGGAAAGGATTAATATGATGATAAGAATAAGATGATAAGACGATAAGAAGTATTGGTCTCACGATGGTCATGTCGATAAGATAAGATGAGAAGGGACGCCTGTTTTGGTGATACACGGGTCACCAGATTAGGTTAAGTCGAAGCCACTGCCCTACTGCGGTCTCTGGGCAGTTCTGGATCTTAAGATGTGTAGTCGTCTAAGTAGTAGTACACGGGTTACTATTTAGGAGTTATGGCAATAGCTTAGGCTTAGATCTTGCAAAGGAGGGCTACGGGCAGAATACACGGGTTCTCCCGGCGCATTTTAGGAAAGTTGGGATGTACACGGGCATCCTTACGAGCTAATGACGGTCCATAAGTACAAGAAGATGATTAAGATTGGGATAAAAAAGGAAATAATATGATAGAATATGTAATCCATGGGTTGGTATGTTAATTATATGATGCTATATTATTAAGATTGTATTAAAGTATTAATTATGTAATATTATAATATGATATGTTAAGTCTTCCGTTGCGTATGTTTGATAAGTATGTAGTTATGTAAGTATTTATGTATGTATATGTATGTATCTTTATACGTATTTTACAGGTATTTTATACGTATTTGTATGTATCTTTATACGTATTTTTACAGGTATTTCTATACGTATTTATACGTATTTTATATGTATTCGTATGTATTTTTATACATATTTTGCAGGTACTTTATACGTATTTTGTACGTATTTCCTTACAGATTTGTACGTATTCTTATACATATTCGTATGTATTTTTGTACGTATTTGTATGTATTTTTATACGTAATTGTATGTATTTTTATACGTTTATACATGCATTATTTTGCACGCTTTCTTGGTTGATTCTATGATATTATATGGTTTATGGTTCCACACCCAAGTGGGACAGCCTAGTTACTCGCCACTGACGGTGGACCCCCCATTTCAGGTGATGAAGCTGAAGAATAAGTGGGCTATCGTATGGATCGGGTTGTGTGTTTTGGCAAGACTTATAGAGGAAACCCGGAGCCTATTTTATTTTCTTTTAGTTATTATCATTTAGAATTACCCAGTATGTAGGGACTAAACAGCATTAGTTGTGGATTTTGGATTTAATAAGGATTTATGAACATTTTATCTTTTCATTAGTTAATGATTAATAGAAGTAACTCTTGAACTTTAATATTTTAATATGTTTTGTTTGGTAATGATCCATTTATCGATTTCCTTCGTAAATCGACAGCCTATAAAAGTCGGGTCGTTACACTTTGACCACCATCTATAGGTACGTTGAGTAAAAATACATTGACTCTAAACTATAGAAGGAGTAAGGATGGAAATTCAAATTTAATCCTAGCCATTCATTTGTTGATCAAAGGGTTGAGATTGCTTCTCACCCGTCTCACCAAAACTACATTTCTCACATGAGCCTACTTCTATATATATATATATATAGTTCAGTTTAAAAAATCGCCTTGTTTGGTAAAGAGAGGTTTAGAAGGAAATTAGAGTTTTTATTAGCTTTTAGAGTTTTGACTGGGTCAAAACTCTAATAATGGTGTTTGGTTAGCAGAGGATTTGGACAGAGTTTTGGATGCAAAACTCACTTTTTCAATACGCTGCAATCCCCAACGTTTTCTTCAGCGTTTTCAAATTATGACAACTTTGTCCATCTTAATTAGATTTTTAATTGCAAAGGCATTAAAAAAAATTATGGGATTAAATTAGGTTTTGCTTGCTTCAAATTTCGGGGATTTTTTTTTAATAACAAAAGCATGATGATTTGAAGATGATGAAGAAGAATTCCAAGTTGACCGTTGATAACTTGGTTTATTATGTGTTTTTCCTCCTTATTTTGTATGGTTTTATTGTGCTAGCCGTTCTCTTAGAAGCCGTTTTTGTTGCTAATAAGTCGGTTTGGAGTGTTTTGTGTCTTTTCCTTGTTTTTGACAGGAATTAGCTAAAATCCGCTCTAAGAAGACTGAAAATCATAAAATTAGTTCGAGCTGTATCTGGGAGAGATTGTTTCAAGTTTTGGCAAGCTTCGGAGTACTTTTGAAGAGTTTTGCACAAACCCCAGTACGGGGTGCATGAGTCCCGATACCGGGGCCAATGCTGGCAACTCCAAACTACTGCTGAGCCACTTTGCACAAACCCCGGTACGGGGTGCATGTACCCAGGTACCAGGGTGGTTGCCGCCCCTGTTTCTCTGCTTTTTAACATGAAACGTAATTTTTCCCAGCGTCTGCCCCGGTACTGGGGTGCATATACCCCGGTCGGGGTTGTTGCACGACGATGTGCTCGATGTATTAAAAATCTCAAATTTGGCCCCAGCGACAACCCCGGTACCGGGGTGCATGTACCCTGTACCGGGGTCGGTGTTCGAGGCTCCGTTTAAAGCCCAGCTTGCTTATAAATACCTAGAAGAATCCCTTGTAACTCCTTATGCTTTTCTTTAGGTTTTTTTTTTCAGAAAGTTTTTTTTTTCCTTATTTCAGAAGGTTTTTTTTTCGTTTTTTTTTTTTTTTTTTTTTGAAAAAGGATGAAGATGAGTTGAATGAGGAGTGAGAAGGCAAAAGAGTTTGAAATTTGATTGTTAGATTTTGAAAGAACTGATTATAAGGATGAAATTTGTGGAGATTTTATGAAAAAATGAGAAGGAAAGAAGTGGTTATGCAAATTTTAGGGTTTATATGAGGTTGAAGGTGGAGAGAGAAGATGAAGATGGTTGAAGATTTGAAGAGAGAAAAGATGAAGATGTGAAGGACATTTGAAGAGAGAGAAGATGAAGATTTGAATGTGGGGTTGAATAGGAGAGAGAGTATGAGAGAGAAAAAAATTGAGGAGAGAGAAAGTAGTGGGTAGAAGAGAATGGGTAAATGAGAGGAAATGTGGGGTTGAATAGGAGATTTGATTTTTTTATTTTCAAAAGTCGTGCATCAGCAGTGCCGGCCCCGGTATCGGGGCACGTGTACCCCGGACCGGGGTTCTTGAGTGTTTTTTTTTTTTGAAACTGCCCACATCAGCGCAGGCCCCGGTACCGGGGCACGTGTACCCCGGATCGGGGTTCTTGCACTTCCCCTTCTCGTCGGCGTCGCTTTTTTTTTTTTTTAACATGGGTTGCCTCCCGGAAGCGCTGGTTTATAATGGTCCCGCACGACCTTCTCAAGTACTCTAATCAAGCTCATTAGCGGGAGGTGCAAGGAGATAGATTGTCTCCACAACCCCAACTGTAGATCCTTCATAGTACAGCTTCAGACGATGCCCATTCACCTTGAAGATTTCTCCTTTTTCATCTATTATCTCAACAAACCCGAGATTTTTAACCTTGACCACAGTAAAAGGTCCGCTCCATCTAGTTCTCAGTTTGCCCGGAAATAGTTTCAACCTCGAATTGAAAAGCAATACCTTATCTCCAACCCGGAACTCGCGCTTCAGAATACCCTTGTCGTGCCATCTTTTAGTCTTGTCCTTGTAGATCTTGGCACTATCATATGCACTCAATCGGAATTCATCGAGTTCATTCAGCTGCAAAAGCCTCTTTTCACCTGCAAGTGTAGGGTCCATGTTCAATTCTTTGATTGCCCAGTAAGCTTTGTACTCCAATTCGACAGGTAGATGACATGCTTTGCCATAAACTAACTGGAACGGTGATGTTCCAATCGGTGTTTTGAAAGCTGTTCTATAAGCCCATAGAGTATCATCTAATTTTTGACTCCAATCTTTCCTGGACCTTGCTACCACCTTCTCAAGTATAGATTTTAGCTCTCGGTTAGAAACTTCCACTTGACCACTAGTTTGAGGATGGTAGGCCAATCCAGTTCGGTGTTGGACTCCATACTTCTTAAGAAGAGTGTCAAGACGCCTTTCATGAAAGTGAGAACCACCATCGCTGATCACAACTCTAGGAACATCGAATCTCGGGAATATTATTTGCTTGAAGAGCTTGTGAACTACTTTGGCATCATTGGTCGGAGTGGCAATTTCTTCAACCCATTTAGAAACATAGTCCACTGCTACAAGTGTGTACCGGTTCCCATTGGAAGGAGGAAACGGTCCTATGTTGTAACGACCCGACTTTTTAAGCTGTCGTTTGACGAAGGAAAACGACTTGCGGATCATTACTTAAACATTAAACTAAACATTTATTTATATATTCAAAGTAATGGCATCTTTTATTAACTTAAAAATCCAACATTAAACCCCAAAAGTCTACAAAGGACGAAAAACTTAAGTTACATAAACTGGAATAATGTCTTTCCCAACATGCTGGGAAATTTAATAAAATAAGTCTTATTAAAACTCTAAAAGTGCTAAGGTAAAACTATAAAACTCATCCACACAAAAGCCCATCCAGCGGAAGCCCGTTCTAAGCAGCTGCATCGTCACCTGAAACTGAGGGGGGGTCCACCGTCAGTGGCGAGTAACTAGGTTGTCCCGCTTAATTGAGGGACCGCTAAACACATAATATCATAGAATTATACATGAAAACCACACATAAACATAGTACATCTTATACAAAAATTCATATGAGGTACGTATAAAAATACGTACAAAAATACGTATACAAATACGTATAAAATAGGTATAAGAATACCTGCAGGAATACGGTTAGAATTACGTACAAAAATACGTATAGAGTACGTATACAAAACGTATAATAATACCTGCAAAAATACGGTTAGATATACGTACAGAATACGTACACAATACAAAATACATACGAACCACATTATACATTCATACATACCAAACTCATACAGCGGAAGACTTATACCATACATATACACTGTTTATCTTATACTATCATACATCTTATCCTTCGATTATCGCAATATACTTCATATTATCATCAATTCCATACTCATGTCATTCATCTTAACTTATATTCTTATCATATCATAATATTTCATATCATCCATACCGTATCTTATAATTCATATCATATCATCATCATCTTTCATTGGACCGGTCACTATAACTCGTTGTGGATCTCGTGTTTCACCACAACTTTCCTAGAACATGCCGGGGTGAGCTCGTGTACTCAACCCGTAGCGGATCTCGTGTTTCACCACTAAGCCTAAACTATGGCCATAACCCCTAAATAGCAGCTCGTGTACTACTACTTAGACGACTACATATCCTAAGACCCAGAACTACTCGGGGGAACTCGTGTGTTCGTCCCATTGAGCAGTGGCTTCGACTTAACCCAGTCTGACTACTCGAGTCATCAGGTGGGCGTCCTTATCTTATCTTATATCTTTCAGTTCTTATATCATATCTTATATCGGGAAATACTAGGTGACCATATTCGGAAATGAACCGTTCGAAGTCCCAGGAAAGAGAGGTGCGGCACGTATGTTGGCCACCTTAAATACCAAGTCTTTCCTAACCAGAAATCGAAACGATTCGTATTCCTCCTACTCTGTTTCCTTTCTTTCCCTATTAATATCTTATCACTTATCCCTACTGATTCCTAGTATTAATAATAATACTAATATTTACCGTAATAATAATAATATTAATAATATTATCCGAATCCTAATAATATTAATAAATTACTCTCTACCCTTCCTTGTTACAACTTATCCCTGATAATTCCTTTAATTGTAATTATAACAGTTATTCCTAAAAATATTATAAGTCAAAATTAAACTAAAATTGACCAACATAAAAATTAGGCCACTCGACAAAAGATAAATAAACTCATAAATTCATCATATAATTAATTTAATAAATTACATAAAAAAAATACAATCAACTACATAAATTACCTAAACATGAGAAATATTATACTTTTCATATTTTACACTACTCGAAAATCATGGACAACAATACCAAAATTACATCTTTAATTAATTAAATTCAACAACCATTAAATCATGGCAACCTTTATAATAAACATTAAAATTATCCTTAAAACACCATATTTTACACAATCTGATTTTAAAGTATTAAATTAAAAACCACCATTAAAAGGTCTCGAATAATCTGAAAATTTTTATGGAAGTTAGATGTAGGTCCATGGATTAATATGCATAAATTTCGTCCAAAAATAACATCTTTTACTATTTTTAAGGAATTTTATAACTAACAGATCAGATTAGGCTGAATTCAGTTTCACATTTTTCTGCCATATTAATCGATCTTTAAAAATTAAGAAAATTTTACAAAAGCTGTAAAACACTATTACTGACTTCCACCTAAAATTTTGTAGCATTCCGAATTGATTAAGTATCCTAATAAATTCATAAACCAATTCTGGACAGTTTTACCGGTTTGATAGATTAAATTATTTCAAGCAATAAAAGGACGAATTTTGTCACGAAATAATTCATGATTCATAATAAAACAATAAAGAAACTGCCATGAAAAATTCATCAAGAAATAATACGATTTGATTAAGAAATAAATTCATACAAGTAATTATTCAACAATTGCAGATTTCAAGAAACTACATAAAATAATCAAGAAAATTTCATAATAATTCATAAATATTACATACTATCATCAAGAATAATTACATAATAACATCATCATGGTGTTCGACTTTTCCTAGATGAACATGATATTAAATCCTAGCAATTTTCATGTTTTAATCCTAATCAACTATGTGAAAAGGTTGTTCCAGAATTAAACAGGATAGCGAAGTTACCTGAATTCGCTAAAATTTCCAAAGAAAAATCACTAAATTAGTGATTGAAATGCACGGCCCTTTTTGGAGAGGAAAGGAGAGAAAGTTTATATATTTTTTTTTAGGGTTTATGAACTTTAGCCAAAAATAATAAATAGGTCAAGCCTATTATATATAGGAGAAGAAAAAGAAAACAAAACCCTAATTGTAAAGGAGGGGGCCGTGAATTGGGAGGAAAAAAAGAGGGGAGTTGGAGATTCTTAGGGAGACTAGGTTTAAATTAATTTAAAATAATTAATTTAATTAAATAAATAAACAAACATAAAAAAAATGTGGGGGAGAACCGTGAGGTTTGAGCAAGGATAGGAAAGAGGAGGAAAAATAGGATGACTAAGCCTAAGGTTAGACTAGGGTTAAAAATAATTAAAATGGATTATTAATTAATTAAATAATAAAATTATCTAATTAATAAATAATTACAAAGAAGAATATGCGATGGCCATACATGAGGGGATATGGGTCATGGGACCTGGTTCTCGGATAAAATTGACGAAATAAAAATACACAGTCCAAATATACGGGCCTTTTGGACTTAGAATAATAAAATAATATTAATAACCGCGAAATTTTCTGGCCCTAAATTTCGGGGTATTACATATGTAGTCAATTTCCCATACATCAAATATCTCTACCTCAAGTATCCCTGTTTGCAACATCTCATGCCTCTGTGATATATTCCCGGATCTTTGACAAGGATCGCATGACATGACAAAATCTTTCGCATCTCTCGCAAATGTAGGCCAGTAGAAACCGGATTGTAGCACCTTAAACATAGTCTTGGAAGGTCCAGCATGACCTCCATATGGTGATGAGTGACAATGGCTCAGAATGCCATAAAATTCCCAATCAGGAACGCACCTACGGAACAGGCCATCCGCACATTCCTTGAACAAGTTGGGATCATCCCAAAAGTACCTACGCACATCCTGTAAAAACTTCTTTTTCTGCTGATAAGTAAGATCCGGGGGGGGGTAAAATGCCCCCTGCAATATAATTAGCATAATCAGCAAACCAAGGAGATTGTGTAATAGCCATTAAGTGATCATCGTGGAAAGAATCATCAATGGGGACGACATCTTCCCCTTCATCACACCTTAGCCTGGACAAGTGGTCAGCAACCACATTTTCAGCACCTTTTTTATCCCGAATCTCCAAGTCGAACTCTTGGAGCAACAGAATCCACCGAATAAGCCTAGGCTTAGCTTCCCTCTTTGCCAACAGATACTTCAAAGCTGCATGGTCAGTATAAATAATAACTTTCGATCCTAAAAGATAGGACCGAAATTTATCTAAAGCATAGATAATCGCTAACAGTTCCTTTTCCGTTGTGGCATAATTTACCTGTGCAGCATCCAAAGTTTTGCTTGCATAATAGATAGCATGCAAAACCTTCTCCTTCCTCTGTCCTAGTACAGCACCAACCGCATAATCACTAGCATCGCACATAATTTCAAATGGATCCTCCCAATTGGGAGGTTGAATGATAGGTGCATATACTAGTGCTTGTTTGATCCTGTTAAAAGACTCAAGACATTCATCAGTAAAATCAAAGTCGGCATCCTTAAGCAATAATTGTGTGAGGGGTTTCGCAAGTTTAGAAAAATCTTTAATAAACCTATGATAGAAACCGGCATGACCAAGAAAACTCCTTACCCCCTTCACATTCGCTGGTGGTGGCAACTGCTCAATTACCTGTATTTTGGCTTTATCGACCTCAATGCCGCGTTCACTTATGATATGACCAAGTACCACTCCTTCATTTACCATGAAGTGACACTTCTCCCAATTCAAAACAAGATTCACTTCCTCACATCTTTTAAGGATTTTAGTTAAGTTATGCAGGCATGCATCAAAGGAAGTACCGTAAACACTGAAATCATCCATAAACACTTCCATAATAGACTCAATAAAATCAGAAAAAATACTCATCATGCAACGTTGAAAAGTAGCAGGGGCATTACACAACCCAAATGGCATTCTACGATAAGCAAAAGTGCCATAAGGGCATGTAAAGGTAGTCTTCTCTCTGTCATCCGGATGAATAGGAATTTGGAAAAATCCAGAATATCCATCTAAATAACAAAAATACTTATGCCTTGCTAGCCTTTCCAACATTTGATCAATAAAGGGGAGGGGGAAGTGATCCTTTTTAGTGGCGACATTCAATCTCCTATAATCTATGCACATACGCCAACCAGTTACAGTTCTAGTGGGAATTAATTCATTTTTATCATTCTTCACAACGGTCATCCCACCTTTCTTAGGCACCACTTGTACTGGACTTACCCATTTAGAATCCGGAACTGAGTAAATAATACCGGCATCCAAAAGCTTCATAACCTCCTTCTTTACTACCTCCTGCATGTTAGGATTTAACCTACGTTGTCCCTGCATGCAAGGCTTATGACCTTCTTCTAGATTAATTCAATGCATGCAAAAATCAGGACTAATACCAGTCAAATCATCAATAGTGTATCCTATAGCCTTTTTGTGCTCACGTAAAACTTCTAATAAAGAGTTTAATTGACCATCATTAAGAGAAGCACTAACTATCACAGGATACAATTCTTGACTATCTAAAAATGCATATTTAAGAGTAGAAGGAAGGGGTTTCAATTCGGGCTGTTTTACCTCAGAGGGGGCAAAAACAGGCCGTTTCAGTTTCACAAAATTCCGATTCTCATCTGGGCTCAGTTCTTCTCCATTTAGATTAATGACTAGGTTATCAACCTCGTCATTCCCTTCACCTGCAAAATTTTCAAAACACAAAACATCATCCAGAAGATCCCTAGAAAGAGATTGAGGTATATCATCCTGCACAATTTCATCAAGCACATCTATTCTATAGCAAGATTGTTCAATCATGGGATTTTTCATAGCACTACTCAAATTAAAAGTTACCCTATCATCACCTACATTGAGGGTCAAGCAACCATTTTTCACATCAATAACAGCACCTGCAATATGTAAAAACGGTCTACCTAAAATAATAGGAATATGGGCATCTTCGTCCATATCAAGCACTCACAAAATCCACAGGAATAAAGAACTTTTCTATTCTTACCTAAACATCCTCTAAAACACCCTTTGGGTACTTAACACTTCTATTAGCCATCTGCAAAGTAATATTAGTGCATTTAAGTATACCCATGTCAAGTTTTCTACAAATGGATAGAGGCATCACACTAACGCTAGCACCTAAATCACATAAAGCTTTATCAATGTATAGAGTGCCAATGTTAACAGTAATAGAGAAAGAACCCGGATCTTTTAATTTTGGTGGGGAATTATTTTGTAAAACAGCACTACACTCCTCAGTTAATGCAATAGTCTCCACCGAACCCAGCTCACGTTTCTTACTCAAAATATCTTTCAAAAATTTAGTGTAAGTGGGGACTTGAGTTATTAAATCAGTAAATGGCACAGTCACTTGCAAATTTTTAACAATATCCAAAAACTTACTAAAATGAGAGTCAGACTTACTACGAGCTACCCTGTGAGGAAAGGGCAACTTAACAACCGGGGGAGGTAAAGTGTCTCCCCTATTATCAGCTTCCTTCTCTTTCTCTTCAGTAGTTGTTGTCTCCTCTTCAGCTTGTTTGTCCTTGCTCGTTTGCTGCACTACATCATCCGATGGCATGGCCGGCCCATCATAACTCGTACCGCTCCTCAAAGTTACAGCATTGGCGGTTTCCTTTCGGGGTGGCTCTGGTTGTGCCAGAAGCTGGCCTAATTGCCTATGAGCATTGGATGTTGCCAACTGTGCTATTTGTGTTTCCAATTGTTTGTTATGAGCCTGCAAGGCCTCCACTTGAGCCTTGTTATCCTTTTGCATTTGTAGCACTAGATTTTTGAGTTCATACTTTTTAGTAATAAAAGAATTAATTTGCTTCTCTGTGGATTTCGACCCTACTTATCACTACTGCATTAGTATTGAAAAATCACTTATGCTGATGATGAAAGATGATTTTAATGCCGGATTTAGATGATCTGATGCTTTCTTATGTCTTAGATGATGTTGTTCGAAGGTGATGATGATGAGCAAAAATTTAAAGTATATGTTTAGATGATGGTGATGGACTCAGATGATGATTTATGATGATTGATTTTGGGAATTTGTTTGGGAATTGATGATGAAGTGATGGACAATTGGTGGTGGTTGATGATGATAGAATGTTGGTGAGTGTTGCTACTTGCTAGTAGGTCATATGAAATGGAGGAGAGAGAGATAAAGGGTTGAAGATGAGAGAGTAGAGAGAAATGGTTGAATTGGTTATTATTGGAGTAGTTTTAGCTAAGGGTATGGTTTATATATTTTATAAGGGGTAATTTTGTCATTTTATACTTATCAACTATTATCAAACAGCTAAGTGTTACCAAACACAATTATATGTATAATAGTTAAATCCGCAGTCAAATCCACTAAATAAAAAAGTTAAAACTCTAACAACAAACTCTAACAGCTAAACTCTGTTTGCCAAACAGGGCCAATATCTATTTAGGTATACTAGTGGGATTTTTGAAAAATGAAATATGGTAGTGGGAATACTCAAATTTCCATATATAACAATGGAATCTATCTATCTATCTATCTTATATTTTATCTATCTAAAACTCTTACCACTAAAAAATCCCCCCTTCCCTCCCATTTTCCACATTTCCCTCCTCTCCCATTCCTTAATCTTCTTCTCTTTATTTAATACCATAATTAATAACATAATAATTAATACCCTAACAAATAAATAAATATTTTTTTAAAAACTAAAAAAACTCATTCCACTATT
The DNA here is from genome assembly GCA_951394345.1 of Salicornia ramosissima. Classification (NCBI taxonomy): domain Eukaryota; kingdom Viridiplantae; phylum Streptophyta; class Magnoliopsida; order Caryophyllales; family Amaranthaceae; genus Salicornia; species Salicornia ramosissima. The sequence continues at coordinate 46,827,174 of OX596234.1, read as the reverse complement.
TCACTCATAATCTCACATTTCTACTTATCTATTTAATACCATAATTAATACTTCCTCAAAAAAAAAATCATAATTTAATACTATAAAATTTTATCTTTTATTTCATTACCTTAACTAAAATTTATTTTTTGAACTACTTACTCTTTAAACATAACCACTTTAAAATTGTTTGATTAATCTTTTTCCTTTATTGTAAATTAACATATTCATGTTCTTCATTTTGTTAATTTTATTATAATTTTTATTAAAGTCGTACATCGCACGGAACTAACCTAGTAATCCATAAAATAATAACCGCTAGGCTTTGCCAAAAAAAAAAAAAAAAAAAACCGCTAGGACTTGCATATCAACAAACACCCTTTGTAGATTATAATCGGGCAGCCTTAATCCATGTCTCGTTTCCAAAACTTTGGTATCACCAAGACACCAATTCACTCATTCCAAACCACAAAATTCCAAAACACACATGAATTATCTGATACACACACACCTTATGAGGGAGGATGAGGATTGAGGAGTTAATGGTAGAGGTGAAGATTGAAGTGAAGACCTCCCCATTTTTGTTTTGTATTCAATATATACCATTACAAAAATTTCCAACCAAGTATAAATTTAAGCCTGAAATGACTACTACTCCATCAATTATGCATAATTTCTTTGCTCTTCCTGTTTTTCTATTATTATTACTGATTTTGTCACCACTTTATGCCACTACTTCATCAACTTCAAAATCAAGGCTTGTCAATTCTTTACCTGGATTTTCTGGAAATCTCCCTTTCAAGCTGCATACTGGGTATTCTTGCTCACTCTTGTTTTTATCTTTTTATTGATTTTAACTTTGAATCTTGAGTTGTAAATTAGCTTAATTCAGTACTCACTGTAGTTGTATTTAGCATTATAATTTTATTCCCTGTTATTCAATTTCCATACATTCTTTTTCAGGGCAGTATTTTGGAGTAGGAATATGATTAAATTTTCCAGGAAGGATTGTTGAATCAAAACTTTTGAGTGTATATAATATTTATTCCATACCAATAGTACTATTATACATGTCAAAGACCATCTCAACCAAGTTTAAGTAATGGTTGAAGACAAGGAATTTAATTTAGACAAATTCTAAAACACAGCAGCTGTCACTGAGTTAGTGTACACTGTACAGAAAACTAAAAGTTACCCCAATTGCATGAATAAATAGTTATCTCTTGATACAATTACTCTTTGTGTCATAGGTAACTTATATGAAATTTAGGGTAATTTATGATCCCTTGTACCCTAATTTAGCATACACCCAATAGACTCAAATCCTCTGTCCCACATTTTGTCTACCACTCATTTTGATTGGTTTAAAAAATTATTATGACCCACATTTAAATTATTATTTTTTATAAAAAAAATTGGGTTTTGAACCAATCAAAATGAGTGGAACATATATGGGACACAAAATGTGGGACGGAGGTTTTGTTTTCCACACCCAACATACCCAAGTTTTTTTTTTTTCCTGAATTCAACCTCTCACGAGATCCCGTGGAGCTTGAAGTGTAGCTACACACGGACCTTCACTTATCCAATGCTAAATATTCCACCTTGAAAGAAGGGTTGGATGAGAATTGAAGTTGTGACCTTTTTGTGCTAATACTATATCAAAGGACCAATTTAATCACTAGCTTAAGCTAATGGTTGAAGCGCAAACATTGATTTTATACTCTATGAACTCGACCATGATATAGTATATTATCAATTCTGATGATAGAATTTAAAATCAATTCTTAAGCTAATTGTTGAAGCCTAGTGAAGTAGGAATTGATTTTATACTATATCAATACATTTCGATCCACAAGTTTGATTATACATATATTTTATCATCTATGATTAAAAAGTAAAACTATTAAGTATAAAAATTTGTTGTTGAAAAACCCAACACGTCTTTCTTTCTAACCTTTGTTCTTGTTCATTGGTAAAATTCATACTGTATGAATAGTCAATATGTATAATCAAACACCATTAATATGGAACAAACAGGCACACAAATTAAGTTATTTAAGTTTACATTATTATGCTTGGTTTACATGGACCTTGAATATTATTGTAGATATATTGGAGTAGGGAAGAGGGAGGAGGTACAACTTTTTTACTATTTCATTGAGTCGGACCAAGACCCAGAATCCGATCCACTTATGCTTTGGCTCACTGGAGGACCTGGTTGCACTTCCTTGTCTGCAATTTTTTTTGAACATATTGGTAAACTGATTTTTTTTTATTAGTAGTATCTTAATACCATAGTATGCCAAAGTAGGAAGCAAATTAACTTGCAACAGTGTTTTATGAAGACTATGATAGTTCTGGAATGTTGTATTAACTTGCAACATTGTTTTATGATGACTATGTCACTATGATAGTGTCTTTGTATACTACTCCCTCTGTAACATATTAACTGCAAAGATTTGACATTTTTCCCCTCTACTTTATGTCAAATCGTTGCATTTATTATGTTACGAAGGGAGTAGTATCTTAGAACTGGAGGTTTCTATTGTATCAATTGTTCATTGTGTGATTCCTGTTGAAGCGTTGGCACCATGTAGGACTAACCCCACTTTTCTTCTGTTGAAGCTAACTTACTTGCTTGTCTTTGGCTTTCAAACTTAATGCTTAAGTTGCTATTAGCATAGAGAAGACAGTAAACATTGTTCTTTAGAGAAATCCATACATGTAGTCTTTAGAGTTGTTATTCCAATGGTCGTCTTTTCTGACACCTCCTTGATATGTTTCTCTTTGTTGTGCTTGGACTATGTCTGCCTCATCTCTTGTTGTGCTTAGAGTCTTAGACTATGTTTGCCTCATCTCTTGCATCTTGTTCGATTGATATGCTCACTGTAAACCTCCTGCAAAATAAATTTCAAGAGGCAAGAAAAATATGGAAAACAATGTGTTTATTTTAGGAAAATTTGTTAAAAACCACCTTTAAATATGGAAAACAATTTGTTTATTTATAAAACATTTTTTTGTCAAAAACTACCTTTAAATTATTATTTTTCTTTGTAAGAAGACACCTTATTTTAATTTTTTTTTGTCAAGAACCAACTTTAGCCTAATTTCGGTGTTTAAATCAAATCTCCCTCCGCCATTTCGGCTAACCCCCTTCGTACCTCCCCAAGCCGTCTCCCCCCCTTTTCCTCCCCTTAACCACCATGCCAAAAATAACCCAAAATCGAAACCCGAAATTCAACCAAAGGTGGTTCCTCGCAAAAAAAAAAAATTAAAAGGTGGCTTCTTACAAAAAAAATAAATTTAAAAGGTGGTTTTTGACAAAAAATTTACTCCCTCCGTAACGAATTACTAGCAACATTTGTACTAGCACAAATTCCTAGGTGAAATAAGGTAATAGTGGTATTAGGTGGTATAATGATAAAAGTAAGAGAGAGAAAAGGAAGAGAAGGAAAAGTAAATGGGGTATTATGTGGTAATATGATAAAAGTAAGAGAGAGAAAAGTAAGAAAGAGAAAAGTGAGTGGGGTATTGTGTTATTTTTTTTACCAAAAAAGGAATACAATGAAATTGGAAAAAATTGTTGCAAGTATTTTGTTACACTTAAAAATAGAAATTGTTGCTAGTAATTCGTTACGGAGGGAGTATTTTATAAGGTGGTTTCTAACAAATTTTCCGATTTTTATTGTTATCATAATTCTCTTGATTCCTCTCTATATGGGATAGGGGTTTTGATGTTTTATCTATTTATTATAGGACTTTGGTCTTATTGACCTACAATTTGTTATAGGGAGGTGATGGGGTCTTGGTGGCTTGTTCCATTTGAACTTGTTGAAAACTTTAGAATAATATGCTTTATGTAGGAAGATAACAATCTGACAAATAAGATAATATTCCCTAAGTTAACTAGAATCTTAACAAATAAGCACTTAAAGATATTAATTTCTGATTTGGATAGATTCAACACCACCAATGATGACTTTTTTGTGTCTATGCTCCTATATTGCTCTGAATCACATATAGTATTTTTTTTTAGCGACCGAATATTATTGGTTTGTTTTGGTGTGTAGTGTGTAGTTGTGTACCATTGTTTTACATAGCTTAGGGATAGTCTTGATTTTAGAATGATTTAAAGGAGTCCCTCAACGATAAATAGAATGCCTCTGATATATTGTGTAGCAATATGTTTGAGCTCTGGCAATCTGGCATGTCACTTGGCTCCTTGGCTCACTTTTTTATTTTGAGAACGACTTTCACTTTTAAAGACATGTGTTGGCCTCTTGGTATGATGTATAGTACTTCCTCCGTTCCATTTTACTCCCAATGTACCCCTTTGGTATTCATTTTAAGAAAAAGATTTGAGCATATAAAAATGCAAATTAATTATAATAACTTAAACAAGCAAGAAAGAAACTATAAGATATTGTTGTTACAAGTATATCACAAAATTGGAACGTTTTACACGCTCAAATCTCTTCATTAAAATGCGTGTTAAAAGGATATGTTGGAAGTAAAATGGAGTTGAGGAAGGGCTTTTTTTGACATGTTGAGTGGCTAGCTCAATCCCTTCCCTGAAGATGTGGGGTTTTGCTTCCCTGATGCATTTTGTTCCAGTCCACTTCTGTTATCTTGTTTTTTGGTGGTTTCTAGTTATTCCCTTATTTGATAATAAATTTTTATTTGTAATTACTATGTGTTAGATTATATAAGTAGGATCGTATGCAAGGAAGATTACTCTGTTTCATTCATTGAACTTTAAAACTACACAGGTCCATTATCCTTCAACTACACGGGAGTATATTTTAATCTTACAACCTTTACTTGGGACACTGATCTACCCGCCCTTCAATTAAATCCCTACTCTTGGACGAAGGTATTCGATACCATTGATTTTTTTTTTTGTAGTGTTTATTCTAATTTCACACTTTGTATCATGTAATTATAACTTGTAACTAAAGACCTGAGATGTTGAAATTTGTTTGTTCATTTTTTTATTGGTAAAAATAGTTTTTCAACATATTATTTCTGGAGTCACCTGTGGGCACCGGGTTCTCTTATGCTACAACTGCTGAATCTTACTATGCTGTTGACATAGTATCATCCAAACAAATATATGAGTTTCTGCGGAAGGTTAGTGAATGGAAACTAACATAACCTAACAAACTCTATCTTTTATTTTACTTAGCTCATCAAACTATGATTTATTAACTCTGGTTAAATTCGTTCATTTTCTTCAACAATGCATGCAGTGGTTTAGAGTACATCCTCAATTTGCACCAAACCCTTTCTATGTTGGCGGTAGCTCGTATTGTGGAATGACTGTCCCATTTATCACGCAAGAGATTATAAAAGGTATTGTAGCTCAGCTTCAGAAGACATAGACACCTTACTTAATATACAATGATTGTTTTGAGTGTAATCTGTGAATTGTGTACTCAAGTGAATACCATGCACCTACATTTAAAACAAAACATTCATATTATGCAATTAGAAGTACCATATTTTTACTTTTAGAAGCATTTATTTTATAAAGTAAAGCATGAATGTTCTGAATGCATAGCATAAATGTTTCGTAGGAAGAAATCTTATTGGATCGCTTAACATGGTTACAAACAAAAAGTAGAGCTCATATTTAACATCCTCCACAAATACAAAGAAAGGAGCAGCTAGCTCTTGATTGTTTTTTGGGGAATTGCTTGAACAACTAAATTTGAGGGAGTATTAAGTATGTTTTTTGTGGCACTGCTAGCCCGCTTTTTTATCCTGTATTCATTGTTTGGATATTTGTTATCAAGGGAATGAAGATGAAACCGGATCATATATAAATATTAAGGTATGATATGCACTTTCCCATAGTTCTTCATTCCCAGCTACCCCCCTATCTTTCTTTCAATACTATGATTACTATCGAATCTCTGTTAGTGGTTGATTGTCCTTTTGACATTTTAAGGTTTTTGATATCAAACTGTAAGTCAGTATTAATTATAGTGTAGTTATATGGATAAAGGAATATGAGTAAAGGATATTGTGGTAACCATGCGAGTTTTTTTTTTTTCATATTACATCTGAAATCAGTATGCTCAGAATCTCAGATGTTATATTGGAAATTTAATTTACTTGTCAAGAAATTAAATATCCAAAAATCAGATATGACAGTTTATCTTCTTAGTTTTTATGCTTTTCATTACACCATATTATATTTTCAGGGATATATTCTTGGAAGCCCAGCGACCGATGCAGGCGGCTTTGATACAATTGGGAAAATTGATTTTGCTCATCTTGTATCCATATTATCCGATGAGTTTTATGAGGTAGTTACTTGATAACAAGTCTTTCAATGTTTAGATTTTTACAAATTTTTTGATGAGACGGTCTCACTGTAAGACCAAGTCTCACTAGGATGAAGTTAAAAATGATTTACAAAAGTTACAGAAAACATATAAATAATTATATATGTATAAAACAATTTGATAACTTTTTATATATTTTCAATAACTTTTACAAAAAAATTCGGAACTTTTCTTGGGAAGACGTGGTCTCATCATTGTGAGACGGTCTGACCAAAGACCTACTGTTAAATTTTTATTATTTGATAATTTTGATTTGCAAGTCTGTTAATTTCAATGACTAATCACCAGTAATTGCAGCCGTAAGATTTGAAAATTGATAAAAGCAAAATAAAAAAAAAATTCCTTTTTCGTTGATTTTCATAATTGTATTAAGTTACTCACCAATTTAAACATAGAGTCAATATTTAATTTTAGAATATACAAATATACAATGGTTTTTAAAAGTTATCTCAGCTAAATTGTTGTTAAACAGCTGTGTAGATCAACTTCCTCTGTCATGCATATTGAAGACATTTTTCCTTTCTTTTCTCTAACCATATATATAGATTGATCTAAGAAAAGAATTTTGAAAATATCTCGTGATGTCCTGATAGAATACTAAGGTTCTTCATCCTTTTGAAGTTAGATATACTACTGTACTAGGTAGTGTTTATCTATCCATGATTCCCACATTTCTATTAAGAAAATTTGATAAAAATCGTCCCAATTATTTTTTCTCAATCAAAAACAGTCTCAACTATTTATTATCTCATAAGAATCCCAACTTTAAGGAGTGTTTTACAAAAAAAATCCTTACTATAATGTCTTCTAAAAAAGTCTTAAAATGGGATTGTTTTTAGAAGAAAGTTAGTAGTTGGGACTGTTTTTGTAAAACACCCCTCAACAATTGTGACTGTTTTTGGAAGACCAACAATAGTTGAGACTGTTTATCAATTTTTCCTTTATAAGCTATCGTAACTTAATATTTGTTTGTTTCAGAGCAGTTTTTTTCTTGTGTCAATCCTGAATTTCTGATTATGGATTGTTTCCTTTAACAACAGGCACATCGTTAGTGCTATTGTTATAATAGTTCCTGATTATATTGTATGTTGATTTTAGCATTATTTGAAAATTTAATACTCATAGTTCTATATTTTGCATTTCACAGTTAATCAAAGTAAGTTGCAGTGCACCATACTGGAACACTAGTAATGCAGAGTGTGAAAAGAATGTCGAAATTGTATCGGATGTGAGTAACAGAAGAGTTGAATCAAGTTACATCCTAAGTGTTTGATTTACATTCATCTTATTTGAATTTTACTCAAAAAAGTATGTCTTAGTTTTTGTCCGAAATGAATGCAACTCTTTTAGTTTTTGAAAATGATGAAGTATTAGCACAAAGTGTTGGTCTAACATTTATTTCTTATGCAGGTTATTGATTCACTTAATTCTGGACATATATTGGAGCCTAAATGCAATGATTCAAATCCAAATAATTGGTGCCGGGTAATTCATTTTGTTCTTCATCCTTCTTCAAGTTAAGTTGTAGTTGTATCAGATTATCTATCAATTGCTATCGTTTCTCTGCCCGGAAAATGATATCGCTTCTTTTCATCTTCTGTGGTGTAGAAAAATTATAACTTGATCATTGATAATTGGGCTAATAATGCTCAGGTTCAAGAAGCGCTACATGTTCGGAAGGTTAGTAAATTTGTATTCTAATTGCACCTCTAGGGCTCTAGTCTTTTTTGGGCCAAAGTTTGTTGGCAGTAATTTTTACATGATCAATGTAGAAAAATCAACTTAATTAAAGATACTCCAAGTAAGTAATGGCCAAGATGTGCATTGGAGACCATCAATGACAAGTGCAATAACTAAAAAAATTAAGAGAATAGTTGTGTATATTATTTGTAGCTGTTCAGAAAAATGTGTTACATTTCATGTTATAGATCGTGTGAAATTGACCTTCCTAAAAACTTCTTGTTAAGGTTTGAGTACTCTCTCCGTTCCACAATTAATTTTGCATACTCTATTTGGGGGAAAAATAATGCAGAATATTTAATAATGCAAGTGGATAAAACACTTAATAGAATATATAAAACACTTAGCAGTTAGCACAAAACATTACATAATGTCCATATGTGGAAGGTGCATAAAACATTGTGGAACGGAAAGAGTAATAGGGAAAATGTGACATTGTCCAGATATTATAAAGAATTAAAGAATTGTGTAATCCTTGTTTATAAGATTTCTGAATATTGTTTGTAATAATTTTATCTAGATAGAGAGAGTTGCATAAGAGGAGGTAAACTAATCCATATTGAATTGTTTGCAACTTACAATACTGAAGGCTAGGTAGAGATATAAGAGCTATAATTGGATCTGATGTGTGTAATGCATCCAGATTTCACAGTAACAAGGTCAAGCAATAAAGGAGACAGAGAGTGATTAACTGGGAGTGCAAGAGAGTATTTGATTATAACAACTTGTTAATTGGCCATCCCATACTACCCATCTTGTTAATTGCACTTGTAAAGCTATTAATTTGATATAAGGAATAAAGTTCTATTACCTTTTGATTTGCTTCACTCCGTAGCTGTTTTTCCTCTCTTCTCCATCCTCCATTTATGGAGCAATAAGTCTACTTGTTGCGGTCATTTTAATTTTTGGTTGAATTTACTTAAATTACTAACCTAGAAATGATGTTTAGGGAACAGTGGGTGATTGGACTCGATGTAACGAAACTGTGAAGTCTTTCCAATCATACATGGAAACTGTGACAAGCAGCTTTAGTTATCATCAATACCTTACAAACAAGCCTGTCAAAGCTTTGATATACAGGTAATGCATATTGCATATATATTATCTTCTCTTTGACAAACCATTGTGATGACCTCACAATAACACCCCCCCCCCCTCTCTTTCTCGAAGTAGGATTTTTAGTTTGAAGGAATAGCATAATCTGTGATGGACTGACATAGCCAAAACTGAGATAACTAAGACACTTAGCAAAGATAATGGAAATGGATGGATTGAAAATGGAAATATTACATAAACTAAGATATAATATACACTAACTAATACAAAAATATGACACTCATGCTCTCATCAATATTCATCAATATTTACTCCCTCTCATCCTTCTTTGTTATATTTATAGAAAAAAACCCTATCTACTATCTAGTGTCCCTTGAACCTTCTAGATATTTCTAGTAGCTAAGTTATTATAAACTTCCTAAAATACCCTTACTAATATATGGATGCATGACATAATCATGTGATTTTGAGTAATTTCTAAAGTTGCAACATTATGAGTTTCATGGTTGTCAATACACATCTTATACCATTAATATCTTATTATATAGGAAAATTGGCTCACCAATATGAGTAAAATAATCTATTCTTGGGTGTTTTCTATGAGTATTTGCTATTGGCATAATTCACATGGCATAGTGGGGTTTATCAACAACGTTGGGTGAGCAACGTGAGACATTCGAAATCTGACAAATATGATTAAACTCTCATGTCCTTAGTCGGTGGTGACTTATGACTTGCGATAAGTGCCATAGTAAACGACACCCTCCGATGACATCTGACACCTACTAGTGATGTTGGATGTCCTCAATGATCTTTGACACCTCCTAGTGCTGCTTGAAACCCTCATGTGGTCCTAGACATCCTCCAGTTCTACTCGTTATATCATCATGTGGTCTTGGACATCCTTTAGTGTCACCCGATGCCTTCAAGTGGTTTTGACATCTGACAGTGTCCTTCAATATCCCCAGTGACCAAAGTTATTTTTGATGCCTCACAGTGCCCCTTGATGTCCTCAATGATCTTGGACGTCCACCAAGACGACCAACGCCTATAAATTGGTCATAATTGGTGGATTCATAGCCACTTGCAATTTTTCCTCTCTTTTTTGCTCTTGGTTTTCTGCATCACCATTTGTTGTCTTGTCTCTTTTCCTTTTTGCTCTTTGATTTACACTCTTTACTTTACTGACTCTAATGGGTCTAATCTAACTATTGACGTCTCAACCTTAAGTTGTCTTTGGGTGATTTCTGGCATAAACAAGTAGAGCACCAAGTATTAACTTATATTGTCAAAGTAAAATTTCTTTAGGAAAATTTGCTCTAATTAGAATCTTAGGAGAATATTTACCAATTTTCCTAAAGAAGTTTTATTTTAAGCTAATAAGTCATCATGGTCACAATTATGTCAATTTAGGTTCCAATTTGAAGATAAAATAGAAATGATCTATGCAATCTTTATCCACTATGAGCTCAATAGTGGACTTACTCATCATGCATGTACACTTCTGCTTCATTGGTTCCATTCCTAGTCCTAATTCCTGTAGCATTTTTCTCAACCTTTCCTTTAATAAACATGGTTGCTTTTGTATTTCCATTAAATATTTCATTTATCTATGCATTACAGTGGTGACCAAGAGCTGAGTATTCCATATGTTGGCACACTGAGTTGGATCAAGAAGCTAAATGTATCAATTGATTATGATTGGAGGCCATGGTTCGTGAATAACCAAGTTGCAGGGTAATTCTGCTTGAGCTCTGTAAAACATTAGTAATAATTTTAATAACTAAATAATTTAACATTTTCACTCCATTTTTGCCGGGAAATCATTTATAGTAGAAAAAAAAATCAGATGCAATTTCCTGACTATGTAGTGTTTTCTAATGCAGGTATGTTACAGAATTTTCAAATGGCCTTTACAATTTGACATTTACTACTGTTAAGGTAGGTACACTATAATTCAGTGGATACAACGACCCAAACTTTCAGTGCTCAATTAAATATGACAATAGCTTGGCATCCTAATGATATTATATGTCAAATACTTTGTTTGATTTGTTAGTTCGTTACAAATCTAGCCATTGTATGGAGAAGAACTAAAATAAACTTATTACGAAGTATAAAGAATCTGGTGTTATTTTTACGTCACTTTTGCAAAGTTTATGTCACTTTGATTATGTGTTATTAATTTTATGGGTGAATTTTATGTTTGCAGGGAGCAGGGCATTGCCCCTCAGAGTATTACCCTCAAGAAAGTTCAGCTATGTTACAAAGGTGGCTTGCAAGTAGTCCTCTTTAGTCGTCATTTATCGTGTTTTGTTTGTTCTTGAGTCAGATATCGGCTGTTGAACTCGAAATGCAGAAGAATGATGAAACTTTGTCACAAAGATAAATGTAATAAAGAAAACAATCATGTGTATTTTGTTTTCAATAAGATGATGAATCGGTACACTAGTTTGTACCACGGTGCACGTTGTGCGCCTTGTTCCAACACCATTAGTTGAAAAAAAAAAAGAAAAATGAAATTTAATAATCCCACTTTTTGGTGGTCTGCTCAAAATAATCTCATCTTTGATAATAATCCCACCTTTATACATCATCTGCTTTAAATGGGCTATATCACCAAAATCGGGACCATTTTGAGAAGAAAAATTAAAGGTGGGATTATTTTAAGCAACTGATATATAAAGGTGGGATTATTTTGGAATAAATTAAAGGTAGGATTATTTTGAGCGGACCACCAAAAGATGGGATTATTAAATTCCATTTTTCAAAAAAAAAATATATGTAGGTGAAACATCATCCTAACAATTGATAGAATATTTGATAAATGTAAAAAAAAATTAAATTAGACTCAAATTAGAAAGGGCAAAGCTAGAATTAACTCGTAAACAACTAATTAGAACAAAAGATCACATGCCCTTTTTTTAGACTTAATATCAAACAATTTCTATTAAGTTTAGTTCTTGATGAGTTTAAGATTCAGTTCAGTTGATTTAATTCACCCCAAAAGAATTGGGCTTCGTAAGTAATCCTTTGTAGAAAACACTATGAACTGAGAATTAGCAAATAATGACGTTATGATGGCTTGCTATTTGTTATGTGAGGTTTTTGAATGAAATGAACATAATAAAGTTATAATGGCACACAATGTGTCAAAGTCCAATATGGGAAAATGTTGTAATAAAATGATATTGATATAGGATAATTGTTAATTGAAGCTATCTTTTGGCGGGAAAGTTAGTTAAAGTTGTAGTTGGTTAGTTAATTTGGTTGGTTAGTTAAAATTAGTCCTTTTTTATTTATGTGTATGAGCTGTCTATATAAGGCAACCAGTACTTGTTGATTAATTGAATAATAATATGAATTTTGTCTTTCTTTATCGTTCTTCTATCTATTGTCTTTCTTCTCTAAAGGCTTGTTTACTTCAAATTATATTCAGTTCAGTTAATCTCTATTCAGCTCAGTTTATTTCAGTTCAGTTCATCTCTATTTAGTTCAATTAATACACTTCTATTCAGTTCAGTTCAGTTCATCTCTATTAAGTTCAGTTCATCTCTATTCAGCTAATGTAAACGAGCCCTAATTCCCATCTCTTCTCTTCATCTTTCTCTAAACATTAGGGGAGAGTTACTCCCTTATCAGATATACATTACAAAGAAATATTAGTCGAATCGATTCAATCAAAACAAATAAAGGAAAAATTTAATCAATTATAGTATATCTGCCGTGACTAGCGAAAAATGACTAATTGCATCGTGCCTTTTGGGCTATTTACATTGTGTCTAGAGCCTTATAATTGTAACAATTACAAATAATGTAGGGCTCGTTTACATTAGCTGAATAAATATGAACTGAAGTGAACTTAATAGAGATGAACTGAACTGAACTGAACCGAATAGAAGTGTATTAATTTAACTAAATAGAGATGAACTGAACTGAATATATAATCTGAAGTAAACAAGCTCGTACTCTCTCCGTACTGAAATAGCTGTTCCACTTTTTTTTTTTTTATAGATGTCCTGCATATAATTTTGCATTTATACCCTTACTTGCTACTTACTATCCACTACTTTTTACCTACTTTTACTTACAACTTTACAGTTTTATCCTTACAACAAAAAGTGGGTCTCAACTTAAATCTCACCTCAAATCCTAATAGAACAGTTAATTCATAACAAAGGGTGGAAGGGAGTATTAATTTGTATTGTGCTAATTTTTAATTGAAGTTATCTTTTTGCGGGAAAATTAGTTAAATTTGTAATTGGTTAGTTAATTCAGAACAAAGGATGAAAGAGAGTATTTAATTTGTATTCTGAAATTCTCTAATCTGATATGATTTGAATATCTGATCTGGTCTGGTCTGATCTGATCAAAAATTTTTTATTGTAGTTATTATTAACATTATAATTTTTCTGATCTTACATGAATTATTCTAATCTCATTAGACTAAACTATATTGCAATTAGCCTATCTATATTATAATTTAAAAACTAATTTGCATGAGAGGCTTCCAAACCCCCAATGGAGGCTTCTGATGCATTCCCTCTTAAATCACCATATATTTTAAATTTGATGATAAAAAATGATAACCGCCTAACCTTAATAATAACTACCTAACCCTTTTTTTTTATAAAATAACTACCTATAAAAAAAAAACTATTTAAGCTTTTTATGAAAAAATGAAAAAAATAAATCAATATGATTGAATTTTTGAAGACATCATAATGTAATCATCCTCTTTATGGTCTTCAACTATGAAAAAACGAGAAAAAAAAAAACCATTCAATACCATAAAATTTTTGGAGCCACTATAATGTAATCATTGGTCCTTTTATTTTTTAAAAAATTGGATATTTCATATCGGTTCACTATTTTTATATAAAAGACAAAAAAAGGATCCGAATGGATACCCAGTTTCCGAATCTGAATTTCCGGTTATCCGAATTTTCGGGTATCCGGATTATCCGGATCGGATCCGGATAAAAAAATTTGTGACCCAAAAAACCGGGTATTCGGATACATAAAATAAATATATATATATCTGATTTTTAATTTAATATTTACTGATAAACATAAAAATAATTTTTAAAAAAAAAAATTTAATATATACAAATTTTTATCATAAAATAAAATATATATATCCGGTGCATAGCACCGGTTTACTAAGTTATGGAGTAATTAACGTACATTTGAGTATTTAAGATTTTACAAATTTTTTGTCGGCACTAACAGTCTAACACCCACCCTTTACGGCCCGTGCCCCGTTCAGAATTAAATATGAGCGGGAATGCGGGATCATTCCAAACCACAAATTTCCCACTGACACACGTCATACTCACAAATTAATGGGGGAAATAAATTGATAAAGATTGAATTTGAAACACTCTCAAACGAAAACACCCGTGACAAAATGCAACACGTTTCAATTCACCCATCAAACACTCTCTAGTTTAGCATATGCTAAGTATTAACGGTCAATATTTAGTTAAATTAGACAATAAGTTCGTATCAAATTATATTAGGAAATATAAGTTCAAATCAGATCAAATGTCTTATACTTTTACATACCAATAATTACTACTAATTTTACCTAAATTTTATTTTTAAACACTGCATTTAGGGTGCGTTATCTTCAACTTATTAAACCTTAATTTATCTGAACTTATTAAACCTGAAAATTATCTTTTTAGTGTGTATTAGAACTTATTAGACCTGAACTTATTTGAACTTATTAAACCTTATCTGAACTTATTGAAACTTATCTAAACTTATTAAACCTAAAACTTTTTTTAAGGTGAAGAAAACGCACCCTTACTCGCTACAAGAAAAAAAGGGGCCCAACTTAAATTTCACCTCAAAATGAAATTGAACAATTTTTTAAGGACAATGAGCATATCAATATCTCTTAGTTTTAGTGTTTTAGTTTAATAATATGAGTGATATATATTAGGCGTTGAATCAGAATGTATTATAGGTCATCCGACTAAATTTGAAAGGGAGAAGTTAAGAAATACTTACAAATGCGTCTGGTGAGGTTCGATCCCAAGACTTAACCTCTTATGAGTATTACTTAGTGTTTATTTGGTTGGAGTGAAAATTAATTTCCTAAGGCAGTGTTTGGATATGTGGAATTCATTTCAAATGGATAAATTCAATTTCTGAAATTGAAATGGTATAATTCAAATGACAATTATTTGAAATGACATGGTTTTGTTACTTTGCCAAAAAAAAAAGACATGGTTTTGTTAAGTATTTGAAATACATAACATTTGCTTATTAAGTATTTGGGTTGGGAATTGGGCCAAATCCAATTCCAAATATTTTTACTTGTTAAACATGTAATTTGGCCCAAATCCATCATTTCAAATGAAATCATTGTATCCAAACATAGCATAAAGTAATTTACAATTTATGGGAATTAATTTCCTTTACCTATTTTCTAGTAATTTGTTATATGTGTTTGGTTCTGGGTGAAAAATAGATATTCGATCTCATGAAATTTACCTATCCTCCAACGTATTTTATTTCTTCCACTTTGTATGAAATTTTCTTGCAAGTATGATTTCTTACATTATGATCAAACAAACAATTTTACCTTATTCTATTTAATTTATAGAAATTTTAAATTCTCATGAATTTATCAAATAAGTTCTTAGTATTTTTTCAAATAAAGAGTCATCTACCCAAAATGCAAGGAAGTGTACTACCTCTTGTGTACAAACACTTAATCTCTTTTGTTCGTAGCAATAAGTTTGAACCTTCTAACTTTATAAGGTACTCCGTAATTGATATTAAGTACGAAATATTCTCTAACCACTTGGTACTTATCACCTGGGGCACAACTTTTTAAAAAAAAAAACACGTATTAAGTCGAATTTAACAAAATCTCATTTGACTATATTTTTCGTTTATATAAAACAATAGAGAGAGCTAAAGTGGCCAAATAAACAATTGCAACATTCTTATGAGACAAGATAAAGGGAGAGAGGGATTACATTTTTTTTATTAACATTCAAAATAGGTTATTTAATTATAGTAAGAATGACCAGGACAAAACTACAAGAATAAACAACGTAAAATTACAAAACAACAAGAAATTATGTGATATTTTGACCCGAGACACACGAGGCTAATTGACTAATTTTATTAATTAAAATAAAATTAAATAGACACTTATGAAGCAGAACGATTTTTATACGGAGTAATTATTTATTGGTAGCTCTTGAGCATTTTGATAGCTCAATTCCATTTTAAAAGTTTATTGAGGTTGAAGGCTTACTGAAGTGAGGCAATGGCACTGCTTTCCGTCTCATGTGGCTTGGACCTCATCCTCCTTCTGAGATAGGGAGGGATTCCCCCGTTTACCTTACCTATAAAATTTTAAGAGTTTATTGCCCTTTGGTTTCCTTTTGTTTGTCTTCTTTCATGAAATGAAATTTCTAAATGTTTGCCTAGTTTGAAATATTTTCTAATTTTAACTCTAAATTTATCCACCTTAAAAAGTAAAACTACTTTTATATGCAAGCGATGTATGTGATAATTTCATTTTTTTTGTAATATATATGAACAAAAAATGTTAAAGAACAAATTGATGAAAATAGATATATGCACATCATGCGTGCAATTAATTTATATTTCCATTATATTTGTTACTATTCGTTCATTCCTTATCAAAATCTTTTCTATTACATTTTTATATTAAAATCATACCAATTCAAATACAGTTTTTATTATACTTTTAAACTAAACAATTAATAAAGGTAACACATATTTTCTCTTTGTTGGCACGTAATTTATTCATGTGCAATATCAGATATTAATTGGGTCATGCAAAGTCAAATTTTGATTTAATAATTATTTGACAATTAATAAAAAATAATTAATTTGGGTTGATAAAGGTGACTAGGGGCATTTTAATTGTTTTAATTAATTTACTCATATTAGTTTAGTTATTAAAACCTAACAAAATAGGTATAACTATTTTAAATGGTTCATGACTTCACAAAAAGCCCGACTCCAATTTTGTATAAATAGAAGAATTTTTTCCGCTAGCAACATTCCTAATTCTCAAAATACAACTCTTATCTTTTTTAATTCTCAATCTACCGTCCACGTCAGCACATTGGAAAAAAAAACGTTTTTTTTTTTTTGCATATAATAAACCGCTACTCCCAGTAGAGGTTACAAACAAATTAAAACCGCTACTCTCAGTAGCGGTTTATGGGATTTTTTTAATTTTTTTGTTTATTGAGCAGTGAGTGAAATGGGAGGGAAAGACTTCATTTTTTTAAGTATTGTAAAACCGCTACTGGTAATAGCGGTTTTCATTGGTGAAACCGCTACTACGAGTAGCGGTTTGTCCGGTCGAGGAAAAAAAACCCGCTATGTCAAACCGTCTACGTGGATGATAGATTGGGGATTAAAAAAAGAAGAGCTGTATTTTGGAAATTAGAAACCTTGCTAGCATTATTAAGGTTAAATATTCTAAATAGAAGACCCCTTCACCTGATTTGAGAGAGGAGCAAACTGAAAAGAAGAAAGAGAAAAGAATTTCTCCCAAAACATCTCCAAAAACCTCTATCTAAATAAGCCTCTCTAAATTAAAGTTCGAGACCTCAAGGTTTCGTTCTGGTAATAGGTTAGTTGTCATTAAATTACTCCATAAAAGAAGAACAACAATCATTCAAAACGACGCTATATTCTCGGTCGACGTCAAATTACACCCTAGAAGAACAACGACCATTCAAACTTTCAAAGTGTCGTTCTATCACGTACAGGGCAATATTAGAGATTGTACCCAAATTCACATATTAATAAAATTTATTATTTCTTACATTTATTTTGAAAACTTAAATTAAAAATTTGTGTTCACTCCCTCTTCAATAAAATCCTTTCCATACACCATACCAAACACTTATTGATAGACCAATGCCCCCTTAGCTTATAATTATTGAATCCTTATCTCTCTTCTACCACATTGCCAATTTTTTTAGGGAAAAAAAAAACTTGGAACAACCGATATTACCATATTAGCCTACAAAATTTAATTATAGATTTGAAGGCAGAGATTAGTAGATTACATATATAGTACTATCAATTCAATTATGAGACACAACAACTCCATTATGCATAATTGGTGTGTTATTCTACTATTATTATTATTAATGATGTCATCATCAGTTTATGTTTATGCCACTAGTTCATCATCAACTTCAGGATCAAGCAGGGTTGTGAATTCTTTGCCTGGATTTTCTGGGAATCTCCCTTTCAAGCTCCATACTGGGTATGTATCATCCTCACTCTTTTCTTGTCTTTTGTTTATTTTCATTATGGGTGGACTCTTGTTTTTTTTTTTTTTTTTGAATTTATTATTTTGAATCTTAGAGTTGTAAACTTGCTTATTGGTTATGGTTATTCAGTATTCACTGTGGTTCAATTTGCATTATGATTTTCTTCCCTTTTTTTTTTTAAAATGTGTGTGATAGTAGGTCTTGAACCGACCCTTCTACAAGTTACTTGGCCTAATTTAACAACCTAATTTAGCCAACACACATATTTGTAAAGGGAATATAAGGAATCCTCACACATGCGTGCGGAGAGAATTGAACCAGGACTTCATGCTCAGAATTCTGAATCCTTAATCAGTGGGCTAAGACCGAAGTTCTAAGGATAAGTTAGAAGTTTCAATAAGTTCCATTAAGTTCAGGACTAAAAAAGTCTAATCTATCTATAAATAATAAATATTATTAAAAGGCGCTCCTCGCGCCGTATTACTTCCGCCACGTAGGCGCCCAATCAATAATCATGCTCCATCATCTTATTGTGTCACGTAAGATGCCAACATAGCTTTCTCTAAAGCATATTTGCCATGTAAGCATCGCTACATCGTTTTAACAAAATAAATAAATTATACTTAGAATAGGATTTGAAACTATTACCTCTTAGCATCCAAGAGATCTCAACCAACTTTTATTAGTGTTTTAAATTTACTCATAACATTATATATTCCTTTACATTACTAACTAAATCAGAGGTCGGATTTTTTAAAATAAATTTCACAAGGGTAAGACATAATTACATAAAATTAGCTAAAAATTAACACCCCGATGTTTGTAACGCCAGGCCGACAAACTAGTTACATCTTAAAAAATTTCTAATATACTAATTTTGGATAAGTTCTAATAAATTCAGATATATTCTAATAAGTTCAAATAAATTCAGATAAATTTCAACGTTCATGTCTAATAAACCCTGGTGTTTTTTTTTAAAAAAAAAAAATTCAATTGATTTTTTTTTCTCATCTGATTTTCGTTTCTCTCACATCCTCTTCATCCCATCCTCTTTATTTGGTCATCTTCATCATTTGTTGCTGATTTTTTTTCTCTCCTCTTAACTAAATGATTTCGTACATAATATTCAATAATCAATCTTAATCGCAATTTTCATTTGTAATTATTGTGATGGATGATGTTGTTGAGTCTTGCAATATGACATATGAGGTTTGTGATGATATTTAAGCTATAACAGTAAGTTTTTATTGATTTTTTTGTTTTTTATATTAATGATGAATATTCATTTTAGATCCAGTTCAAATTGATGTAAATAGTAATGTGAGTTTAGTTGAAAAATGAATAACAGTATGAAGAAATGAATATATTCAATATACAAAAATAATTATTCATTTTAGTTGTTGCAAATTAAAAGTGAAGGTAAGTTTATTTTTTTTTGGTAAAATGAATAATCATTTTAGTTATCGCAATAGTGAGCATAAGTTCAGGTTCTTTGAGGTAAAATGAATATTCAGTATAACAAAATGAATATTTAGTATAACAAAATAAATTTTCAATATTAGAATATGAATATTAAGTTTAGCTAGGTTGATGCAAAGTTGATTGTAAGTCCGGTTTTATGTGATAAAATGAATATTCAATATTAACAAAATGAATAGTTAGTGTTAAAAAATGAATATTCGATATGCAATAATGAATATTCATTTTAATTGTTGCAAAAGTGAATGTAAGTTCAGGTTTTTTTGGTAAAATGAATATTCACTATTAAAAAAAATGAATATTAAGTATTAAAAAAAATGAATATTAAGTATTAAAAAAATGAATATTAAGTATTAAAAAAATGAATATTCAGTATTAAAAAAATGAATATTCAGTATTAAAAAAATGAATATTTAGTATTAAAAAAATGAATATTCATTTTAATTGTTAAAGTTGACGTGCGAAACAACAATTGCTCTATGTGCTTCCGGGAGCATTGTATAGTGTAGTGTAAAAAATTAGTTAAAAAAATGAAGATTTTAGTTAGTTTTTTGTTTTTTTTTTTTTTTTTTTTTTTTTTTTTTTTAAATTGTAGTAAAACAAATAAATGAATATTATAATGTAAAAAAATGAAAATTAAAGATAAAAAATAAATAAAGATTATAGTGTAAAAAAATGAAGATTCCCAGCACCATATAACATGGTTAAAATTTGGGTTTTTTTGTCCAAAACTACCTTAGTTACACCACTTTTTGTAAAAAACTACCTTACTTACAAAAGTTTGTCCAAAACTACCTTACTTAGCAAATCTCTGGTTGACCACTACCTTATTCACTATTTCGACGTTGACTTTGCCTTTTCTAGCCAATCTGGTTGTTTTTTGCAAATTCCGACCTCAAATTTGACCCTGTAAGGTAAAAATGACCCACCAAAACCTTGATATGGATAATTTTTTTGGCACGCAAACTAATGAACGTATATCGAGACAAATTTTGTATTGCAAATAGAAGCTTATGCGACTATTTTTTGTAGATTCCGACCTCATATTTAATCCTTTAATGGCAAAAATGACCCGAAATCATTGATTGGGCTAATTATTTTCGAGAATAAAGCAAAGTCAACGCCGGAACAACGAATAAGGTAGTGATCAATAAGAAATTGGCTAATAAAGGTAGTTTTAGATAAACTTTTGTAAATAAGGTAGTTTTTTTTTTTGCAAAAAGTGGTGTAAGAAAGGTAATTTTGGACATATATTACCCAAAACAAAAAGGGTAAAAATCGCAACAAAACCGAAGCCAAATTCAAACAAAATTCGTTTTTTTTTTCTTTCACGAAAATTCTTTTACCTTGGTTTTTTTTATCCCCTTATCTGAAATTAAATTTTGTCTGAAAAACAATTAATCAAAAATTTCTGATTTCATCGATTTTTTAGTTGCCTGCATCAATAAGTCCGGGCATTTATTTTAGGGTGTTAGAGATTGTTTATGAAGGTCGAAAACCATTAAAAGGGCAATTTTTGTTTGTAAAGCTAAAATTTACAGATTTTCAGATTTTGGAATTTTAATGGCGGAGACGGTGCACCCTTCGTTAGCGGTGACATCGTATCTTCTGAAAGACGCTTCAAATTGGTGGAGTGATATTAATGATTATCTTATTTGGCAAGATCGAAATTTTCATGTTCTTTCAATTTTATCTGGGATTGTTTCCGTTGTTGCGCTGGTAATTCTTTTATCTCCTTGAAATTAATTATATTTCTTTTTGGTCTAGATTGTTTGGATTTCTTGTTAAAAAAAAATAAAGAAAAGAAAACCTTTAAGCACTGTAAATCTGTAATAATGGTGTTAATCATCCTATCTCCATTGCCTACTTCATCTTCAAGCTTTCTTCTCACTAAATTTTGGCAATCCTCATATTCAAGTATTTTTTCTCAAAATTACTACATTAGGGTATGTTTACTTGAGCTTAAATTCAGCTAAACTCTCAATTTTCTTCTCTTATAAAATATCACTTTCAGTTGTATTCAGAACAGTTTAAGATAATTCAGTTCAGTTGTATTCAGTTAACGTAAATAGATCTAATCTACCTCTCAAATCACAATAAAATCTTAATGCTTCCTTCATAACATATTAATTGCTACAATTTGACTTTTTTCCCCTCTCTACTTTATTATGGTAGACCCAAGATTTTGAAATTGAGGGAGGTAATGTACATGTCCAACAGTCCAAGTACTTTGATTTTGAGGCACTTGGATATATAAAAAAATAAAGCTCATAATTGTTTAATACTCTATCTGTCCCAAAAAATGCTCCGCTTTGACCAAAATTGTGAGAGCTTTTTGGTCAAAGTGGAACAATTTTTTTAAGACGGGGGTAATTAAATTTTACATTCTAAAATCCAAAATCCAAAATGCGGAAACCCTATACCCTTATCCCTAAATTCTTACAATCCACTTGCTATTTTTAAAATAGTAGTAGTTGATTTTTATACTCCCACCCTTTTGATAGTCTATGCTAAATATTTCATTCTATTGTATTATTTTTCTCAGAATACTCCTACATTTGTATTCTAATGTGCATAAAATAGGTCATTTTACTTACAACCTGTTGATCAGATAAAATTTATGTGTTTTGCTCGTAAACATTAGTCCAACTATCAGGCTATCAGCACATCTATATTCATTTACTCATAAAAAATGCTAAACTGAGCCCTGTTTTACTTTGTATTTAAAATGACCTTATTCTTTTCACATCCTTATCAATCTAGAAAAGTATTATAATTACTCAAGTTAAATTAATAACAAAAGGAAAAAATTGTAAAAAAAGAAAAAAAAAATTCAATGCAAAAGGCAAAAGAAAATTGAATTGAGGTTGCTGGGTTTCGAACCCTAACGTCATGCGAGATTGATGACCAAAACTACCACCAAGCTGCCTTGTTCTCTGTTAAGTAGTACTACACGCGAATTCCTTTTATCCCTTTTTATAGGATCTGTTTGTAATTTTTAAAAGTGGGGGGACAATTGTCCCCTTGCTCCAACGTGGGTCTGCCAGTTCTATTTTATGTCAAATCGTTGCAATTAATATATTACGGAGGAGTGCAATACTCACTAGTATGCAATGAAGAATGGAAAATCGTGAAATTGAAAAGAAAAGGTAAAAGAATATAAGGTTGATGTTTTCTCCTTCATGAAGTAATGGAAAAGGGTGGAATGATTTGAGAATGAGGGATTCCGGTCCTCTCTGGATGTAGAGGAGAAAGCAAACAAAGTTTAGAAGAGGAGCAGTTGGGAAATCTAGAGATTTCAAATGACATGTTAAGTAAAACTTGTCATTCAAGATTCTAATCTATTAGGGCCTTATAATCTATTTTAGGTTTTCAGTCAAATCCTATATTTGAAATTGTTGGGTTTTCAAACGCTTAATTTGTTCAATTCTATAATTCCAAATGAAATGCTAGTTTCCAAACATGACATTAAAGGATTTAAAATTAAAAGAGAACAACATTAAAAGAATTGAGATAGGAGGATGTGTAATAATAGTTTTATGTTGTTGACTTAATAGATTTGTTTGAAATATACACATTTTTTTAGCTACACTAATTTACAAGGTTTTATCATATATATATTTTTTTTAAATATTAAACCAACAAATTAAAGTGGTTTGATGATTAAGAGTTTACCTTTCATTACAAAGGTTGTGGGTTCGATTCTATCTAAGGCAATGTTTACATTTTAATTGAAATTTAAAACATATGTTTTTCCTACAGTGCAAACTACGCCTTTTAATACATATGCTTATGAATGTTAAAAATATTCATTCAAACAATACAATTGGATAATTCTTTCAAAATATTACACAAACGATACAATTGCTACTTATTTTCAACTACCATAATGCAAACCTTTTTTTGTACTATTTTATTAAGTAAAAGTCACAAACAAATTATCGTCGCATGCAAATTGTGCATATAAAACTAGTAGATATAGAAATAGTGCTTAATTACAAAGTCAAATTTTAAGAAAGATTCAATATAGTGATAGTTGCACTCCAATCAATTACAGAAATATTAATGTTTAAACACAAATCGGTACCCTATTACATTAAAGGAAAATATTGTAAAAGAAATTGACGGATAAATATAATTTTTTTAAATAGAAAAAGTTTTAGAAAAAACATAAAGATAAAAAGGTCAAATGGAGTTTGGGAGGGGAAAAAGTCAAGGAGAAGTTGACACTTGTCGAATGATGATTTTAGTGGCTTCACCTTTAGTAATAGACTAATAGTTATATTACTGGGCATCAACTGGGTCGACTAGGAGCTTAATTAAAATTTTTAGGAGGGATAGGTGAATGAATTTTTTTTATTGTATATTACTCTTTATATCCCATATTTATAGTGCCATTATACATGTCAAGACACAACTACACAAGTTTGAGATATATAGAGTATTTTATCATCTAGGATAATTTGTCTAAAACCACCTTTTAAAATTACTTTTTTGTCAATAACCACTTTATAATTTTTTTCTTTTGCGGAAAGAAACCAAAACTAAAATGTTTTTTGTCAAAGAAAACCAAATTGCACTAATTAGGGTTTGACCTTAGATTAATTAACTTTGACTTTAATTATGTACAATTATTATGCATAATTAAACCTTAAACTTTAATATACCTTAATTAAACCTTAAAATTTAAAAACTAAATAATTAAAAAAAAAAAAATCCTTCCCCCATCCCCACCAACCCCCTCCCCGGCAAGGCCCCCCCGACAGCCATGTCCCTGGCGCAACCCCTCCCCGGCAGTCCCCTTCCCCAACCCTGAAAACCAATCGAATTCCCAAACCCCCCACCGTTAATTCCCCCACTACCCAGCAACCCCATCATCGGCGCCACCCTCTCCGGCTCAAACTCTCGCCGGCGCACCCCATCCCCAGTAACCCGCTCCCCGACGTGATCTAGTGAACCCCAAACCCCCTCCCTCGATTCCCCCCTCCCCTGCCATGGAAAACGCCGCCGATGCTCCCTATCCTGAGCCCACCACCCCCGACGACCCCCCTCCCCCCACCCGACAACCCCCACCCCCACCCGACGAACCTCCACCCCGAAACTCCCAAACACGAATCCCTAAGCTACCCCCACCCCCGAAACCCTCCCCTCGCCCACCTCAGCCATCCCCACCACCTCCGACGAGCCTCCCCACCCAACCCCCCCACAGCCCCACCCCACCCCCCGCCCCTCGCGCCCTTACCGCACCCGCCCCTGCTGCATCACTGCCACCACCCATTCTTGATTTTTGATTTTTTTTTTTAAGTTTTTCTTTTTTTTAAAAAAAAAATCTTAATATATTGTGAATAATTATTTTAATTAAAATTAGCTTAGGTTATTACTAATTGGAAGGTCAATGCCTTTAATTGTAGTCAAATCTTGGATTAGTGCAATTTGGTTTTCTTTGACAAAAAAATTTTTGGTTTTGGTTTCTTTTAACATAAAAATTTTTATAAGGTGGTTTTTGACATAAAACCTATTTAAAAAGGTGGTTTTAGACAAATTATCCTATCCTCTATGATTAAAATGAAAAGCTAACAAAGTAGAAAAATTGATGTTGGTAAATTGAACACATCTTTGTGTATAACATGTGTTTTTGTTCAATATTACAAGTATTTACTGACGGTGTAAAAGTCAGACGTGATTAATATGGAACAAACACAGTCAAATTAAGTATTCTTTCATGTTTACATTATTATGCTTGGTTTACATTGACCTTAAATATCGTTGTAGATATATTGGAGTAGGGAAGAGGGAGGAGGTGCAACTATTCTACTATTTCATCGAATCCGAGCAAGACCCGGAATCTGATCCACTTATGGTTTGGCTCACCGGAGGACCCGCTTGCACTTCCTTGGTGTCAATTGCTTTTGATCATATTGGTAAACTGATCTTTTATTGTTTATTAGTAGTATCTTAATACCATAACAGTGTTCTATGAATACTATGATAGTGATGGAATGCTGTATTAGCAGCTTCGTTATGTACTAGTATCTTGGAATTGTTAGTTTTTGTTATATCGATTTCTCCTTGTGTGATTCCTGTTGAAGCATTGGCACCGTAGGACTATAACCCCAATTTTCTTCTATGGAAGTTGTCTTACTTTCTTGTCTTTGGCTTTCAAACTTAATACTTAAATTGCTATTAGCGTAGAGAAGTTGATAAACAATGTTCTTTAGAGATATCCATGTTGAAGTAAAAATTTGCAAAAAGAGCACAATATTATGATCATAATTTTTTATATACTAATAGGATTGATATGATTCAAATTTCGTTGGAAAGTACACTTCAAGAGCTTTACGACGGTAGGTCATGTGCTTAATTCTGATTAGAAATTAAAAATTTATGACGTTGTGAAAACGGATGTTTTGTTGAGAGTTTGAACTTCATATTATGAAGCTCCAGAGGCTGAAGTGAAGCGTACACTTCATCAGCTGTGCTAAATTCCTTTTTTGTCAGGAGTTTGGAGCCTACACTCTATATTGATGCTAAAGCGTACACTCCATGTGATATGTTCGAATTTTCCCGTTAACCAATTTTTATTGCTCTAATTGCTTTGTCTTGGCTGTTACACATTGGCCCTGTTTGGTTGTGAGCTTTTAGGAGAGAGTTTAGAGGTTTTAGGACATTTTTAGAGTTTTGACCAGTCCAACCTCTATTGTTGCTGTTTGGTGGGGAGAGGTTTGAGTTAGAGTTCTGAATCCAAAACTCTCATTTTAGAAAAGCTGGTATGAGCAACGTTTAACTTAGAGTTTTCTTAATGGCAAAAAGTAATTGACAAATTTACCCAGTATTTTCATTCTCTCACCCCAAAAATAATTTTACACTTTTCTGATTACATTCACCCAAACAATTTACCCAGCATTTGATACTACGGATCTGCAATTTCTGGAAAAGGCAAAAGTCTACATTGACACAAACTTCTTGTAGATGCTTAAGAATTTCATCCATTTTTTAGCATCTACACTTTTCCAGAATTCCAGATTATATGTTTTTGTGATGATGAAGGTGATAGTGATTTATGATGAAAGGTGGTGATGATGATGCACGGTGCGTGGTGATGATGATAAGCGGTGATGATGACGACTAACGATGTTGATGATGATTGAAGGTGATGGTGGTGATGAAGAATGGTGATGGGTGGTGATGATGTATAATTGATTTTGGAATTTTTTTGAATGATTTTGCATTATTTCTTGATGATTGAGGAGAGAGGGTTTAATATGGAGTAGAGAGAATTATGTGAATTAGTTTTAATGAGGGGCATGGTTTATATTTTGTAAGGATGTTTTTGTCTTTTTGTACTTATCAGCTTTTATCAAACAACTAAGTATTACCAAACACATTCATATAAACCGCAGTCAAACCACAGTCAAATCCATTGAATAAAAAAGTTAAAACTCTAACAACAAACGCTAAACTCTAACCGCTAAACTCTAAACTCTGTTTGCCAAACAGGGCCATTGAATTCTTGTTGCTTTGGTTAGTCATTCATCTTCTCAATCTTCTCTTCCGATATATAAGAAGTCACAAACAATTTATATACAAAAAAATCATTGGTAAAATACAACTTCTAAAAACTTTGGTTCTATTATTCTTAGGTACGAGTTTACAAAACTTCAATCTTAATTCCTTCCTAGAGTGACAATAGTGTCGAGAAGAGATTGAATCCTTGAATCAAGAACCAACGAAACCTATTATGTGCCTTGATAGCGTCGGAATTTGTTTCAAGTCAATGGACGCATCCCGCACTTGCCACGACACACCATTTAAGTAGATTATTATTATTGTTTTTCTTGTGATTTTAGTCTCCCATTGTATTTGTTCATCACTGTACTCTCTACTTAAACAAGAATCCATACATGTAGTCTTTAGAGTTGTTATTTCCAATTGTTGTCTTTTTCTGACACCTCAGCTCCTTGATATGAATCTGATCTTTTTGTGCTTGGACTATGTATGCCTCATCTCTTGCATCTTGTTCGACTGATATGCTCTGCTATGAACTGACATAACTAACTAGAAAATGTCAATGACAAATAGAGAATAAGTGAAGAAAATGATGATTAATGAGAGATAATGGTGATAAATCTGATTGATTAAAAGATGTAACACTAAGCAAGATATCTATCAAGCATTCGAGAGGCTTGATTCTCTCCAAATACAAGCATTCGAGTGGCCTGTTCACTCCCTAAGAGATTACTCTCAAATACATTCCACATGCTCCTTTCTATCTAACATGCTCTTATTTATAGACATTACCTCTTACTAATACTACTAGAGCCTTCTATTAATTTCTAGTAACAACTTATTTTGTACATCCCTAAGATACCCTTCCCTTAATTGCCGGTTCATAGCATGCTCCCAAACTATTTTGAATGATGTATAATATTTATTTATTTTTATCAATGTTATGGTGTGTTCCATTGTTTTGCATAGCTTAGAATTAGTTGTGATATTGAGAATGATGTAAAGGAGTCCCTCAACGATAAAAATAGAAGGCCTATGATATGATGCATAATCAATATGTTTGGGCTGTCGTATGATACTTGGCTCATTGTCTCAATTTCTATGGAAAGACTTGTACTTTTAAAGTACATGTGTTAGATTATATGAGTAGGGATGCATGTGAGGAAGATGGCTTCATTTCATTCATTGAACTTTAAAACTACACAGGTCCATTATCTTTCAATTACACGGGAGTATATTTTAATCGTACAACCTTTACTTGGGAGACTGATCTACCTATGCTTCAATTAAATCCTTACTCTTGGACCAAGGTATATAGTGCAGTTGATTCTTTTTTAGTGCTTATTCTAATTTTTACAATTTGTATCATGTAATTATAACGTAAGATGTAACTAAACACCTGAGATGCTGAATTTTTTAATTCTTTTTGTCTGGTAAAACTAGTTTGTCAACATGTTATTTGTGGAGTCACCTGTGGGCACTGGGTTTTCTTATGCAACAACTGTTGAATCTTCCTATGTTGTTGACATAATATCATCCAAGCAAATATATGAGTTTCTGCAAAAGGTTAGTGAATGGAAACTAACATAAGCTGAAACAAGCTCATTCTTTTGTTTTTTTACTCAACTCATCTAATTATGGTTTGTTTAGTCTGGTTAAACTCATTCATTTTCTTCAACAATGCATGCAGTGGTTCGGAGTACATCCTCAATTTGCACCAAACCCTTTCTATGTTGGTGGCTGCTCGTATGGTGGATTTCTTGTCCCACTTGTCACACAAGAGATTGTAAAAGGTATTGTTTCAACTTCAGAAATTATCGACACCTTACTTAATATTTCCTCTGCCTCTAATGTTTGCAACATTTGGGTATTTTTTTTACGTTTTTTTTCTCATAATGTCTAGTGATACTTGAAAGTTGCATCCGTTGCTCCACAAATATAACAGGCAGCCTTACTCTTTTGTATCTTGCCATGTTAAGCGAACTTTGCCTTGCCCTTGTCATTCTTCTTCTTGCCATTCATGACAAACTTTCAACAAGATTAGTACTTAAATCAGCATTATTATCATCATTTGAAGAAATATTTTCCAACATATCCTTGAGGCAATTTGCCTCTTCAGGTCTTATGTGACTAATTAGTTCTTGGAGCATCATATCTTTTTTCCTATGTTTCAACTTTCAAAGTGTTGCGGGCTTGCGGTTGCAATGTTGCGCACATTTTCATGCCTTCACCAAATTTTTTTGGTTACCATGTTTTTGTACTCACTGGCTTGATCCATGATGGGTTTTTCATTAACCATCTTGAAATTTATCCACCTTCCCACCACATACTTCTTACCGACATCATCCACTCCGTATTTTTTCTCCAAAGCAACTGCATTTCACAAAAAGATCAAATAGTGAGTTACACACGCTGTTGAAAAGATGGCCTCGGATAGGTTTGTTATCTTTTTCCTTCTTTTTCAAAGCCTCCATTTCCGCCTCCATTGGTGGAGTGGTAGAAGCGGTGGCGGTGTTTATGGTCTCAGCTATATCTTCATACAACATATAGCTTCTAATTGTTCATAAAAGAACATCAATAATTTTTGTGACCATCTTTTATAGTTTCCATCCAAAGATTGAAAAGGTCTAACAAAGTTTTATTGTTTATCAATTGGTGGTAGTGGTAGCAATGTTCGTTTTCAAATTGTTGTAATCCAAAGTATTAAGACAACAAGATGATGAACAAAAATAAAAGATGGAAAACCAATAACTTATGGATGATGTGCTGTGGTAATTGAATACACTAATGGCCCGTTTGGTTGTTGGTAATAAATTGTGGTAATGGTAATGAGTTTATAGTGTAATTTTGTTAAGGAAAAACCTTATAATGTCCATGGAAAATATATTTTCATTCCCAAGCTTGAATTTTCTTCTTAGTTTTCATTCCCATCCATTAACATGGAGTAGGGTGGTATTAGATGGGAATTAATATTTGTGAAAAAAATTAGTTAAATTGGAGTTAAACTAGCATCACCATGAGAATGAATTTTGATTTCCCTTTCAAATTTAATTATAAACTAATTCCCATTACCACCATTTATATCTGGCTACCAAACTGGCCGTGAGTTGGAAAACGAATTCCAATACTACCATGGTGTTCTATAGCATATTACGGGATTTTTAAGATTTTACACCTTTACTATGACACTCTAGTAGAGAAGATAGGAGATATAAACAACTTGTACCCAAGAGAGATATAAGAAAGAAATGTGTAGTGTATGTGTATGTGTTTTAATTTCTAAATAGTAGCAAAGGAAAAATGTGTCTATTGAATATTTGAATGGAAATATCCTTGTATATATGGAAGTAGAGAGAAATATGAAGATCCAAGCCAAAGGCAACAAAAAATCAACACAATAAACCATCATCAATGCGTTAAAAGTGGAAGTTACAAGATAAAGATTCTTCAGAAAATACCCAACGATCACCCTGTTGTGGTCTGTGACCCAAGTCGCAGGCTGCGACGAGCTACTGCAGCAGGAAATCAAGGGGGAGATCTAGAGGGCCATTGCAGCCACAACCTGTTTGTGTAACGGTCCCTTAGTTCTCTTGTTTCTCGGCCTCTTTGGTTTTCCACTTTTACTCCAAAATGAACAACTAATTTGTGGAAGTATTTAGTACTCCCTCCGTTTACTTTGTTGGTTACACTTTGACTATTTTTCTATTACAAAAAAATTATAAATGTAACAAATTGAAACAGGATTATGTTTTTTGTGTGACTTAAAAAAAAGAAACCTTTTTATGCTCTCGTTGTTTGAATATTTGTTATCCAGGTAATGAGGTTGAACCTGGATTACATATAAATATTAAGGTATGATACGCTCTTTCCCACAGTTCTTCATTTGGAATTCGAGTACCCTCCCTCTCTCTTTCCATACTATTGAATCTCTTTACTATGCAGTGGCGGATGGAAGTACAATTAAGTGGGGTCATGTGATCCCACTTGCGCTTAAAAAAATTAATTTATGTTTATTTATTTTAATAAAATTTGGTTAAAAAAAATATTTTGTATAGTACACGGGACCCCGGTTAATAGTGAAAAGCGACCCCATAATGTAAAATTTTAAGTATAATCATGTCAACGTTGAGAAAGAAGTGCATCTTTATATAAAGTGACCCCGTTACATAAAATTTCTAAATTCGCCACTGTTACTATGGGTTGGTTGTGTTGTTTGACATCTTAAGATTTTTGGTACCAAACTGTGAGTCACTAATAATTATAGTGTAATTATATGCTTAGATGCATGGATACGAGTACTAAAACGGGTATAGAATACGTTGATTAGAATACGGGTACGACAAATAGATATTATTGAATGCTTTAAATTTAAGACATTTTTATCAAATTTTTAATATCATTTAGAATGTTTTAGTTTAATTAGTATATCAATATAAGAAAGACCTTTAAAAAGCATGTGAAAACATGTAAAAAATGTGTAAAATTTTCATAAAACAGGTCAAAAATATAATGTTAAAATTGAGTAAAGTATCGGGTATCCTAAGAGTATCGGTATTTGGTACGGGTGCGATTACCTCAATGAAGTAATACCTGGATTATATGGATAAAATAATATGAGTAAAGGTATATTGTGGTAACCATGCAAGTTTTTTTTTATTTTTTTTTTAATATTGTATTTGAAATGAGTATGCTCAGCTGTGGAAATTGATATTGACACACCATATTTTCATAAATGCACTCCCTTTGATACCTTTTACAAATGCATTTTTACTTATACAAGTTGTGCCAATATCAAAATTCTATGTGTCAATATCACTTCCCCTCCTCTGTGCCTATTATATTGTAGATTTACTTTACTTTTCAAGAAATTGAATGCCCAAAAATCAAGATAGGACAAATAAACTTCTTATGCTTTTCATTTCTCCATTGTATTTTTTCAGGGATATATTCTTGGAAGTCCAATGATTGATCCATTGGGCACGGATAGAATTGGGAAAATTGATTTTTTTCATCGTGTATCCTTATTATCCGACGA
Source organism: Salicornia ramosissima (assembly GCA_951394345.1). NCBI lineage: Eukaryota > Viridiplantae > Streptophyta > Magnoliopsida > Caryophyllales > Amaranthaceae > Salicornia > Salicornia ramosissima. The sequence continues at coordinate 46,794,736 of OX596234.1, read as the reverse complement.
GTTGTATGAGGTAGTTACTTGATGACTAGTCTTTCAATGTTTATTCTGTATCCTTATTGTAGACTCAGTATTCAATAGTGAAATACACAACGCTTTTTAACTGAAAATACATGGTTTCTTTATTTTCATCTATTTGTTTGTTTCAAAGCATGTTTTTTTTATGTCAATCCTAACTATGGATTTTTTTTTTTTAACGCAAGGCACATTATGATAATACTATTGTTATAGTGATTCATGATTATTCTGTATGTTGATTTCAGCATTGTTATAGTTCCTATCTTGCATTTTACAGTTACACAAAGTAAGTTGCGGTGCACCATACTGGAACACTAGTAGTGCAGAATGTGAAAAGAATGTCAAAAATGTATATGATGTGAGTAATAGAAGTGCTTGATTTACATTCATCTTGTTCCAATCTTACACAAAACGTACAGTATGTCTTGGTCCGAAATGAATTTGACTTTTTTTTTTTTTTTTAACCTTTTGGAATAGATTAACTTTTCATAGAAAGTGTTGGGCTAACAGTTATCTGTTATGCAGCTTCTTGATTCAGTTAATTCTTATCATATGTTGGAGCCTAAATGCAATAATTCAAATCCCAACAATTGGTGCCGGGTAATTCATTTTGTTCTTCTTCCTTCTTCAAGTAAAATTGTAGTTGTATCAAATTATCCATCAATTAATGTCTTCTTCTTCTGTGGTGTAGGAAAACTATGAATTGATCGTCGAAAATTGGGCCAATAATCCTCAGGTTCAAGAAGCGCTTCATGTTCGGAAGGTTAGTAAATTGGTATTCTATATTTGGTAAAAAGGATTTTAAGGAAAGATGTATATACACTAGGCATACAATGCTCCCTGTCTGATTTAAATATCTGTCCATTCTTTTTCATTGCACCTCTAGACTTTTTATGAGACAAAATTTGCTGGCAGTACTTTTTGCTTGATAAAATGTATGTATGAAAATCAATTTAATTGAAGATACTTCAAGTAATGGCCAATATTCACATTGGAGGCGGTAAAAAAACAAGTGGAACAACTAAAAAAATAACAGACTAGCTATGTATACCGTTTGTAGCTGTTTAGAAATACTTGTTATATTTCATGATATAAATGTTTTGAAATTGACCTTCCCGAAATATTCTTATTACAATTTTAGTTATGACGTGACATTGTCCAAATATTATAAAGAATCCATTCATAAAAAATTGTAATCCTTAATTATATTTCAAGAGTTCTGAATAATGTAGGTGACAATAATAGCTAGAGATAGAATAGTGATAAGCGTAAAAATGTGAATTTTTTTCGGAAATTATCAATGGTAACCCTATACAGTTCAATTTTCTCGTCGTTAACCCTGATTTATTTATGGAAAAATTAACATAAATAATCCCAACTATTATGGGTCTTCTCATTTTAATCCCAACTTTCAATTAACTAGGAATAATCCCTACTTGGTAGGGTATCTTCTCATATTAGTCCAAGTGCATCAATGACCTAAGCAACCGGTTAATAAAAGCCCTGCCCAGCTTATACTTCTTGAACTTATTTGTTTCTCTCTCTTCGTTTCAGGTCTGTCTCTTTCATTCCTCTCTTTGTTTTCTTTTTTCTTATATTTTTTCCAACTTTAAATGTCCATAAACGTTTATGTATGTGAATTTTTGTATCCTCTTTCAATTTCTCTGTATTGACTTGATAACTCAAAGGTATATAAAAAGAGCCATGAAGAAGAAGAAGATGATGATGTAGAGGAGAAAGAAGATAATTAATAGATATTGATTGCTTCTAACCTCCATTTGATTTTTATTTTTTTTTATTTTTTTTATTTTTTTGTGTGTGTGACAGTACAAACGAGAGATTATGAGGGTGGAATTTGGCAATTGATTGCTTCAATTCAAATTGAAGTTTTATGTTGTTCAGTTTTGTTGAGAGTTGATGAGTTGGATTTAAAATTCTGAAAATTATGAGGATTTGGGAATTTATGAATTGGATGGAGTAGAAGTTGGGTGTAGCGTTTTCATTTGAGTAATAATTATTTCATCTTATTTAAGCTGGAAACCGTACTGATGATCTGATTTTTGTACTTTGTGGATAGAGATTGGAGAATTAGAAAGCTTGACTCATCCAATTCATCGGTTTTTTTATATGGGTTATAAACAAAGCTTGACTCTTGGCAACCATGAATGGGGGAGCTATAATGAAGCAAAAGACATTGAAGAGGTGTAATTACTTGGTTTTAGAGGGACTAGTAATTGTTAGATGTCGAATTACTTAGTTTACCTATTGTAGCAGGTTAAAATAAACCTGAGACTAATATGAGAAGATACCCTTCCAAGTAGGGATTATTCCTAGTTAATTGAAAGTTGGGATTAAAATGAAAATACCCATAATAGTTGGGATTATTTATGTTAATTTTTCCTTTATTTATTTATTTATTTCCACTACTAACCCCCAATTATTGTCTCATTCTCAAACATGACCTTCTGAAAGAAAAAATCATTAGTACGATTAACAATTTGTTAGAATTGATGTTCAGTTTTGCATACCCAAATATGGACTTGATTTGTTCATAGAAAAATTGCTCGGTTAAAGTGTCCAGGTTTATTTTGGTTCTTAAGAGTCAAATTTGTGGCTAAAATCGGCAAAATAGGACCAAAACACATCAGTATGTATGTTAGAAAACATCTTGATTTCCTTGTCTTAATTTTTTTGACGAGAAAATTGCCCCATCAAGATTTGGGAGTAACTTTTGCCCTTAAGGCTCAAATTTGTCCTTAATTTTAATGAAATTAACGATTTTTTTTCAATTAGATCATTTTTGAAAGTAGGACAATAACTAAGGGTTAACAATGAAAATTAAAAACGTTATCGGGTTACCAATGATAAACGTAAAAAATAGAGGGTTACCACTGATAATTTCTCATTTTTATATGGTATTAATCTCATTAGATCACTATATACTCTCCATCTTGAATTGGTTGCAACTTACACTATTGAAGGTTAAGTAGACATATAACTAGATAAGAGCTATAAACTATAATCGGAAGCAAGGAGTGATTAGGTGAAAGTGCAAGAGTATCTAATTAATTGTAGAGTTTTTTGTCCAAAACTACCTTACTTACACCACTTTTTGTAAAAAACTACCTTACTTACAAAAGCTTGTCCAAAACTACCTTTATTAGCCAATTCCTTGTTGACCAGTGACCTTGTTCGTTGTTCCGGCGTTGACTTTGCTTTATTCTCGAAAATAATAAGTCCAATCAATGTTTTGGGGTCATTTTTGTCCCAAAAGGGTTAAATATGAGGTCGGACCCTACAAAAAATGGTCGCATAAGCTTCTATTTGCATTACAAAATTTGTCTCGATATGCATTCATTTGTTTGCGTGCTAAAAAATTTATCCCTATCAAGGTTTTGGTGGGTCATTTTTCCCCTAAAGGATCAAATTTAAGGTCGGAATTTGCAAAAAACGACCAGATTGGCCAGCAAAGGCAAAGTCAACGTCGAAATAGTGAATAAGGTAGTGGTCAACCAAAAATTTGCTGAGTAAGGTAGTTTTGGACAAACTTTTGTAATTAAGGTAGTTTTTTACAAAAAATGATGTAACTAAGGTAGTTTTGGACCAAAAACTCTTAATTGTACTAGCTAAAGTAACTTGGTTACTCTAATACTAATGCTAAGAGAATGTAATAACTCGTGAATTTCTGGATAGCCCTTTTCTCCTACCTGCTCTTTTATTTATATAAACTTGAGGTGTAATAAGAGTTAGGCGTGCCCATATGTATAGTGGACACTCGTTCATAAAACATCTCAAAAATGGAGTAGAAGATTTTTGAATGGCGGACCATGAAATTATTGCAAAAGATTGAGAAAGTCGCCACATGTAATAGCCAAATGCCTACTTGCTATCCATTATATTAGATCATGAATTCAATCCTTGAAGGTAACCAGTTGATGAACATAAAACTAAGACCATGTAGAGCATGACTTTCTCCAAACCTTTTGTGGCTACAAACGTTTATTTAAGCGAAGAAAGTTATTACTACTTAAAAATGGAACTTTTGTATACTGCCTGGATCTCTCTTTGAATCAAGTATTCTTAATCATTGTATTTTGTTTGCATGCAATCCTTGTACAATAATGGTGTAAAAGTGTATTAGAAAAGTAATGCAAAATTAAGGCGTCTCAGATTTTTTCTTTAAAATAATAGTTTCAAGACAAATAAGTTTAGATAAGTCTATGTACCGAGTTACCAACACTACCAATTCTCTATTGTGTTAAAGGGACCTATCCCAATTGTGTTAGTCGCCTTCTAGAAGAATAATGTTAAAAGTTTGTAAATGAATATATTGCTAAAACTAATGTGGTATACGGATTACACAAGCAATTATGGTAACCAAATAAACAATGGTGCTCTCTTGCTCTTCATCGTAGAGTGGTTCAAGGGTAAATGCACTTGTGAAGCTATAAGTAACTATCATTACCTTTTGGCTCAAATTATTTGTTTTCTTCACTGGATCCCAACCTTTTTTTCCCTCTCTTCTTCATCCTCTCCATTTATGGAGTAATATGGCCTTATTCTTTTGGACTTATTTTTTGAAATTTCAATTTGGCTCAACTCCAGATGAGTCTAGAAAATAGTGTACTTCATTTCACTTCAGAATAAATTAATTCAAAGTTCAAAAGAATAGGGCCTAAGTCTACCCATGGAAAAAAAAACTCGGCCGTTCTGTAACGGATTTCAGAGCCGTCATTCCGAGAAGCACTGTTATAACGGGGGGAGTTGGAATTCACAGTAAACTCGCCGCGACAACCGTACTGTAACGGTAGAACGCCGTTATATAACGGATTTTTTAGTGGAAAGCCCGTTATTTGTAGAAAAACACAAGGAGGAAGACAAAGAAGCCAAAAGAAGCCAAAAGTAAAAGGCCTAAAATAAAAATAAAAAACATAAAAATTCTTGAAGGAAACCTTAAATCGAAGCTTACCTTGGCTTTATAACTTATATTCGATCAAAACCCCTAAATTAATTTCGTGAAAGTGATTGGAATTGAACCCTAAATTAAAGCCCCAATTTTTTTAAAAAAAAAACCCTAAAATGTGTGTGAGGAAGTTGAAAGTTGCTTCTTCGTTAAAGGTAGATAAATTCGGTCGGTGGCAATCGCAGGCGGTCGGTGGCGGCGGTCAGTGGCAGTCGATGTTCGTGAGGTGAGTTTATTTGTTCATTTTTCTCTCTCACTTCTATCTTCTTTTCTTTTGTTCTTTCTCTTTTGTTCTACTAAGTAAAAAAGTACCCTTCTTTTCTTTTCTTTAAACTTAATTTCTTGGGATGTTAGCTATACAGCTGTACCTTAGTCAGTACCTGTGCACTTTACCCCACTGTCTTTTCTTACCCCTCTTTTTATTTTACCCTTTTTTTCAACACCCTTAATAATAATAATAATAATAATAATAATAAAAATAAAAATAATAATACTAATAATAATAAATAAATAAATTAAAGTTATTATGATACTCATGTGAAATTTTTGAAAAAATTCACGCCGTGTTGACCGCGAAACGTTTTATTTTACCGTTACAAACCGTTCCCATGATAACGCGACCGTTACCGCGAACGTGACCGCGACCGCGATTTTTTTCTATGAGTCTACCTGTTGTGGTCATTTTAATTTTTGGTTGAATTTACTTAAATTACTAACCCTGAAATGATGTTTAGGGAACGATTGGTCATTGGACTCGATGTAGCAAATATGCGAGGTCTCACTTATACCAAATCATGACAAGCAGCATTAGTTATCAACAATATCTTGCAAAAAAGCCTGTCAGAGCTTTGTTACATAGGTAATGCATATCATCTTCTCTGTTTGACAAACAATTGTGATGACCTCAATCTCCCTCTTTCTCGAAGAAGGATTTTTTTCAGTTTGAGGGCCGAACATACTTGTGTGGTTTATTTTAATTATTAGCTGCAACAATATAAATTTCACACTTGACAATATACAACTTGGATCATATATCTTAAAAATTTAAACTACTACCAACATGACAAAGTAATATGTGCTAGTGGTGGAGCCACATAGGAACATGGGTGGGGGGGGGGGGGGCACAAGTGACGCCCCATCTTCCAAAAAAAAAAAAAAAGTTAAAGAAAAGAAAATTAATACCAGTATAAAACCATTTCCGTGTTGATAAAGAGAAGTAGTAACTGGCTTGGATCCGCATAAGTGTGGTACGTGCATTAGTTTAAGAATGTATTATCAATTGCTCGCATACTCGATTCCGGCAGGCAACATTACTGAATTGTTTTTATTTTTTATTTTTTATTTTTTATTTTTTTAAAGTTTCTTTTTGTTTTTTTTTTTTTCATTTTTTTTTTGTTCATTTTTTTGTTTCTTGACGGGTTTGTTCTTCTATCCCAATTTTTGGAGTTTGAAGTATGTCTTTTATGTTGTAGAACCAAATTATTAATCTTATAGCTTTTGAGGGGAATTAATAATGTCTAAACTCATGTTAGAATGTGTAAATACACCATTCGTAAATTTGAGCTATAGTTGAGATTTCTCCTGGGTTATTTAATTGCCTGCTCAGGAGCAGTTTTCTCTTGCTATTGAGGGGACTTATTTGACTTATTTGATAAATGTCATATTTTTACCTCATAACATAATCATGAATTATTGAAAAGAGTAATATATTATTGAATTTTATTGCTTATCAAGGCGTAGATATCCAACGACGTTTTGCTGCATCTTTTTCATCTTTTGGATTATAAATTTGAATTTTTGGTTTGTGATGTTGGAGTTTAGTACACCATTTAAGTAAATACATTTTAGGAAATATAATTGCCGAATTATCGCTAATTTGTCCCCCCCCCCCAAGTTGAAAAACCTGGCTACGCTACTGATATGTACTCAAACAATTTGCTGTGAGCATTACCAACTATTGATATATTTGCTTAAAATAAATTTTTTAAAGGAAAATTGGCTTTCAAACAAGTAAAAAGAAATTAGTTATAGATTTTTCTTAAACTTAATTATGTATCAGGGGAGTTTGAGGAGTTCATAGTTCAAACAAACTCAACAAGCTTTAGTTTGTTGTTGGACATTGCCTCCTCTATTTACATATCCAGCTTAGAATTTCATGAGTCATCATGGTCACAATTATGTCAATTTAGGGTCCAATTTGAAGATAAAATAGAAATGATCTATCATCTATGCAATCTTTATCCATTATGAGCTCAATAATGGACTTACTAATCATGCATGTACACTTCTGCTTCATTGGTACCATTCCTAGTCGGCTAGTCCTAATTCTTGTAGCATATTTCTCAATCTTTCCTCCAACCAACATGGATTCCTTTTGTTTTCATTAAAAGTTCTCAGAATTTCATTTATCTATGCATGACAGTGGTGACCAAGAGCTTTTGGCTACACATGTGAGCATGCTGAGGTTTATAGAGAAGCTAAACGTACAAGTTGATAATGATTGGAGGCCATGGCTCGTGAATAACCAAGTTGCGGGGTAATTAATTCACACTATGCACCTACATTTAAAACATAATATTTATAGTGTTATGCATTTAATTAAAACATTTATATTGTGGATTTAGAACATTCATCTTTTATACTTTAAACACTCATGTTTATAAGAAAAAGTGTTCTAAAAGTAATGCATGAATGTTCAAAATGCGTAACATATATTTTCTATTTTAAAGTTCATGCTCGAGCTTTGTAAAATTACAGTAATAATTATAATTTTTTTTAAAAATTTATCTCGTGTATATGTCCTGAATTCATTTACAGTTAATAAAAAACCGGTTACAATTTCTTGACTATGTAGTGTTGTCTAATGCAGATATGTTGCGGGATATTCAAATGGCCATTATAATTTAACATATGCTACTGTTAAGGTAGGTATACTGTAATTCAGTTACCCTAGCTTGTATTTTTTTTACCCTGAGGGATGATGAGGTCAATATTTTGTACTAATAAGGGTTGAATATGTGTGTTTGTAGGGAGGAGGACATTGCCCTTCAAAGTATTACCCTCGAGAAAGTTCAGCCATGGTACAAAGGTGGCTTGCAAGTAATCCTCTTTAGTTGCACAATTATCGAGTATTACTTGATTAGCTAGAGATCGGCAACCCTTCTATCCAATGTTGTACGTAACTTATCCGATCCTCTTTAACGTATCCAATGTTGCTCAATGGCACCGATTGGCTTCACGAAAGTTGTGGGTAATAAAGTAAAAGGGAAGGACGAAAAATGTAATTTTTGAACCGGTATTTGGTTTTTGCATGGTGGTTTGAAAAAAACCTCTGATTGTATTGATTACTATCAGTTCTCAACATCTATTTCAATATGATTGAAACATTGTGTAGCAACAAGTACTTTGTTATGAAAGGTTGTTGTTTCAGGCGTAATTGGAGAAGACTTGTCCAAATTGTTAGTGTAGCCATTAGCAAATTGTCATGATAGTCTCACATAACAAAACTTGGAAAACTGATTTCCGCACCCCAAAAATTGATTTCCGCACGCCATGTTTTTAGTATTAACGCGGGTTAATACTGTAAACGTGGGGTGCGGAAATCACCAGCCCAAAACTTGCTATGGCACAATTATTCTTTGAAGAACCATCAAAGCCTCAAAGGTGATCTTGATGGAAGGAGAAATATGTGGCTTCCAAGCAACATGGATGGTGGGATTGGTAGAGTGGGGAATAACAAGAGAGTCGTGACTCGTGAAGATGATGATGATTTCTTACAATCAAAATAGATTAAAAGTTTGAATGACGTACAGACGATGGCAGCTATGGGTTGACCTCGTATTGGTCTCATACTTGACAGAAGAGTGATGGAGTCATATTAGATATTGGCTCTCATGTCTTTCATCAATCTTGGTAAAATTATTATTGCTTATCTGTTTTTGTTTTGTGAATTTAAGTTTTGCTCTATTATATTTTATGCTTCTAAAATTATATATTGTATTTTTAAAGAAAATCTAATGTATATTGAATATATACTAAATTAATTCACATCAAATAAAAGCTATATTTATTAGATGTTACTCTTAATTTTTTTTTAAAAAGTAACTTTCCAATAAGATAACCTTTTATATGAGTGAGAAAGCAAGTTAAGGGTATAAATGACAATATTAAATAAATGGGGAATTACTTTTTTCCCCCAAAAATTTCCAAGGATTTAAAAAATCTACATATTAAGGTATAGTTTGGTTGTGTGTAAAACATTTTAAACATAAACGTGTAAAACATTTTAAACATAAATATCTAAATAATTTACAATGGAAAATACAATTACAAAGTATGTTTCCCGTTATTTGGTAAATGATGGAAAATAAGGAAAATTAAAGAATGGAAATAAGTTTGGAAAAAAGGGTTTTGCATGAGATATATTGGTAAATAGTCCCTTTTTAATTTAATGTTTTTTATAAAGGTCTGAGGCCATTTTTATGATTTTGCCTTTTTTTTGTCTTGTAGTGAGTATAAAAGGTTTTATAAGTGGACTATATAAATAAAAATAGTAATGGAATATTTATTTTGATGGTATAAATGTAATTTTATAATTGGAAAATACATCAAAAAAATGAGTAGGGTGGAAAATGTGATGGCAATTTAGTCCGTATTTGACCCTAGCCTGACCCGGCATGAAAAAAACTCGATCTGAATTTGAAAAATAAAAATCTGCACCCGACTTTGTTTAAAAAAATCCGAAAAATTAGTCCGACTCCGACATGTAGTTATGTTTTTTTCCTTAATATAATATCTAATTTGATATTAATGATTTATGAATAATAATTTAGTTTGGATCCGACTCTAATCCGATCTAATTTGAGAATAATTTGATTCAAATATGAAAAAATAAAAATTCGAATCCGACCCCGTCTATAAAAATTTGACTTCATGTCGGAGTTGGATTATACATAATCCGATCTGAGTTCGACATGTTACCATTCTCAAATATGACATACCTATGCTCGTTAAGGAAATTTTTTTTAAAGATGAATTTTTCGTCATAAAAAATCATTTTCCACCCTCAACCAAAATAAATAAATAAATATTACCTATGTTCAGAAAAAGTGCTCCATTGTGAGGGTAGAATAAATAAATCAAATGTGATAAAACTAATAGATAAATAATAATGAACTAGAGTGAACCAGTGCTAATGCATCGGGTATATTTAAATATATATAATTTTACATCGATCAGCAAATATGAAATTTCATTTATCTAGTGTTTTATTGTCAGTGGCGGATCCACCTTATAAGTTTGTGTAAATTTTTCTCTTGTAAAATTTAGAAAATTTTCAAATTTTCCCTATAATAATTTGGAATTATTGACCCCTATTAAATTTATCAAATGCATTTTGACCCTACTAAACATTTTTTCTAGATCTTCCACTGTTTATTTTCATGCTTGTAAAAAAAAAATCTTAATATATAATGTTAAAAAAGTCCAATTAGTTGTGGTGATATATAATTATCATATTTGGTAGGTTTTTTTATTAATAAAAAAGTAGATTAATGTTAATTAGTTTAAACAAAATTATGTGTGAGGGCTAGTTAAACGTTAATCATATTTAAGAGGTAGTTATTATTTTGATGAATTTTTTTTGCATGTATTTGTGATAGTTTTTATGATAGGTATTTTTTTTTTTAAAAAAAAAGAAATAAATTAAATTAGGATAGGCTTTTATTGGGAATTTGGAGACCTCTAATCATTTTAGGTTCTTTAATTATTATATAGATAGATAGATATGTAAATGTAGATATCTATAATCTATATAACTTATACTAAAACAAAACATTGCTTGCATCATCAATGACACGTGTCAAATACTCAATGTAAAATTTCCCTCAAAAATAAGATATGACATCATCTTTTTTTAAAAAAAAATTAAAAAAAAATTAATTATTATAAGTGCGTAAATTGTCAACTATTACAATAAATGTTATTTCAATTTACAACAAATGTTGTCTTGCTCTTTGAAAAACAAGAAGATGGAAGAACTAATAGTATAATTTTATTTATCCCTCCATCATGGCATCATTTGCATAATGAACTAGTATTGTGGCTCAAGCGTTGCCCCGGGCAGGGCCGTCCTTGCACATGTGCAAGGTGACCAACAGCACAGGGCCCCCAATTGTAAGGGGCCCCATTTTCATATTTAGCCTAATATAAAAAAAATACAAAGAAAGAAAGAAACAAATTAACCGTAATCTACGATGAATGTCAACTAATTGCTCATATTCCATTTTCACATAAAAAAATCATTAATTAATTGCAAATCTTAAATTTCCATGAATTAATTCTTCATCTACATCTTCACCTTCATATTTAGGGACCCAATATTTTTGTATGAGAACAGGGCCCCAAAATTCAATGGGACGGCCCTGGCCCCGGGTCTCAAACCGAAGAAATATAGTGAGTTTTGAAACTAAATACAATGAGAAAATATTATAGTCTTTTTAAGAAAGCTTAATATTAAAAAAAAAAAAAACGTACTGTTTGATGATGATGATGATATTGTTGTTTCCTTTGTTCTTGCCTCCAAAAATAAACAACAAAAGATATTATTGTGATGGTTGTAAAAATTTAACAATAATATCAATGCTTCGTACTATATTTTTTTTCAAAGTTTAAATAGTTGACATAGAATAAAGCATTATCGTTGAATAGTAATATTTTCTACTTATGTTAGTGCCTAAAAAAATAAGGGACACAAGATTTTATCAAAATTATTGTTATACAATAAACCTAATAAATTGTCTAAATCTGTGGTTAGAATCTAATTTGATTTGTCAAGAGGTCAAATAATTTGCATGGAAAGAAATCATTTGAATGAAATTAAAGAATTAAATGACATTTAGTGCACTCTAACAATTGAACAATATGACTTAAAAAGGTGAATATTTAGACAATAAATAATGTTGGTAAGGGTGTATTAGCGAACTCTAGTGAAAGAATGATGCTTGCATGTCGGCTTATGTTTCAGCTTACTTGTCGTGTAGATGGTGCTTCGCGCACCTTTTAATATATTGTATAGATTTGACTATGGATTACTTAAATTTCAAATTTTTTTTTTTAACCATGCATCTTAAGTTGATTTTTCATTTAGTTTGGCTATATCAATATTTTTTAAATTAGCAATTGTAAAATTAATTATAATTATTTTGCATATAAACTGTACGAATGCAATGAAGAAAAGAAAAAAAAAAAATGAAACACGCGACAGATAGACAGATGGTGGTGGTGGACCGGTGGTGTCAAAATCGTTTTTTTTTTCCTTTTTTTTTCACAAAATCGAATTTCTCTTTCAAAAAAATGAAAGTAAAGGTGTCAAAAAAATTACGGAGTACTATTTGTCTCAAAATCCAATTACTTTTTTCACAAAATCCAATTTTTTGTTTCACAAAATCCAATTTTTTTTTTTTTTTTCACAAAATCAAATTTCTCTTTCAACCAAACAAAGTGGTGGACCGGTGGTGGCCTGGTGGGCAGTGGGCTATGATACCTTGGAACACTTGAAATTTTGTAGGGTACTCTACTGGCTATTTCCCATTGTTAAGACAAAAATTATACTTTGAATTATGAGATACAACAACTCAATTATGCACAATTTCTCTGGACTTCCTGTTTTTCTATTTTTGATTTTGATTTTGTCAGCAGTTTATGGCGCCACAAGTTCAGGATCAAGGCGTGTGAATACTTTACCTGGATTTTCTGGGAATCTACCTTTCAAGCTTCATACTGGGTATAGCTCACTCTTGCTTTCTCTCTGTTTTTTTTTTTTTTTTTTTTGGGGTGTGAGTTTTGAAGTCTGTTATTTTGATTATAGTTGAATCATCTTTTTATTGATTATAATATAATATAATTTTCAGTCTTGAGTTTTAAATTATCTTATCGATTATTCAGTGTTCACTGTTGTTGAATTTAGCATTATAATTTTAGGAAGATGCTTTAGGAGTATGTTTCTAATAAGCAAGTATCCTAGGGTACCTTGAAAACAAACGGTTCCGTTCTATTAAGTTCAGATAAGTTTTTGTTCTATTAAGTTCAAATAAGGTATAAAAATTAATACTCAGTATATATATTTTTTAGTCAATAATATACTACCTCCTTATTGCAATACTTGTTACATAAGTAGATGACACATTGGCACGAACTCCTAGGCAAAAAATGGATTTAAGGAGAGAGATAGAGTGAAAAATGAATAATTAATTAGGCTAAAACAAAAGTAAAGTTAAAAAAATAATAAAAAAAAACACATGGGTAACTTTTATACTAAATATAGTAAAAAAAATATTTGTTGCAAGTATTATGTTATAACCTAAAATGATAAAAGTTGCGACTATTGTGATACGAAGGTTAGTACAATTCTATTAAGCAAGTATTCTAAGGGTACATACTTTTCACCTTTAAAAAAAATATGTTCTTATAAGTTCAGATAAGGTCTAATCAGGTGTGATAAGTTCAATAAGGACTGATTAAGTCCAATAAGAAATGATAAGGTCCAATTTTTTCTATAATAAGTGCTAATTAGGTCTAACAAGTTCAATGAGTTTCATGTTTAATAAGTTCAAATAAATTTAGATATGTTTAAATAAGTTAAGTTCTTCAATTCTAATAAGTTTAAAGAGACCGCACCCTAAAATGTTATTTATTTATTTTTTTGAAAAAGGAATAAGCAATTTTATTAGGAAGTTATGCTTTTCAGTTTTCACATTGGGCATTGTGTGGTTAATCTATTTGCACGCCCTTAAGGCTGGTCCTAATGAATTTGCATTTTGGAAAGTTCCTTGGCACCCTTCACCCCCTCCCCGAAATGGGCTTCCTTATTATAATCACGCTTAACAAAAGAAAAACAATGATTAGGAATATTTGACAAAATAGAATGCACATCCTCTGCAAGTAAACCATAGTAGCTCAGACCCATGGCTTTACTCTTCACCCCAGCCCACCCCCCCCCCCCCCACCCCTAATGATTTTAGTATGTATTAAATTAGTAATCTTATTAGAAAAAAATACACACATTCTTAAATAACAGAATTTTTTGATGGAATTTATATTATTATATCCTTATTTTGTGCTACTACACATTATATAATTTCTATTTTTGAAAGGAGACCCAATTTACTATATTGCGCAGGGCCCTAAAGATATCAAGACCAGCACTATAAACAGACAGCCAAATTAAGTTATTTAAGTTTATTATGCTTGATTTACATGGACCTTGAATGTTATTGTAGATATATTGGAGTAGGGAAGGAGGAGGAGGTACAGCTGTTTTACTATTTCATTGAGTCCGAGCAAGAACCGGAATCTGATCCACTTATGCTGTGGCTCACTGGAGGACCTGGTTGCACTTCGTTGTCTGCAATTTTTTTTGAACATATTGGTAAATTGATCTTTTTTTGTTTATTACTAGTATTTTAATACCACGGTGTATTAAAGTAGGAAGCAAATTAACTTGCAACAGTGTTTTATAAAGACTTAGTGATGGAATGTTGTATTAGCAGTATCTTTATATACTAAGGGGCCGTTTGGTTATCAAAGGGGAAAGAGAATTACTTTAAGAATGAGAATGAGGGAGAATGGAAAGAAGTGTTAGATTTAAAAGGTTTTTCTTAAAAAAAAAAAAATACACTACCACCACCCAAACCCACCTCCACCACCCAAGTTCAAAAACAACCCCCACCTCCTCCACCACCAACGAAACCACCCCCTCCCCTTCCCCACCCCTTGTCAGCGCCACCCCCTCCTCTACCACGACAGCCTCCTCCCCTCCCCCACCCCTCAAAACCCTAACCCTAACCACCCAAATTACTAAATTAAAAAAACAACCCCACCCACCTCCACCACCTCCGAAACCACCCCCAGCCGCACCGCCATCCCCTGCTGCCCCTTCGCCGCCCCCTCTCCACCACCGTACAGCCCCCAACCACCCCCCCACGAACCAAAACCCCAAATTCGAAAACCTTGGCAGGGGTGGCGGTGCGGATGGGGGTGGTTTCGGAGGTGGTGGAGGTGGGTGGGGGTTGTTTTTTTATTTGGGTGGTTAGGGTTAGGGTTTCAAGGGTGGTTGGGGCGCTGGTGATTGGTGGGGCTGGAGGAGGGCGGCGCCGACGGGGGGTGGGGGAGGGGAGGTGGGTGGTTATGTTTGGTGTTGGGGTGGTTTGTGGGGTGGTTGGGTGGAAGATGGGGAAAGGGAATGGAAAAGATAGGGGGATTGGGTTTAGAAAAGTGTTAGAATATGGGAATGGGGAGGGGAAAGGGAATGACAAATATAGTCTAACAAATACAATCAAAGGAAATGGGGGCAGTTGATTCCCATTCCCTTTGATTATTACCCAGCCAAACATACCCCAATATCTTAGATCTGGATTCCTGTTAAAGCATTTGTTTGATTCACCTGAAATTTGCTGATGTGAACTTATTGTTTAATTTGAGTAAACTTTGACCGCATATATATGCTAATCCATAAGGAAAAAATATATCAATTGAGATCTTATTTTATTCGTATTAATGAGTAGTTTTATAATATGTAATATTAATAGTTTTTTTGTTACGAAATTAAAGATATTTAAAGTTTTAAAACATGAAATTAAATTATCTGATATGATCTGAACTTATTTTTTCTGTTCTGAAATAAGTAATAAGGAGTGGAAATAGGATATCAAACAAGGCCTTTACTTTCTTGTCTTTGGGTTTCAAACTTAGGGTGCGTTTGATTTTTTATGATTGTAGTTATTATTATAGTTATAATTTTTCTAATCTAATCTGAACTTTTCGGATCTGATTTAATCTAAACTTTTCGGATCTGATCTGAATTTTTCTGTTCTGATTTGAATTTTCTGAAAATAAGCACAGGAGTGTTTATCTAAGTTGAATCAACCACACTCTTAATGCTTTAGTTGCAATTAACATAGAGAAGTTGGTAAACATTGTTCTTTAGAGTTATCCATCCTTGTAGTCTTTAGGAATGTATGCAAGGAAGATTGCTCTGTTTCATTCATTGTACTGTAACAACACAGGTCCATTATCTTTCAACTACACGGGAGTATTTTTTAATCGTAGTTCCTTTAAATGGGAGACTGATCTACCCACGCTTCAACTAAATCCCTACTCTTGGACAAAGGTATTCAGCACAGTTGATTATTGTTTGTGTTTATTCTAGTTTTACAATTAACTAAACAACTGAGATGTTGAAATTTGTTTTTTTTCTCTTTCGTTTTTTTTTTTGGGTAAAAATAGTTTGTCAACATATTATTTCTGGAGTCACCTGTGGGCACTGGGTTTTCTTATGCAACAACTGCTGAATCTTACTATGCTGTTGACATAGTATCATCCAAACAAATATATGAGTTTATGCGGAAGGTTAGTGAATGGAAACTAACATAAGCTAACAAACTCATCCTTTTTTTTTACTCAGCTCATCCAACTATGATTTTTTTTTTTTAGTCTGGTTAAACTCGTTCCTATTTTTCAACAATGCATGCAGTGGTTTAGATTACATCCTCAATTTGCACCAAACCCTTTCTATGTTGGAGGCAGCTCATATTGTGGATTAATTGTCCCATTTATCACGCAAGAGATTGTAAATGGTACTGTCACTACTGTGTCAACTTCAGAAAGCATAGACACTTTACTTAATATAAAGTAATTGTTTTGAGAGGGCCCTTTCAGTAAGTATAATCTTTATTATCACTATTGACATGGGTAAGATTTATGCAAAACCTATTCTTCTTTATTTCAATGCTCATTATGTAAATAATTAACGGTCTGTTGTCACTGTTTCTATAATAGTGACAGTTGAAGTGATAGTGATAATGGATGGAAAGAAAAAATAACACAACTATTTTAACGGGGTAAAAAAAAGGCATATCCTCAAATTAATAAAGGTTGAGACAACATGATACTTTTCTTGTTTTTCGAAGGGGAGAACGAGCCAAATAGGCTAGTCAAGTTGAGTTTTGCCAAAGTAGTAATACACCGGGGAACAGGCTGGCGTTAGGGGTGTGAAACTCGCGCGATGGCAAGGGCCCCAAAATTTATTTTATATAGATAATAAGTTGTTATAAAAGATACTTTTAAACCCGGCCCACCATTGATATCCAACATCTTTTATCCTCATGTCATTTATTAAAGTTAATGTTTTTACAATCTCAAATATCACTCTAAATAGCCTATTGATTTTATTATTATTTTTTGGTAATGTGTAGTAGCTAGAACTAGAATGGCCTATTTTAAAAGTTGCACAAGGCCTCAAATTTCTTTGCCTTGGCCCTGCGGGGATAACAATCCGCCTTTCACATTCAGTATCACCAGTGACCTCCCATCTAACTAAAAAAAATGGCTAGATTGATTATCATGTTTACAGACAAAATCAGAGCTCGTATTTAAAGCATCCTCCACGAATACAACAAACGGAGCAGCTAGCTCCTGATTGTTTTTGGAAAATAGCTTGAACAACTAATTCGAGGGAGTATTTAGTATGGTTTTGTGTGACTCCTGATTAACTTATTGTTTGAACATTTTTTTTATCAAGGGAATGAAGATGAACCGGGATCACAGATAAATATTAAGGTATGATATGCTCTTCCCTGCAGCTCTTCAGTTGGATTTCGTCCTTACCTAGTACCGTTCCCTCTCTTTTTCAGTACTCCTGAATCTCTATATCGATGTTGATTGTTCTGTTTAACATCTTAAGGTTTTTGATACCAACTGTAAGTCAAGAATTTGAATATTCGAAAATCAAGATAGTGCAATTAAACTCTTTATGCTTTTCATTACATTGTTATATTTTCAGGGATATATTCTCGGAAGCCCATTGACTGATCAATTTGGATCTGACACAATTGGGAGAATTAATTTTGTTCATCGTGTATCCTTATTATCCGACGAGCTCTATGAGGTAGTTACTTGATACCGTGTCTTTCAATGTTGAAAATTAAATAGCATTATGTTGATGATTTGATATGCAAGTCAGTTAATTTTCAATGACAAATCACTAGTTTTATATGCAAGTAACTTTATATGTGATGTTCAAAAGCAGATGTTTTGATGTCAATCCTAAATTCCTGATTATGTTTTTTTTATTTTTTCCTTTTAACACGAGGCACAATTTTAGTACAGAGTACTATTGTTATAATGATTCATGATTATTCTGTATGTTGATTTTAGCATTATTTGGAAAATTAATACTCATTCTTTTATATTTTGCATTTTGCAGTTGACCAAAGTAAGTTGCGGAGCACCAAACTGGAACACTAGTAGTGCGGATTGTGAAAAGAATGTTGAAATTGTATCTGATGTGAGTAATTGAAGTGTTGATTCAAGTTACATCCTAAGTGTTTTATTTACATTTATCTTGCTCCAACAATACTCAAAACAGCATGTTTTAATTTCAGTCCAAACTAATTGTGACTCTTACTTTTTGAAAAAGATGAAGTACTGATTTGATACAAAGTATTGGACTAACAGTTATCTCTTATGCAGTTTATTGATTCACTTTATTCTGAAGATGTCTTGGAGCCTAAATGCAATAATTCAAATCCAAATAATTGGTGCAGGGTAATACATTTTGTTCTTCATCCTTGTTCCAGTTAAGGGTGTGTTCTCTTCAACTTATTTAACCTGACCTGACCTGATTATAACTTATTGGACCTGACCTGACGTGATCTGACCCAATTATAATTTATTGGACCTGACCTGATTTGCCCTTATTTTATTAGAGGAATTTAAACTTATTAAACCTGACCTGACCTGACCTGACCTGATTATAACATATTGGATCTGACCTGACCTGTTCAAACCTGATAAATTTTTTAGACCTGATAAAATAAGTTGAAGAGAACACACTCTAAGTTGTATCAGATTATCTATCAATTATTATCTTTTCTATGCCAGAGAAAAAGACATCACCTTTCTTCTTCTTCTGTGGTGTAGAAAAATGATCATTTGATCATCGACAATTGGGCTAATAATGCTCAGGTTCAAGAAGCGCTTCATGTTCGGAAGGTTAGTAAATTGTATTCTATTTGGCAGAAAAGATTTTAAAGAAAGATGCATATACACTAGCCATATAATGCTTTATGTCTGAAATAAATAGTTGCTCATTCTTTTCACCTCTAGACTTTTTTGCCCCAAAGTTTTTTGGCAGTATTTTTTACTTGATAAATTTAGAATAATCAACTAAATTAAAGATACTCCAAGTAATGGCCAAGGTGTGCATTGGAGACGGTCAAAACAAGTGCAGCAACTAAAAAATAACTGAACAGTTGTGTATACTGTTTTTAGCTGTTCAGAAAAATGTGTTACATTTCATGATATAATTGGTTTGAAATTGACCTTCCCAAAATATTCTAATTAAGGTTTGAGTGATAGGCTAAACGTGACATTGTCCAAATATTATAAAGAATCCATTAATAAGATTGTGTAATCCTTAATTAGTTAATTGTAAGAGTTATAAATATTTTAATTTGTATGTGATGATTTTATCTAGAGAAAGAGGAGTATAGGAAGAAGAAAAATCAGAAATTATTATGAGGGTTTTTTTTTTAGGGAATTATATGAGATTAATCTCATCACTGTATGCTCTCCCTATTGAATTAGTTGCAACTTACAATATTGAAAGCTGGGTAGAGATATAAGAGCTGTAATTGGAACCGAAGTGTGTTATGCACCCAGATTGCACCGCAATCAGGTTATATAATGAAGGAAAGTGAGAGCATTTGATTAATTGTAATAGCAAGCTTACAAATTCCACAATTCAAGTGGTTGGGTTACTCCAACACTAATGCTAAGAGAATGTACAAACTCGTAAACATATGGATATCCTCGCTCTCTCTCCTATGCATTCCCTTATAAAATTTAGGTTATACCCGTATGTATAGCAGACTCTTCAATAAATCATCTCTAAAATTGAGGAGGTCATCTCGTGTACTCTGTAGTATTCAAGTGTCTACTCCATTAGATCATTGATTCAATCCTTGAGAATAAGTAGAACTAATACCACATAGTGTATGACTTTCTCTAAACCTAAATTGTTCTTGAGACAATTGTTTGAGCTAATTTGGCTGTGTTTTTATTTATTTACAAGATGGTGGAGGACTGGAAGGTTCTTTTTCAAAGATCATGAATGGGGCTATAGTAGAATGGTTAGCACAATGTACATAGTTCCTAAACTCCCTGCAAATTGTAAATTGAGAAAAGCAAATTATGGTCGGTTTTGGCTTATTTTCGGCCCATTTTGGGCGAATCGCGAATTATAAAAGCGAACTAGGTAACAATGGGTTAGATCTTTTGGTATTGTTATGAGGGCTTATGAGTTATGATAAATTTCTTGTGTTTCCATGTTAGACTTGGGCAGTTGGGCTTAATGCCAATAACTTTGGATTAATAATGCTAAGCCTTAATCCTAAATAAATAGCCTTAGCATATATGGAGTATATATCATATAAGCTTTTGAAACCCTCCTTAGAAGATATGATAATATCTCATAAATCAGAATGATGCTATTTAGAAGATAATACTTGAGGTGATTTTTCTTTTTGATTTGAACGGACGACTCATTATGTGAGGTACACTTCATTCCTCACTCCACATTCCACACACACACACACAATAAGTTTAGATAAGTCTATAATTCTATATATCGATACTATCAATTCTTTATTGTGTTAAAGGGGGTATCCCAATTGTGTTATTGACCTTCTTGGAAAATAATGTTAAAAGTTTGTAAATGAAAAATAGCTAAAACTAATGTGATGTACGGATTACACAAGCAATTATGGTCACAAAATAAACTATAGTGATGCAACTATACAAGTGTAAATGCATTTGTGAAGCTATATATTAATTTGATTAGAGGTTGTATTACCTTTTGGCTCAAGTTATTTATTTGCTTCACTCTCAAGCTTCTTTTCTCTCTTCTTTATCCTCCATTTATGGAGTAATAAGTTTACTTGTGGTCATATTTTAATTTTTGGTTGAATTTACTTAAATTACAAACCTTGAAATGATGTACAGGGAACGGTGGGTGATTGGACTCGATGTAACCAAACTGTGAAGTCTCAATTATACACCATAACAATGACGAACAGCGTTACTTATCATCAGTATCTTACAAAGAAGCATGTCAGAGCTTTATTATACAGGTAATGCATATTATCTTCCCTTTGACAAACCATTGTAATGACCTCAAAATAACTCCCCCAACCCCTCTTTCTCCAACACGGATTTTAAGTTCTCAACACTGTGAGTTTCACACTTTCCGATATACAACTTAAACCATTAATATCTTTACCTTATATTAGACAAACCTATAATAATATGATGTATTGAAAATATAGCATTAAGTAATCCAACAACATTTTACCAATAACATTTGCCATTTTGTCTTTCATCCTTTAGTAAATATATGTTTAAAGTTAGTGTATAAAGTACAAAAATCCAAGTGTCAACTAAAATGATATTTAGAAAGTAAGTTATAGGAGTTTTGAGGAGTTCATAGCTCAAACATATCCAACAATTTTTTTTGTTGGGTATCCAAGCTGTGTCACTGTGGCCCAGTTTGGCAATCGGCTGTTGGCGGTTGGCTTTTGGCTAGTTTAATTGGTTTGTTTGACTGACTGGAAGTATTGGCTGTATGTATTGGTTTTTTAAGTTGGCTATTTAAGCCAGCTGTTTGGAATAGTGTTTGGTAAAATTAATTGTAGCTGTTGGCGGTTTATTAGAGGGTTTGTGGGCCAACAAGCCAAAAGCCAACCAAAAAAGCTCCTCCAAATAGCCTTTTTATTTTGTCTTAAAAGCCAGCTTTTCAGCCAACCAAAAAGCTAAAAACCAAACATATTTTTGTCTGTTTGACCATATTGAAAAGCCAAAAGCCAGCTAAAAAGTCAGTTTCCAAACAGGGCATGTGTGAGTCTCTTGCCTCCTTTATTTACCTTTCTAGCTTGTTTATGGAAGTGGTAAGAATTTTATGGCTTTCATAATTCAAATTTTCTCGAGCCATCGTGATTACAATTACGTTAATTTAGGAATACAATTTGACGGTAAGATAGAAATGATCTACACACACTTTATCCTCTATGACTTAAATGGACTTACTGATCACATATACTTCTGCTCCTTTGGTACCATTCCTAGTCCTGATTCCTATAGCATAGCCATCAACCTTTCCTTAATTTACATGGGTGTTTTTAATTTCTATTAACGGCCTGTTTGTTTGTTGTTAATAAATTGTGGTAAGAAAAATAGATTTAAAAATATTGCAAAAGAAACCTTATGATCCCCAATTCCCCACGGAAAATATACTGACATTTTGAAGCTTCAATGTTCAATCATGTTTTCACTATCCATTACCATTGGAAAAGTGATGAACATTAGATAAATTGGAGGTAAGGTAGCACCACAATAGAAATTATCAGTACTATTGATTTTGTTTTCAAGTTTACATATAAATTTATTTTCATTACCATTATTGATTATTGGTTATCAACCGGCCATAAAGCTTCTTGAATTTCATTTATCTATGCACTACAGTGGTGACCAAGAGCTGACTACTACATACGTGGGTATACTGAGATGGATAGAGCAGCTAAATGTACCAACTAATAATAATTGGAGGCCATGGTTCGTGAATAGTCGAGTTGTTGGGTAATTCTTCTTGACCTCTTTTTTTTATAAGGAAAGAGCGGGTACCCGAAGTTTCGGGTAGTGAACTAGTCGTCCCATTTGGGTTATGAAAGTTTATTTATGATTCGCAAGATTTTACCGGGTCGGGTCTTGGATACCCGACTACATAATAAATAATGCATTCACTAAATTAAAGAAATGTAATTAAAAAAAATAAAACCACTATGTTCGATGTTAATCAGGTGATTTAGGGTACAATCTAAGTCTAAAATAATTAATGTACTTTAATTTATATTATTATTCCATAATTATTATTTTTTTAAATATTGCTACTTGAAAAATAGGTTTTTTTTTTTTTTTTTAAATTCCTAGGTCAACCGGGTACCCGACTAGTGCATTGCCCGGCCCATTACCGACCCGATACTTGTGTTTTTAGTGGGCCGGGTACCCGACCTAAAAATTTTAATATCTTTTAAAAAATACCCGACAATAATTAACGGATCGGCGGGTCATTGGGTCTGATCAAGCAGGCCGGGTTTTTTTGAACACCCCAGAGGGTCAGCCACAAGTATCATTTCAGATGATTAAGGAAATATTTGGATCACAAGGATTGGAAGTCATGGAACTAACAAGTCATTGTATTATGAAGATAACCTTTGTTAGTTAAATAGTCTGCTCTTGACTATAATTTTAAAATTTTCAGTTCCGTTTTTTGTTCGGAATTTTTATACAGTAAACATTCTTCAGCTGAAATTTCTTGACTATGCAGTGTTGTGTAATGCAGGTATGTTACAGAATATTCAAATGACCATTATAATTTGACATATACTACTATTAAGGTATGTAAACTATTATTCAGTTACCTTTGTTTGTTTTTTTTTTTTTTTGGTTGCCCTTGGGGGATGATGAGACCAGTATTTTGAAGTGAAAAATGAAAATGTTTTGTTGAATATGTGTGTTTGTAGGGAGGAGGACATTGCCCCTCAGAGTATTACCCTCAAGAAAGTTCCGCCATGTTACGAAGGTGGCTCGCAAATAATCCTCTTTAATTGTGCCTTTATCTGAGTATTGTTTGTGGAACTACAAATGCAGAACAATGATGTGATTGTGTTCCAAAGATTTTATTGTAATAAGCAATAACAATCATGTGTGTATTTTAATATTATTTATATATTATATATTTATAAAAAAAAAATTGATGAAAATGACAAAAAAAAAGGTAGTCTTTTTAAATTAACTACGGTTGTACAGAACTGAACTTGTCCTTTTTAACGAGTGGAAAACTAAACGTCAACCCAAAATGACTATTTATCATCCCAATTTTTGATGAAATGATGATATTGCCCTTGACTTGAAACAATATCACAACAATCTCAATTAATTAGATAAAGTCATAATGGTCTCAAAAACCATGCCACCGAACAAATGCATAATTATATAAGTACATAGGCATTTACCTTGTTCTTTTAGACTTTATTTCTGAAATTTCATTCATGTTCAGACAAATTCAATTTCCTCCATATGAGTTTAATATTTAGTTTAATTCGGTTCAGATTAATTATTTACAAAAGAAAAGTGTCATAGGCCCCATAAACCCTAAAAAAACATAATAGCATTAAGAAACTGCTTTGCTCTTAATTGTTCAGTTGTTCACCCTTCCAAGCGAACTTGGAAATGGGGCAATGTAAGATCAAATGATCTATCTATTCTTCCTCAACTATTGCATAAAGGATATTTGATTGAAATCGTTATATGTATAATTGTCTATGGTAAGATTATGATGAATATGAAGAATTTGCCAACCAAAATTCAGTAGATTGGATAGTATACTTAACCTTTAATTCAATTAAACTCCCCTTCAATGGATTAAAGCATTATGAAGATCGTGAATTAACCAGTAGCATGACAAAAATATCTTCAAAAATTTAGGGTATGGTTTCATTTAACAAAGAAAATTAGTTTAAGACTTTAAGGTATAAAATCGCCAAAAAGAATATAAAAAGTTGTTGAAAAGGTATTTAGGTCAAAATCATCACCCGCTCCACTCATGTCCCTGCCCAAATTCTCAAATCCCAATTTGCATCCGAGGTTATTATTCAGAATAGGCTTTTGATATGCACGGAAATTAAAAGGGTTATGCCATAAGGGCTGCATATAAAAAACTAAAAAAAGAAATAAACAACATTAATTCTGCATTTATTATATTGATTAATGTGTAATTTTCATATAAATTCACAACTTATTTCCATATTAGGTAATGTAATTAATGCTTATATACAACCCTTAGGGCTGCATATAGCATTTTCCAAATATGGATTTGTTGCCCCTGCATGTAAAACTATTTGATACAATGCCTTCTATACAATAAGTAATACATGGATTCGGAACCACTTGTAGGATTTGTGCTCCTTTTGTAAGCCGTTTTTGCCAAATTTAATGCGAACCCCGTGGGTGGGTGAGGACTCGACTGGGTCCGAGAGGTTGGGTATGGAAGGGTGAGAGCAAAGTCGGGAGTACGGGTGAAGACCCGGCCGGGTGGGTAAGGACCCGACCGGGTCCGAGGGACTCGTTGTTGTCGAGCATGCATAAAGCCTCTCCAGATCCGGCGGGCGGGGGAGAGACCCGGCCAGCCAGGTTCGGAGTTTTTCTTTCTCTTTTCTTTTTCTCTAGACCCGACGGGTAGGGGCTAGACCCAGCCGGGTTCGGGGTTCTTCCTCTGCGTTTGAGTCAGTTTATCTTCTCTCTTTCCATATGTTATATATATATATATATGTTACCGTTCTTATTCCCGCATTAATTCACATACAATTATTATTCTCTCTATAAAACCTAACCCTAAATACATAAACCAACTATTGTTGAGTCGTTGAGCAGTTCTTGAGGAAGTCCAATCCTTAAACTCGAGTGCACGAGTGAGAGGGTGTTGTGTTAACCTTGGGGGGCAACCGTCACAAGACTTGCATTGTGTTGGTGGCGAAAATCGCTTCTAAGGCAGTGGCTTCCATACCACGGCGCAACAAGTAATCTATTGGGTTCGATTTTCGAGGTAACTTTATTTATCGTTTGTGTTATTTATTGTTCAACAATAATACTATTATTATCTACAGCAGTCAGTTGTCTGTGGTCCGGCGTGTCCCACTGCGAAAATAAAAAAAATTCACGCGCTCCCTCTCACCCCCGCACTCTAGAAATGTTCAGTTACTAAAAGGGCAATGTTCACACACAAAAAGAGTAATGTTCGATCACAAGACTATGCACAAATATTCATCACATTTTATTTGAATTCCACTTGTAAAAAGTATGATTTACATTGTTCACTAGCTTATACAAATGTTCACGACGTAATGCACAATATATATTGGATTATTATTTTCTAGAACGCACAATATATACTTATTGTATAAACTATAGGCTTGTTCATCATCAATTTAAACAACATTGTTCAGCAGTTAAAGAATAAATATTCACAACACTTACATATCATCAATTAAATATAAATAAATATTCACCACATAAAGCACAAATGTTCACCAATAACAATATGTTCACCAATTTAAATAGCAATATTCATCAATTAAACAATAAAGATCGATCTTCACAACACTCACAAATCACCAAGTCATTATAAATATCCAACATATATAGCTCAAATGTTTACTAAAACTGCAATGTTCACCAATTAAACAATAAATGTTCACAACACTTATATAGCACCAATTAAATATAAATACACCACATAAATCACAAATGTTTACCAAAACTGCAATGTTCACCAATAACAATGTTCACTAGTTTAAATAACAATGTTGACCAATTAAATAATAAAGGTTCACACACTTACACATCACCAAGTATATATAAATATTCACCACATATAGCACAATTGTTCACTAAAATTGTAATGTTCACCAGTTAAACAATAATTGTTCACAACACTTGTATATCTCAATATAAATATTCACCACATACAACACAAATATTCACCATAAAAAAAACACATCTATGAATATTTTGGTGAATATTGCAGCAGATTAGAAAGAAAATAATAGAAAATTTCAAAAATATTAAATTCGAAAAAACAAAATACTCAATATTTGATGAAATTGAACAAAAATGGAAGTGCAAAAATGGTGTGAAGTTGCAGAAATGAAACAGTAGAGCTGTAGAGAGAAGAAACAAAACTGCAGCGTTTAATTTTTTTTTAAAGGAGCAAAACGATGTCGTAATGAGCCCGGTTCCTGAGTCCGGCCAACCAATAATTTGCGCCTTATATACGGAGTATAATATACTTTCAGCTGATTTAATTATTGTTTCAAGTGATATAATTAGTATTTCAGCAAATAAGGTTGGTATTTTGTATGACAAAAAATAGCGTCATAAATTTTATTTTTTACCAAACCTGCGTTGACATGACATAGTTTTTTCTCGAATCTATTTTAACCTACCTATTACCACCCGTTTAACCTATTTTATAACCTTAATATATGTTATACTGTAAATGAGTGTAAATCTCACATAAATAACAATTCATATACTATACATCCAGGTACGCATAGAGTTCCATGCACCCATGAGTCATTTCATAAATATTAGTTCAATGATTGCAAAAATTATAATATTCTAACTTAAAACAACTAAAACCCACACATTCTCTCAAGCAAAATACGAATTTATTATATACTAAATTCCTTTGCATTTCAGAAGAAAAAAAAATAATACAATAGCATGATTAATTGAATCAATATAAAAATTAAAAAAAAAAACTAACTTTCAAATGAGCAATTAAGATAAAAAAAATGAGTAAAAATTTGACATTGTGTATATTATTAATATCAAATTGCATAAAATGAAATAAAAATGAACAACCTGTGCAAAAAAATCACATTTTAAACGGTGGGAATATATAAGAAATGTAAAATAAATACAGTGAGCATTCTGAGCAAATAAGCAATGTAAAAATGATAACAATGTGGAAAAAAAAAAAGGAATGTAATTAAAAAGACTAAAAAAGCAATATAAAATGAATTCTACATAAACACGCATGTGTGTTAAAAAACCAATTTGCGTGTTTACTTGCACCTCCCAATTTGCGGTGTGAAACAGACCATGTCACATAGTTACTTTACTAACTATGTCAGACTAATTAAGTCACTACTTTATTGTTTATTTTTATTATTAATTTATTACGCAATAGAATAGAATGCAATAATAATAATAATAATAATAATAATAATAATAATATACTCCTCCATTCCTCTCCTACTTATGGTTTACATTTATAATCTTATCACTCTAAATTATTTGAAAGAATCTTTTAAATAATACTCAATGAAAAATATATGGTAATGTGAGGCCTTGTTTAATTCAAATTAATGATTACATAAGTCATATTTATATTTTATAATTTTAAAAATACATACTTAAAGATAACATTTTAGTAAAGATTTGATTACACTATTAAATTATATTTATGGAGAAATAAATTAGACAACATACTATCTAGTCTACATGGGTCATACGCATTATCTAGTGACTTATTGGTTTCACCCTGTTAACAATGTTTTTTTGTAATTTAAAAAAAAAACTCATTAGGCTATTTTTTGACATAGAATAGTCAAAATTTCTCTCCAAATAAGAAAGAAAAAATGTATGGGCAAATACATACCTACGTAGTTAAAAAAAAAAAAAAAGACGCAGGAAATATTCACTATTATTAAATGGTGCAGCTGGTTACATCATTATTAAATGATCTGATGCGGCGCGCTGTGTAACTCCAATTAAACACTTTGTAACTCCAACATTGTAACCCAACTTATACACTTTGTAACCCAACTTAAACACTTTTTAAACCCAAAAAACACTTTGTAATAAAAAAAACACTTTAAAACCCCAAAATACACTTTGTAACCCCTCAAAAAAAACTTTGTAACCCCACTTAAACACTTTGTAACAAAAAAATAATTCGTAACCCTTAAAACACTTTGTAACCCCACCATAACTCCAAAAAAACACTTTATAACCCCACCATAATAAAAAAAAACACTTTGTAACCCCAAAAAACCTTTGTAACCCCACTTTATAATCCTACTTAAACACTTGTTACCCATAAAACACTTTGTAACCCAACTTGAATACTATGTAATCCAAAAAATACTTTGTAAGCCTAAAAATACTTTGTAACCCCACTGTAACTTCAAAAAAATACTTTGTAACCGCACTGAAAACTTTGTAACCCCTAAAAATGACTGCACCATTTGAAACAATGCAGCTGTCCGTATGTGCAACCAGCCCCATATAAGAATTGGTGTATTATATAATGGAAAAGTAAATTATTCCCCAACAAATTGGTGCATTCCACATCCTAGAGATCATTAAATCTTGAGGACAGTTGAAAAGGGGAAAATAAAACTACTCGTATCAAATATGAAAACTTGTTATCATATCTTTTGCTACAATAATCATTGTAAAACAGAACAAGGAAGGAAATTAATTATGAAACAGAGTAGCTCTGTTTTTCTTGTTGTTGTGTTTTTATTGAAGTTGTCAACAACCCATGCAAGTCCCTCAATTGCAAGTTCAAGTGCAAGAACATCAAATAATTCAGAATCAAAACTTGTTGATTATTTACCAGGTTTTTCTGGGGATCTTCCTTTCAAGCTTCATACTGGGTACCTACTTTTCTCATCTTTCTTTCTTTCCTTTCTTTTCTTATACTTTCTTGGGTTTCCTCTGTTTCATATCAATACTTTACTTTGCTGATTTATTTACTGCCCTAATTTGACTTTTGACACTGTTTCTGATTTATGTATGTGGATTTATTTACTGCTTGCGATTTATATGTAGGAAAAACACAATTATGTGAAGTTTCAGATACGTTTCAACATGTGTTTTTTTACAGTTTACAAATACATTATTAGATGTAAGAATGATTTTGTTTTAATTAGTGCAAAAAAATTTTGTAGTAGTCCCTCCGTAACATAAAACTTTCAACAATTAATTTTGCACGCATTTTGAGGAAGCGATGGATGTAGAAGAAGGAATTAGTCAAAATGTGACTAATACAAGCAAGAATGTGATTATAAGTTACTAATATTAAAATTATTTTGACTACTAATTCTTTCAATTACAACCTTAAATCACTTCCTCCAAATGCGTGCAAAACTAATTGTTAAAAGTTTTATGTTACGGGTGAGTAGATTAAAAATAGAGGAAGTATCTTTTTTGTTTTTTTAGGTAGAGAATCAGTTATTCCCCAGAAAAGGACTAACTAATCTCATCTTTTCTGATGATTAAATCAAGATGAGTATTTGTAACTAGAAAATCAATCATCAAATTAGGATAATTATGACCTAGATGATCTATGGACTATGGAGTATATGATTTGCTACATATTAATAGCTTTTCTAAAGCAATGTTGAACTTGACAATTTTCTAACTTATTATGATTTATAATGGCATCCTTATTATATTTTCAACTAGTTAATACCTGTGCTATGCACGGCTTAATTTTTTTAGATACGATAACTATTAGCTAATTAAATACACAATATTAAAGACCCGTAAAGCATTGAAAGGACATTTTTTTGACACATAGAATAATGCACACAAATCGAGGCGAATCGGGAACGCAAATCAGGGTTAATTGGGTCTTTGTTTGCAAATTTGACCTCAAATATGATCCACAAGGATTAAAATGACCCATAATACTTTGAGAGGACAATTTTTTGATACATGGATTAATGCGCGTAAATCGAGGCAAAACGGGAACGCAAATAAAAAAAATAAAATCACAAAAAAATTTAAAAATTCTATGGCAAGAATAGTTTTAGCAATGTTTCCTTTTTTTATGGCAAAAAGTAAAAAATTTTGCAAAGGAATATTTAAAAAAAAATTAAAAAGTCATCTATGCCTCGTGTTTTACTTGATATCACAAGTAAACCGGTTATGGGGTCCAATTAAAGCAAACAACATAGTTTGTTTGGACTTTTAATGGATACTCAATAGTTGAGACTGATATAGCTAGATGGTACGTAAATAGTATGGACCGGTGGTGTCAATTTTGCCAAAAGTATAAGCCAATATGAGGGAGTGTAATACTGTAATGTTCATCTAAAGAGAAGTTTTTATTCCTATTATTAACTTATTGTGGAGCTAATTAAAGATAGATGTAAAAATAAAATTAATGAAATAATTTTCATTTCAACAAAATACTGTCGGAAGCAATTTAGGATTTGTTTGGATGGAGCTAATTTCACTTTGAAATAAAAATTCATGCCCTTTTGCTTGGCTGTAAAAATAAAACTACCATAAACATAGAATACTATTTCCAAGGAAAATCTAATGCCATGTTCTTTTGTACTTAAAAGCTACAGTAATCAGATTAGATTAGATCAGTTCAGATCAAATCAGATCAGTTCGGCTTTGTTTTAATTTTATACTCTCACAAAATAATACACCCACCTAATCAATTCAGATCAGATAAGATCAGCTCAGTCCTAAAGAACAGAGCCTAAACTACTAGCCTTTGTGAGTTGTATTTCCTCGAAAATGCAATTTTCTATGGTATCTGCAGGAACAAAAAAAATTAAAGTCCAATTCTTAGGAAATTGACAAGAAATTAAAACTAACAAATTATTTCTCATCTAAACCAAAGTTGTTCCTAGTCAAACAACCAAGCATAAATTGACTAGAAGGTAAAAAAACAGGCATAATTGACTAGAAGGTAAAAAAAAAAACCTAACAATGATCACACAAAGTCATGAACATGGAAAATTCTACAAAGTGAAATGGAATAGGATAAATCTTAATTTTGGTTATATATGACTTCAGATTATATTTAGTTCAGTTCAGTTCAGTTCAATTAATCTCTATTCAGTTCAGTTCAGTTCAGTTCATCTCTATTTAGTTCAATTAATACACTTCTATTCTGTTCAGTTTAGTTCAGTTCATCTCAATTAATTCGTTCAGTTCAGTTCAGTTCAGTTCATCTCTATTCATCTAATGTAAACGAGCCCTTAGCTTATGAGATACTATGTTGTGTAATAATTTTATATTTTAGAGAAAATATATGAGCTATATATTGATATTTTAATCCATAGTTTTTATTTAATAAACTTAATCTTGTATAGCTATTTATTTTACAAGTCTACAAGATCATAACACAGTTTGCATGAATCTTATTGAATTTTAATGTAGATATATGGGAGTGGGGAAGGAGGAGGAAGTGCAACTATTTTACTACTTTATTGAGTCGGAGAATGATCCACTATCCGATCCCCTTATGCTTTGGCTCACTGGAGGACCTGGTTGCACTTCTCTTTGTGCAATTGTTTTTGAACATATTGGTAAATTTCACTTCATTTGCTCTATTCTCTCTTTATTTTTAGTATCTTAGCTTATTAATATTAATAATAAACTTGATGAGACTGTCTTCTTTGGCTATCAAACGAATAGCAAGTCTTCTGTCAGACGGTCTTACAGGATATATAACCTTTTGTTTTAAAATTGGTAATTTTTGAGCTTGAAACTACAACTTTTTATACAAAGATTATTGACTAATTATGCAAAATGTAAAATTTAAATTTTTTATGAGGAAGTGGTGTAAAGCAAGTGGTGACTGCACTCACCTTGCATATTAAATGTGCAAGATTCGGTCATTACCCCTTACTTGAGGAATCCTCCTTTATCCAGCCTTAAGCGCAAGGGTTAATATGTTTATAGTTTAATAACCTATTATCAGCCAATAAGCTGGTCGAATTTTTTACGTTTTAAAATTAAAAGTTAGGTCAAATTAAAAGTTAGGAATCATCCTTTATCCAGACATAAGACATTATTTTTTTTGAACTGGATTAATTTGAACTGATTTGAATTGGACTTAACTGTGTTGATGAAATGAATATATCTAAAATTAATAAAAAAAAAAACATATCCTAGATCCCTTAACTCTTTTTTTTTTATGACATTTCATTGAGCTCCTCAAATGACATCATACGTCTTCAATCATGTTTGTGTCATACTCGTATTAAAGAGTTTTCCATGCAAAGTACATTCTACTACCAACTACCAACTAACAAGACTGTTCGATCTTTTGGCCCATGTGATTATATATAAAACATACGGAGTATCAACGGGTGTAAATGTGGTCAGAAAACTGTTTGACCGACCGATACCGAATTTGTTTTTGACCGTATTTGTAGTGACCGGATACCGACCACTACCGAATCCGAATTATACCGAAACCATTTCTGACCGATTTTATGCATACCGAAACCGACCGGTACCGAGTCCGTTTAAGACCAAATTCGTTTTCGACCAGTTTTTATTTTACCGAGACCGACCGTTACCGAAACCGTATTGTACTGAATCCGTTTTTGATCGATTTTTTACCGACTGCTTTTGACCGACCGTTTTCGACCAAAATCTTATTGTACTGAACCTGTTTTTGACCGACTACTTTTTATCGAACCTATTTTGACCAAGCTTACGACTGAAGTACGACTGACTCCATTTTTTTATCGGACTTATTTACATGATGAGTATCATCATCGTTATCATGAGTATCATTATCAATTCGTTGTTGTTGCTAATTGTTATCAATATTGTTATCATCTTTGTTATCGTCAATTCATTATCATCCATCATCATCTTAATCGTCCTCATAAGCTCATAACCATTTATTATTAGCGTCATAATCCATCACCATCATCCATGTCGTCATCATCATCATCATTCATGACCATCTATCATATTGATCATCAACATCCATCATCGTCATCATGCATCTGCATACATCATTGATGTCATCATCATCGTTGTCATCATATGCATCCATCATCAACATTCATCACCATTCATATACATCATCACCCATGATCAGTATCATCACTTATTATCATCCATCATCAACGTTATCATCACCATACATAATTGATGTCATCATAATTCATCACCATCATCAATCAACATCCTTCATGTTGGCCAACATCGTGATCAACACTAATTCACCATGCATCATCCACCATGATTATGATCGTCGTTGTTATTACCATCCATCATTATTATGATTGATCAATTGATTATTTATGTTATTGACTCACCATCATATCATTATTACTATTGTTACCATATACGTAGTATATTGCTTTTATGATGATGATGACAAGTTGACAACGATAAATCCCATCCTCATAGCCATTGATATTCTAATGATATATATTTTTATTATAATCGTAGCCATCACACTCATCATAAATTGATATGGTTCATCGAGATTATTCTTTGATGTCCATATATAATATTTATATTAGTCACTTATTAACGTCGTTGTTATTCTCATAATTCAGGGGTGGGCATAGTTTTCGATCCCAAGATTCTAAGCCAGATATTCTGAGCCAACTAACCCGAAATATCAAAATCCGATCTGGAGTTTTGAATTGACTAATTGTATTGTGAATTGTGTTCGATCGTTTAAAACTAACAGGTTACGTCCTACATTTGACCTTGATCGACCGATTATGACCCGCATGTTGATTTTGACCAACCGATTATGACCCGCATACTGATTTTGATCGACCGATTATAATCCGCATACCAATTTTGACCGATCGATTATAACCCATATACCGGTTATGACCTGTAAAAAACCGTTTTTAACCGACCGAATGTGACCTGTTACCGACAACGACCAGACCGATAAGTACCGGACCGAAACCGACCGACACCTGTTTAGGAAAATACCGAATTTGACCGGATACCGAATAAGTCCGACCGTTACCGACCGATACCGGAAGAGCTCATATGACCTGTTTTCGACCGACCGTTTTTGACCGAACCTATTTTTGACCGACCAGTTTCCGACGTTTGACCGTTTTTACACCCCTAGGAGTATGTGCCAAGAAATAGTGTTGGTTGTACACTTGTACCATACACAAAGCACAACCGATTGAGAGTGAAGGATAACTTATGTGGTAAAAGCTTTTTTTCCTGGTTCCAGGAGATTATGGGATCGATTCTCATTCCCTTCCTTGTGGCTTTCTAAACACAAAAAAACAAAGCACAACCGATTGCACATAGAAAACTACCAACAGGTAAATAAATGACTAACATTGTTTTATTTGATTTTTGAAATGGTGACTATCCAGGTCCATTTTCATTTAACTACACAGGAGCATATTTTAACCATTCAGCCTCTGCTTGGGAGACTGATTTACCAGCACTTGAGTTAAATCCCTACTCTTGGACCAAGGTACGTAGATATTTAATACAGTTGGTTTGCTTTAATCATGTAATCATCAATATTATTTAAAAGCTAATGAGCACCCTCGAGGAGCAAGCTAAGGTAACAAAAGGTTAAAATAATAAATTTTACAATAAAAAAATAATAATAATTACACCAGTCGATGCAGGATTTTGGCATGCTTTTTAATATTATCACTATTTTAAGAAATGTATCAAATGCATATTTAGCGCCGAAGGATGCTCGTTAGCAATATCGTTTATATTATACTCCTATATGGACTATAACTATACTGAAAATTAAATGAGCTTATGATTTTTTATTTTTTTTTTTGGTTCTCCTTTTATTTTGTTCTTTGAAACTAGTTTGCCAGCATATTATTTGTAGAGTCACCTGTGGGCACTGGATTCTCATATGGCACAACAACAGAATCATACAATACTGTTGATTTAATATCATCAAAACAAATCTACGAGTTTCTGCAAAAGGTTTGTAAAGTAACATACCTAAATTAATTAGCACATTAAACTATATATAAATATATTGTTATATATTAGTGATGAAAATCAACCCTAATTAATTGTGATACATGTAGTGGTTGAAGGTGCATTCTAAATTTGCAACAAATCCTTTCTATGTTGGTGCCAGTTCATATTGTGGATTGATTGCCCCTTTTATCACACAAGAGATTGTTAATGGTATGGTTGTTTTACTCTTATCCTATTCCTGTCAATAAATTTATGCCAAACCCGTTTTTCATTCGTTTTACATGTTTTGTTTATAAAAAGTTTTGATGCATCTAGTGCTTAATATATAGTTTATTTTTCATCAAGGGTGCGTTTGATTCGTCTGAAATTTTCTGGTCTGATCTGATCTGACCAAAGTGACCTACGAGTATCTTAATAGTTTTGATGCATCTGGTGCTTAATAGTTTATTGTCAATCTATAGTGATCTACGACTCTACGAGTAGCTTTAGGTAAACAAAGTGACCTTTGTTAAATCAACAATAACATAGGAGTAATATTCACATACACAATTTTATGCTGTCTAGAATATGTTGACACTTGTTAGTATAGTGTCATAACTTTTTTAGTCAAATCTTAACTAATAATGCAAAAAGTTATTGATTTAGTGTAAAAAGTAACAATCCTGAACAAAAAGTTGTTTCAAACCTTCATAGAGTTTGACAAGAGATTTTATATTTCTTTCATTATTTTATTATTGCATTATTTTCCTTATTTAGAAGTTATATATTAATTGCAACAATACTACATTTAGATATTATCTCTCTACTTATCACATAATTTCACTCTCTTTCTTTCTTTTTTTTTTTTTTTTTTTAACAAAGCAATGCCAAAACCAATTAAGGAGAGACTGGTCACTGGTACATAATAGTAACTAATTAGTGAACCTCCTCGAAAAGGTCTAGGATATGAAAAGCAGTGTTGCTATCACAAATCCTAGGTGTTTTTTGTTCCCCAAGCATTATTTCAGGAGAAAAAAAAATGAAGTAAAGATCTTGAGGTGATTTTTTTTTTTATGGCAACTATTGTATTCTTTATTGCTTATATGCTTATGTTATTGTATGTATGCCATCAAGGAAATGAAGATGAAACTGGATCGCAAATCAATATTAAGGTATGATATTCGGTCACTCCCAACTCCCCCGTATATATAGAGAATATGATTAAATAAAGTATATAATAATTTAAGAGTAGGTTTGCATAACAGCACGATGAGCCTTTAAAACTCAGATGGAAGCTTTTCATGCAACCCCTTTAAAATTCCCGCCTTTTTAATTTAAAAAGAACTTAAGGTAACTACCCATAACTAACTAAGTTTAATTGAATACTATAAAAAAAAACCCTAATAAAAATTTAGCAATGTTTTCACATTTAATCCATCCAAAATTATAACCAAACACACTTATTATTATAACTAGACTTGGCAATGTTTATCCGCCATCCAAAAACCGGCTTGAAATACTCGACCCGAGATCGATTTCGACCCAGAATGATAAAAAAATAAATTACGATTAAACAATAATAACCAATGTGTCGTTTTATTTGTATTTTTTGATTTTTTTATTTAAAAATAATGTATGCATGATTTTCTAAAATTATTATTAAAACGCTGCATTTACACCAGTTCATGACTCTAATATATATAATTTAGAAGAGATACCGTGGGCCTACTTGATTAAATTATATACCTTCAAAATATTTTTGTTCCACCTTTCAATTTCAAAAGCTTAGAAAAATGCAGGAAATTAAAACTGTGATTAACCTAAACATCACAAGTTTATTAATGGTAAATGGTTAATTAGTTTATAAATTAAATCAAGGTAAATTCTCAATGTTAATCCTATACTTTTGAAA
This sequence comes from Salicornia ramosissima, assembly GCA_951394345.1. Classification (NCBI taxonomy): domain Eukaryota; kingdom Viridiplantae; phylum Streptophyta; class Magnoliopsida; order Caryophyllales; family Amaranthaceae; genus Salicornia; species Salicornia ramosissima. The sequence continues at coordinate 46,757,477 of OX596234.1, read as the reverse complement.
TTTCTCATCTACTTTGAATTTACTAAATAATAGTTCAAATATTTTACTTCCTCCGTTCCTATATAATTGCAACGTATGCAATATGATTACTACTCATTATCATTCATATAACTAACATTTGTGCATTATAAATGTAAACAAATATAGTCATGTATGATCTCTTTAAAATCGTCACAATGTGAATTTTTATTGAGATCTAATTTTTATATTTTTGGTAAAATCCAACTAATTAAATATATTACGAATATAAATTATACATTAACAAGCGTGAAAATGAAAACATTACAATTAATATGGAGCAGACGAAGTAAGATCAGTTAGTGCAAGATTTTGCTTTACAAAATATGTAGTAACATGTAATTGATTTAGGGATATATTCTCGGAAGTCCGCTGACTGATATGTCCGGCATTGATGAAATCGGGAAAATCGATTTTGGTCATCGTGTATCTCTATCATCTGATGAGCTTTATGAGGTATTGCATGATACTATTCCCTTATCTTTCATTATGAAAATTTGATATATGGCTTTTGTTGATGTGCATTTTTTGTTCTTTATAAATATAACTAATCAATAGTAATTACACCTTTTAGTTATGTATTTCCACTCATTTGCTATGAAAGCTAGGTAATACAGTCAGTGGCGGCCCCAGGATTTTTATAATGGTGGGTCACCATGACACCATTACCTATAACGAAGAAATTTTTTTTGTCCTGCAACTTCTCCATAATTTATTACATTCCAAAAATGTGCTAAAAATCTGAATAGAACTATGTATAACTTCAATTCTTCAAAGTATATATCTGAATATAATAAATATATATAACTTTAAACTATATACGAAGTATATTGAGTATATAAGTATATAACTAAATAACTTCAATCTTCAAAATATATTTTTCGGGGACCATATCGCCTTAGTTATGGTATTTATTATCATAACTAAACTATATATGTATTGCCATATAACTAAACAATCTCCAATAACTTTAAATTATATACTCCCTCTGTTCCAGTTAGTTCTTGACGTTTACTTTTTTAGGATATAAAAAGAGATAATGTTAAAAAATAAAAAAAAATCTTTAATATACATAAGAAATAATGTATTCATGTATACGAAATTTTGTTTGATTCGTCTAAATTTGTTTCTTTTAAGATGTATTTTTTATAAAGTGTAGTATAAGATATTAACGTTTAAACATGTGCAATGAAAATTGTGCAAAATGTAAACGTAAACAACAAACTGAAACAGACGGAGTAGTTCCTCCTTTTTGTTAATTATATTTTGACTTGTTTGTTATCACAAAAAGCGAGAAGAAAAAAGTCAAAATGTAATTAATAAAAAATCGGAAGGAATAATTAAAATTTTTTTGGAAAAACTAATCTGTTGTACATGAATATTATGAAATGTTGTATTTTAAAATTATTGTTTTTTGTTTAATGGGCATCAAAGGGCGAGTGTTATATAATATATATTATTGAATGACTATTATATCCTAACAATATTATAGGAATATTCTAGAACTAATGTTTGTTGTAAATACTCTTGGTAGCTTGTATATATATATCTCTCATGATCTGATCAATGGAAGGTGTAACTTTCCTCCCATTTTAATTTCATAACATACATGATCATCCTTGTTTTATATTTTGCATTTTACAGTTAACCAGAGTAAGTTGTGGTGGTCCATATTGGAATGTTAGCAATTCAGAGTGCGAAAAGAATGTTGAAACTGTAACAAATGTGAGTTATTGAACAATTTATATTTGTCTTAACAACAATGTTGAATCACATCACACCTACATATTTGAATTATATTCACCTACGTTACACCTGCATATTTGAACAACTTAGGATCTGTTTGTTTTGATGAAAAATGATTTTCCTATCTTTTTTCTATTTCTTTTGTTTGTTTTGGAGATAAGTTTTTGTAAGGAAGGAATGTCGCATTTTCCTCCTCACTCTTTACTTTTATCTTATCCACTCCTCCTATCATTCCCTCAATTGAAAATTATCTTCCTCTAATAAAAAAAAAAAAAAAAAAACAAAGCAATTTTCTTTTCAAATCGATGTTTTCCCATGAAAATTATTTTTCTTGAAAAATGATAAGTTTCAATTCAAATAAGATGAAATAATGTTCAATTAGGTCTAAATTTTAATAAGGACCAATCATGTCTATTTGTTTCTTAATTAATGAAGTTTAATCAGATTTAGTCTAGTCCAATGACTTCAATCAGTTTTAATTAGTTCAGATACGTTTAAATAAGTTTATATTTACTCAATTGAAGATAACGCACCATAGTTTACACTCATATGTTTTTGTATAGGCCGAAATAAATATCAATATGATCAATGTTTTCAAAATGAATGGATATCAACATTTAGCTTATCTCTTGCGTAGTTAATTGAATCACTTAATGATGATCATATTTTGGAGCCTAAATGCAACAATTCAAATCCGAAAAATTGGTGCCGGGTAATTCACTTTCCCTTCTGTAAATCAATTTTTAAAAATTTATTTCTTCTTTGATTAATAGATATTTAGAGAGAAAATACATAACCTTTCTTTTTGAGTGATGTAGCGAAACAATAGGTTGATCATCAACAATTGGGTCAATAATGAGCAGGTTCGAAAGGCACTTCATGTTCGAGAGGTAAGTACCCACCCTCCATCCGAATTTTCTTTTGGATTAGGAGTATGCATGTTTGGTTGAACATGAGTTAATTCCGAGCTTAAGCTGATGGCCTGGTTGATTCTCATGAATATGTTATATATACTCTGTCACTCCCCCTCACATGAAAGACTCTTTGGACTTGAAATGTGGACGCAACATGGGCCCCATCATACTCGGCGCGAATTATTTCCACTTAGAATGGAGAGGGAGGAGAGATTCGAATACGTGACTCTTGCGTCATATTGGCTCTGATACCTTCTCAACCAAAAGCTTAAGCTGATAGTTGAGGCCCAAGAATATGTTATATGTGTCACACTGACTCTGATACCATGTTAAGGGACTATCTCAACCAAAAGCTTAAGCTGATGGTTGAGGCCCAAGAATATGTTATATACTCTATCAGTATATAACATATACATGGGCCTTAACTATCTGCTTAAACTTTTGATTGATGGTCCTCAAAGGGAAATTCTCTTGTTAACCTATTAAGGAATTGCTACATGTGTTTGGTTGACCTTGATTATTTATAGTTGGCACATGGATTTGCATTTACCAAAGGCAAATGCATTTACTTAATTCCCAGGAATAAGATTCAAGAAGGAAAAAAAAAAACAAACAATCGAAAAATTGCAGAAGTCAATTTATATATAATTACTTAATTTACTTGAATTGAATTAATTACTAACCATGTATAATATAATGTTGTTTAGGGAACAGTGGGTTACTGGATTCGTTGTAATGAAACAGTGAGGGCTCTTAAATCATACAACTTAACAATGACAAATAGCATTGCTTATCATCAATTTCTTACAAACAAGTCTATTAGAGCTCTAATTTACAGGTAAAATACTATTAATTAAACCCCATGCATGTATTTAACAATTATTATTTCTCAATTGTCAATATATACATCTTATCATTTATGTTTTAATTTGCTGATGTTTATGATGATCTATTTTAACTAATACGCCTTTTAAAATTACTCCAAAATGTTGTATATATATTTTGGACTTTATTTTATATTGCTTCATAATGTCTTTATGATCTTCATAAACAAATTCCACTATTTTGACACCAAAAAAGTATCTAAATGTCTATGTGGGAGCTATACTGCTATAGCTATATATGGTTGAGTTTTATCTGATAATTGATTTGATTTCAATTCATTTTAGTTTAGTCCAGCTACTACTGAGTCTAGCTAGGATTTAGTTTGATGCAATTCAACTCCCATTGAGTCTTTGATTTAATTCAATCCAGATTTATTAAGCCCAAATTAAAAGAACATGGTCATAGTTATATAGTACTAGGCATTTAATTCAACCTGGCCTATTTAATTTAACTGACACACTTGAGGGAGGGGGTGGGACAAGAAATCTTTCGAAATACGTGTGATGAAGTTCGAACCGAAAATAATCTGGAATATAATGTTCGAAAAACTTAATTATACCACAACAACACAAGTATCAATTCTCGATTCCACTAACGGTATATGAACCCTAAATGTACTATGATTTATTATTTCAAAGCTAAGTGATTTCTCCTCCTAAAATTTTTGTGTACATTTTTGCATGACACTGAAGTGGTGACCAAGAGTTAACCGTTACATATACGGGCATACTAAGATGGATCAGCAAATTAAACGTAAAGATTGTTGATTATTGGAGGCCATGGTTCGTGAATCACCAAGTTGCTGGGTAACTTTATTACAATTCTTAGCTTCTTTCATAACTTCCTCGATTTTTGTTTTAATCGCATTATCGATCTTTATTTTATCGATTTTTGTTTTAATCGCATTATCGATCTTTATTTTATCGATTTTTGACTGAAATTTTAAAATGCATGCATCACATTATTTAGCCTTTAAGACCAACATGCATATTATCTCCTTAACAGATTAATTAGCTTTAACAAATAAATTAAATATTATTTGTGAGATCGATACAAAATATATATTCATTCCTTGGAACTAATAATTTGTACTGTTAGAGAGATTGTAGCAATTTAGGTCGACATATGTCTAACCAACAGTTTGCTTGATATGTAACTATATTGCATGCGTGCTCTTTTAATGGTTTTATATAATTTTCAGTTACAATTATGACATTTTTATTATTGTGTATTCTATTTTCTTATGAATTTTTATATTATATACCACTTCCTGAAATACCGGGTCCGATACTGTCATGATATATATAGGCTATTTTATACCATGGATCTCTTTACCTCTCCTCTACCTAAAACCTTGTAAACTTTTGTGGAAAACTAACTTTCAAATGCAATTTCTTGATAATGTGATATTGTATATGCAGATATGTTACAGAGTATTCAAACGGCAACTACAATTTGACATTTACCACAGTTAAGGTAGATATACATTATTGAGTTGGTACAAATTCTTTGGTGATACGGTGACACTGTAAGATCCAAGTTTTATTAGAATACTTTAATAAAGAAAAACTTTCAAAATTTACAAAATACATATATATAAAAAATATCATGTGTGTATATAAAATTACCAAATGCAGACTTTTATGTTTTTACGACAACTTTTTTCTTGATAATACCTGGTTTCACGTGGTGAGACGGTCTCACCATTGTTAAATTAATCCCCTATAATATTCACTATTGTCAATAATATAATAATGTATAAATGTATTGTCAATAATATAATAATGTTGGATTTTGTGTGTGGATCGGATGTTTGTAGGGAGCAGGGCATTGCGCCTCAGACTTTTACCCTCGAGAAAGTTCAGCCATGTTTCAGAGATGGCTTGCAAGTAATCCTCTCTAGTGGATAAATGATGCCAATATTATTCATATTACGTGTTTTTTTTCATGAGAAACAAATTACTCTTCGTTTTTTTTTTAGAAATTTATGCATATGACATTTACCATAGATATTGAAACTATTAAATTAAATACAAATTAAAATGGTTCCTATGTTTTTATTTAATTTATGCACTTTAACTTTTAGCATTGTTTATAAGTTTATCATCATTGTGATTCTTATGTAAGGACAAAAAATACTCGTGTATGTCTTGTTCAATTTTTCTTAACAAGTAATTTTTTTTTAATATTAATTAAGTTTGTACGTACTCCATTCATTTCATTAAGTTAGTTTATGTTTGGAATATTTCATACAAGAAGAGAGAAATTTTAGAAGATAACTTTAAGTTATACAAGAAAAAATATACAGAGTATTAATGTGTACGTGATCGCATTTTGTCTAAATATGTAGTATTTTAATATTATTTTTTATTAAGTATAGTTCAAGATATTAATTTTCAGCAAGTGTGTTGAAAATTGTGTAAAAAGTAAATATAGCAGCTTAATGTAAAAAGGGAATATAATTTTACAAAAATATAGATATTATTAATATTCCAAATTTTATTCAGCAAGCGCAAAAAAGTGAAGTAGTGTAGAATTTTAAAAAAAAAATTGATGAATCAAGTAATATTCTAATTTGGCAAAACGAAAAATCAACAATTGTTGTGAATGACATATAACATTGTTTAATACGACCATATTTTACATCACTACTATTATATACAACCTTCCATGTGAAGGTCTTTTAATGAAAAAAATATGACTCAAATGATTGTAAACATAGAATTAACATCTGTTGCAACTCTTTGTACAAATCAACAACAGCTATTCAATTCTCCATGCTTAAAATAGACCTAAATTCTTACAAATGAGTGAGATAGAACCTAATAGATAATTATAAATAACTTATTTGATAGGTAAAAGTCTATAATCTATCTATAATCTATATAATCTTACTAAAACAAAAGAAGCTTACATCACTTATTGCCACATGTCAAGCTCTCATAATGCATTTCTCTCCAAAATACATAATGATGTCATTTTTTTTCCATTAATAATTAATGCTCTAAATCTTGAAAACCAAATAATAAATGGTGTTCTCAAAATTCAAAAAAATTATAAATACACTTTTTTTTTCAAAAAAAAAAATCTTATTAAAAACAAAAGTGCAATACAATCACTTCATTTTTTGTTTTACTTTTTTGCAATGTATAGCATTTGAAGTTTTACCTTGGATTAAATTGTAAAAATATGATTGTTTTTCAACGACTATAGCATGAAAATTGAGCTTAGTTGGTTCTAAAAAAAACAAAATATATAAATGCTGCAACGCATTAGACTAAATCAAATTTTTTTAATATATGGAGTAATAATGCATTAATAAAAAATACAATAGAGAAAATTATAAGTCAACTATATAGGCATATTGAGGGTATACAATTCATATTATAGTAATCCAATTTGACGCTTTTCAATATTTGCGTTGCTATTGTCCTAAAATTGAATAGTATAACAAATATTTCAACAAAACCTCATAGCTTCTTGGGGGTACATGATTTCCTTAGAAAATATATAAATCGTGCAACACAAAGGGATCCATTTATTTATTTTATAGATTAATACTTTGTTAATAGAAATTGATGTAGTGGAAATTAGAATCCAACTCTTGGTTTCTTAATTAGGGTTATAAAATTTATATAATACCAATTCAATTTAGCGCTTTCGAATGCTTTCATTATTATTGTCTCAGTAATGATAAAAAAAATAAAATAAAATAAAAAATATTCTAACAAAAAGCTGTTGGGGCTATATGATTTTTTTAGAATTAAAAAGATAAATTATAATTTCAATATATTTTTTTTTAAAAAAAATAATAATTATATAAAAGAATAAAATAAAGAAAAATTAACTGTAAATTATGATACATTTAAATGTTAATAAAAAAAATACCAATATAAATTAAATTTACTAATTAGTTACTTTGTTAAAACTGTGCATCGCACGGGTGCTAATCTAGTAACTTAATAACCTAATAACTTAATACTCAATTGGTAAAACTCTTCAATAGAGAGAATTGGGTGCCCTTAACTCTTCAATAGAATCATATGTAGACATTAGTGTCCACATACTAGTGTATTTTTATGGTAGATATATTATTAAACCTGGTAAATATATATTGAAACAAAAATTCCTGTAAAAATAATGTGACCTAAGGTTGAAGGGATACTAGAGCTGATTGAAAGTCACATGAATTTTATCTTATTGACACATAGGTTTTGTCTTATTATAAAAAATTTATTAGGTACTAATAATTTGCTTTAATATTTAGGCATTCTTATCCTCATGTGGTTATGTGTTCGTTATTCGTCCTCACAAATTCTAATCTAATAGTCTTAAAGTAGTAATGTTGGTTTAATTTCAACGAGAACATTGATTGAAAAAAGAGAAATGATTGAGCAACCTTAGACTATTATGATTTTCAATTCTTCTAGAGTTCGACACATAGAATTAATATATTTAAATTAAAGTAGATAGAATGAAGTGAGTAAAATAAATCTTTAATTAACCAACAAAAACACATTATGTAAATATACATAATCTGGACTCTTGAGTCTATAGACAAGTTATAGAAATGCCTAACATTTCAATTTGTGATGTTTAGGAAACATCCCAAATGACAATTTCGTAAATAAGTCAAACTTTTTAGTGGCATTATCGTAAATAAGTCAAATAAAAGTTTGACTTATCTACAATAAAGCCACTTAAAAATTATACTTCCTCCGTTCCAAAAAAACGCAACAGTCAACATTTTGCACTATTCACATTATATACTTTGACCAAGTTTTGAGCTTTATACATAATAAAAAATATAGTCAAGTGGGATCTTGTTAAATTCGTCTCGTAAAACACTATCTTAATATCAACTTTTTATAATTTTTAAATATTCATTATTACAGTTATTAAGGGTCAAAGTAGTGTCTCGGCATGCATAAAATGTTGACTGTTGCATTTTTTTTAGAACGGAGGAAGTATATATATTACGAAATTGTCATTTGAGAGGTTTGTAAACACCTCAAATTGAGGTATTCGGCATCCTGGACAAGTTATCTGTCCAATTTTATATTTTTGTCATCATTCACCAAAATGCTAATTTAATTTAATAATTAAAAAAAATAAACATAGACCCAAAAAAAAGTGAGGCTAGTAAATGAGATAATGGGTGTAGGAGCAACAGTAGACAGAAAAACAAATAACGACCAAACCTTATCATCTCCTTGTATATCATCATCTTCTTCTTCTTCTTCATTATCTAATAATAATGGTGGTCAAAATGAGATTGATGAATCTCATACTTCAACTGCGTTCTCTGCTGACTCTGTTTTTGGCTCTGTTCCCAACCAACTTGAGGTTAATTATGCTATTACTGCCTTTCAGAGGTTTGTTTGTTTGTTTGTTCTTCGTTAAATTACCATGTATTATTGGGATTTTTTTAACGAAATCTTTCGTGACATTGAAAACGGATTTAGGGTTAGACAGCTTGTTTTCGTTTGGTAATATGCTTTATTTTCGTTTGGTAACTTGAGTCGTAGCGCAGGGTTCAATGTTAGAGGCTTCAGCTTTCCAATCATCGGCCACATCTTGAACCTCACTGCATGTGAGGATTCCTTATATTCCCTCTCGCAGATGTGTGTTGGTTCTTCTTGATGTATCAATCTTAGGGCCTGTTTACTTCAACTTAAATTTAGTTTAGTTTAGTTCAGTTCAATTTAGCTATCAATTTCTTTCTCTTATAAAATATTATTTTTAGCTGTATCCAAATCAGTAAAGTTCAGCTGTATTTAGGTAAATTAAACAAGCCCCTTAGTTTTAAGTGATTGCTTGAAGTATATATATATATATATATATATATATATATATATATATATATATATATATATTCAAATGTACCTTCCAAATTATTGTGTCAACTATTTGCTTAAAGTATCCATCTGTTGAGAGTATATCCCACCTATATTCTTTATTGAAAAATTAGAAACATGATGTCTAATATATAAATTTATTAGACTATTACATATATTATCAATTGGTTTTATAATGAAATCCCACCAGACTTGTATATTGTCAGACCATCATCTGGCCTAACCAAGCAACTAGGCCCAGTGAGATTTATTTTAATTTAGAACAAATAATCTTGACCCAGTTATCAATCCCAGAATGACTTTAATAAAGGCCCATTGTGTGCCATATGATCTAGGCCAAGATGATAAGGATAAGGGGCTACTTCCCATATTGCGATATTGCTTGATCTCATTATCAACAATTAATCCTAACAAGTATTGCATCAAAATCTCAGCTTCATGATGCAAGGCCTATCCTCATCAATGTTGAAATCAGATGGTATTCAACCTCGTTTGAACCCTAAGGATGCAACAAGAAAACAGCATTCTACAGGATTTCAAAGGGTTTATGATGCTTTTCTCTTACTACAAACCCTGCCATCTGTTCGAGTAAGCTACTTCATTCGATCTACACGATGTGCTTTGATTTATTTATTTCCTCATAACATACATCATTGATCTGATCTGATCATTCTTTGTGGTTCTTCTTCAATTCAATGGCAAATTAATAAGTTAAAAAAAAAAGGATCACTAATTACTAGTTGTTGCAGAGAATGGTAGTATCCATATCATGTGATGCAGCAGTCTGGGATGCTATAATGAGAAATAATGAAGTTCAGGAATTCCGAAAGTCTCTCCAACAAGGTAAAGACCTTATTCTTTCGGACTTAATTCTTGAAATTTGGTTTAGTGCTTTTGTATCAGGCGATGTCTCTAGTTATGATTTAATTTTATTCAGTTCAATTTGGATTGATTCGATCCAAAAAAATAGTACCTGTAGCTAACACTAAATAAAGTAAAGTAGCTAACACTAAAATAAACCTATGTTTTGGGTCACAAACTATTACTTCAAGTCAAGGTGCCACTAAAAAAAGTATTCCCTTCCTTAGCTTTTTAATACTTACAGAGTTACGGTAAAATTTGTTGTATGAGAGGAAAAAAATCCATGCGTACCTAGCTAACAAAGCCTAATAGAAGTTTGCTTTTTGCTAAAGCAAACCTCTAAACTACACGTGCACTTCACCTCATCCTTAATAACTTTTGCCAACAATATGGTCAATTAGTTAACTTTCACAAATCCGCAATTTTCTTTTCTAAACATGTCCCGAACCATCGTCGACATACTCTTGCCGCTGAATTTAATATGCTACCTAAGTCTACATTAGGCCGATATCTCGGTGCTTATTTCGGTACAAATCGCCCTTCTACGGTTGACTTTGACCGAATCCTTACTACCACAGATGCTCGCCTAAAACTATGGGAAAACAAGTTCCTATCTAAAGCTGGTCGAGTTGTTCTACTCCAATCCAATCTCGAAGCCTTGGCCTCCTTTCAAATGGCATCTTTCAAATTACCTATGTCTACGTGTAACAAAATTGACTCTATCCATCGCACATTTTTTTGGAAACAAGCTAAGGATAAAAATGGTGTTCCTCTTATATCTTGGTCGACCATCTGTCAGCCTAAGTCAAAGGGTGGTCTTGGTCTTCGACGTACTGCTCCAACAAACCTTGCCTTCCTAACCAAGTTGGCTTGGAAAGTTTTATTCCAACCACATAATTATTGGGTTTCTCTCATGCGCCTTAAGTACCTCTCCCGCAATTCTTTTTGGGATTATAAACCCAAGAATTCAGACTCCTTTATATGGAAACATATCCTACTTCAACGTCCAATTATCCGTAAAGGAATCCGCTAGAAAATTGGAGATGGTTCTTCCATACTCTTCTGGCTGGATAATTGGGCTTATCAGCAATCAATTGGTGATATTTTACAGTTACCACATGCCTCGTTCGATATATCTCTTACAGTCGCGCATTTTATCACCCCTAATAATGAATGGAATATGTCTCTACTCTCTTCGGTAGTTCCACCATATATGGCTAATCACATTAAAGGCCTACCTCTACCCCACATTCCTCTTCCAGACTCCCCAATCTGGGGCCTAACAACTACTGGTGAATTTTTAGTTAAATCGGCAACCTGGCTTGCTCACAATTCCGATCCTATGCCTCTCCCGGACTGGGAATTTAAATGGTTATGGTCATTGGAGATACCTCCAAAGCTTCAAATTTTTCTTTGGCAATTACTTCATGACAGTCTTCCGATTCGATTTACTTTGTTTACTCGCCACATTATCCCCCTCCGTGTTTGCCCTCTATGTCACCTCCACGATGAGACTGCTGACAATCTTTTTCTTCATTGCCAAGGTGTTCGTCATTTTTGGAATCACCATAAGCTCCAAAATATGCTTCACTATCCAGTGTACTTTTCTAGTATTAAACCTATGTTCCGTTATTTACATCGTCGTCATCCACGCCTCCTTCCATTGATAACCTTCTCCCTGTGGTCTATATGGAAAAGTCGTAATGCCCTAGTTTTTGAGGGCACACCTTTCAACGTTCTTTCAACCATTTTTCACGTTGCTTTTCTTTCCTCTGAATGAAGTGTCCGCCTTCTTTCTGACACTATTGCCTCTCCCACTTACCCCAACACCACATCTACTTCCATTATCACTACAATCAACCCCACCTTCCCCCTCCTTGTTTCATGGCATCCACCTCAATCTCCTGCAGTCATGCTTAACTTTGATGGTAGTTCTTCATCTACTTCAGCAGCGGCCGGTTTTGTCATTCGAGATTCCTTGGGCAATTGTCTTGCAGCTCACACCTTCAACCTTGATACTACTTCTGCTATGCTTGCTGAGCTTATTGCCATGCGCAATGGGATTCAACATCTACTTCGTTCTGGGTTCCTTCATGTTGAAATCGAAGGAGACAATATTTTAGCGGTCAATTCGGTCAACAATGAGTGTCGGCCACCTTGGAAGGGGTCCAATCTTGTCACCGAGATCCAATCCCTTCTTCTTCAATTTTCATCTTCGGTAGTTCGCCACATCTACAGAGAAGGTAACCGAGCAGCTGATTTGGTCGCCAATGATGGTCACTTAGTTAACTCTTCTCTTTGTATTCAGTTTGATCACACTTCTCAGTTGTATACTATATTTGAGGAGGATAGGTTAGATACTACCCTGATTAGAAGGGCTACCTAATTTTGTATTCTATCTTTCTTTATCATTAAAAAAAAAACAAAGCCTAATAGAGGAATTAGATTTTGGCTTTTGACTTGCTAAAATAGTCGAACATCAAAAACAATTGTACTCCCTCTGTCCCAAAAAAAAACTGCTCCACTTTCCTTTTTCATCCGTCCCAAAATAAATGCTCCATTTTTTTTGGCATATGGCCCACATACAACTTTACATTTACACTCTTACTTATCACTTAATACCCACTACTTTTTACCTACTTTTACTTATAACTTTACACTTTTACCCTTATTTTTCACAAAAAGTGGGTCCCAACAAAAATCTCACCACAAACTCTAATGGAGCAGTTTTTATTGGGACGGAGGGAATATTTAGTTTTTTGCTTGTGGCCTAGCTAGGTTAGCTAGCAAAACGCAATTATTTGTTTTTTACTTTTGCCTTTTCAAAGCCAAAATACCCATTATATCCCTTTAATCATATAAACCCAAAATATAAGTTGAGTAAAAATTATTGTCTACAAATGTATGTAGTTTTACATTATAATTGCCAACAAACAAATTTACTAATTATAGATATATAGCTCAGCTCATACAAATGGTCAATCAAACCAGCCATGTAAAACATCCACCAGCCACTTCCCAAAAGAGGTAGAATCTATATCTATATTTATATTTTCCTCATTTAATATACAGTTTTAGAAGATCAGATCAGATGATCAATAATAAAGAAAACTAAACGAGCAATCGAAAATATATAGTTTTATAAGCAAAACTACATATTAGATAAGCAAATTAAAATGAATATTATTAAATGAGCAAAATATAAATCTGAGTGTACATATATGTACAACTTGGTGGGTAGTATAGGAGTAACGTTTACTTATTATAGTGACACTTGATAGACACAATGAAAGTTTTGTGGGTGCAGTAGCTGAAGCACGAAGACTGCAGAGGAGTGGTGGTGAATTAGAAACTGACTTTGTTGCAATGGCTTTAAAGTGGATATTGGACAAGATGAAGCTTCAAATTATGGAAATAATTAAGAATTTGAAGTCAGTATTATTAGTAGTCAACAACAATAATAATAGTAGTACAAATGAAAACATGAACAACAACACAGAAGCGAAACAGGAGGAGTTTGAGGAGACGATACTATTGACTGTACTTATGTCCACCATCACTCTCATGATTGTCTTAGTCACTCGTGCGTCTTAATTAATTACTATTAATATCATATACAATTACTTATAATCACCCATAATATAAAGTAAAAAGACAATACTGTCCTTCATTGAAAATTACACTCCAAACAACTGCCGCCACCACCACCAACCACCATGACGGTGGTAAAAAAATAGTGGTGGTTGTCGAGGTCGTGACCTGGTGGCGTCGTTGTTTATATAATCAAAGTTATTGTGATATAATTTTAAGTCAAGGGGATGCACTATTGTCTTTAATACATTATATTGTAGGCGATTTAAGTAATTTGTGGACGATTATTAATTACTCCGATCCCATATACATACTTGTAATTATTTGACAATTATCATATATACTTGTACCTAAATATTTACCAGTTCACCTTCGAACTACAGCAACTCTTTTACAACACTCTATTTCTTCTTTCACCTGAATAACTTTCCAATTTATCATCTCCCCACCATCATGATTCCTAGAATGTATTCTTCATCTTACATTTTTTTTTTTCCTATTTAGAGTCTGTTTGGTAGAGTGCGGTGTAAAACGTTTTCTGATGAAAATGGTTTTCCATGGAAATTCTTTTTACATTGAAAAATTCATTTTCACGAAGATTTTTCGTTGTTTGGTTGCATGTAAAATGATTTTTCATTTTAAGCATATTTCATTGATTAGTTAAACTGAAAATCAATTGCTTCAATAGTGAGGAAAAATGTTTTTCTCCCAATTTGGGGATAGTTTTCCACCCAAAGTTTTATATTATATTTTAATATTTTACTCCAAATTAAACAATGTAAAATGGGAAAACAATTTTTCAGGAAAACGTTTTACATTGCATCCTATCAAACGGACCCTTAATCTAACTACATAAGCTTACAATCAATCAATCATTTTCTCTCGGTTTGCTTTCACTCATCTCAAATTTTTGAGGCTTAATTGCTTAACTTATTTCCGATATAATTCTTAACTTTAGGGGATCCTTCAATCCCGAACTTCATTATTAAATAAATACTTCATCTATTAATATTTACTTCCTCCGCTCTATAATAGTTGGAATACTAATCAACTATGTAAGAGTTTTTTGTCAAACGACTGTTGTAATTAATATGGAGCGGATGTAATCTTAGTTATGTTTTGACCTTTTTAACTTCTCTTGAAAAAAAATTCAAATGTAATTGTTGATATGATGCACTAGTGAGTGTCCTACATCGGAAGATGTGGAGATCATAGACTAAACTAACTTATAAGTCTAGGAATTACCCTCTTATTACCAATTGGTTTTAGGATAGAACCTTATATGGCTTGTAAGTGACCTAACTCTCATCTTCCATATTGTGGGTCTCTTCTAAACTGGGTCTTATTAAGCAACTGGAAAGAGTTATCGGAAGATGATGAGAGACTAAACTAACTTATAAGTCTAGGACTAACCCTTACCTTCCTATAATTTCTTTTTATATGACCAGTTAGCGTAGTCGCAGACTCCTTTTGCAATTTCCTCACAAACTTTCCCAATAAAAGTCACTATAATGGACAAAATATTTGGTTGTACGAAACCTTTTCTTATTAATTAAAAAAAATATTATATATATATAATAAAAGTGGTTGGGTCTTTTTTATAAACTAATGAAGGTGATCTAAGCCAATTTAATAGACAATTAGCAGCTTTAGCTTTCGAGTTCTACTAATTAAATTTTCCACTTTGCATTATAAAAAAAATAAAATAAAGCTTTTGATTTGATTGGCAAATTTTACAAGTAGTTCTTTCTTTTTTATTAAAAAAATATCCCACACTTTAAAGCTGAAAGCACTAGCTGAGCAAACTATTTTAGTGAATAGTGAGCATTATTATTTTTTTCCAAATTGATTTCATGGCATCATAGTCCAGAGAGTGTTACGTTTGATTTTCCGTAAAACATTTTTCTGGAAAAAAAAAAATCTGTTTTTATTTTTTATTTGACAAAGTCAAAAATAAGATAGGCTCACATTTAATTTATGATAAGACCCCCGAATTTGAGTTAATTTCAAAATGTTATAAAATCCTGGTATTATTTGTTATAAAAAAAATAAATTAATAAGTAATGTAATTATTAAATATATTGATAATGTACAAAAAGTAATAATATTACCTGGCCTTTTACAAAGCTCATGTGTTGAAAATAAATAATTCATGTATAATAAAAATCACTACAAATGAGTTGCTGTGAAACTCATGTATTACCTTTTATTTGTTTGGTTTGTAATGAATTTGCTCTTAAAAAAAAAAGGTAAACGAGTTATCCAACTGTAAAATAGTTTTTCCTGTACGTACAATAAACAAGTTTACTTAACTGAGCGAGGTACAGAGAAGAACTCCATCTCCGATCCACCTTTGATATTATATGCTAGAAATTAAAATCAAGTTTACTTCTTCCAGTAATGGCAATAATGTTTTATGTTCCGTATATTTTGTAAAAAAAAAAAAAAAAAAAAAACAAACAAACAATTTTATGAGATTTTTTAAATTTAAGTAACTAGCTAGTCTCTGGTTAGACCATCTAATCGATATTTGTTTACCAAAATATTTTAACTTTTTATACAAATGATAAAGTTTAATTAGTTATGAAAAAAGTTTTATAAATTTATTATAGTAAAAAGTTGTAACTTTAGAGCTAAAGGTATGTCGTTTGACAGAAGACTTTTAGATTTAAGTTGCAACAAATAATGCATAGAAGAATATAATAATTTAAATGTCCAAGTATATATATATAATATAACACCATGCGTCCATGCTATACATGATATAGAGTGTACACTAAGAGTAACTCTTTCATTAATTTGTTTCTAAAATTATTGCTTCTTTATTTTATTTTATTTTATTTTTTTGTAGCAAGGCAGAATTTGGCCAGATGTATTCGGCTTTAGGGTATATTAAGAAAATCACTGATTTTCCAATATTGTCAACCTTGACAAATTACAGGAATAAGAAGGTTGTACTTGAAAAGAATGATGAAGAAACTAACAATCAATTAGAAAAGGCACAGATCATGTCCTCTATATCACACCAACCATCACCATCATCATCATTATCATCATCATCATCATCATCAAGAGGATCAGCTGATCATAGAAATTATGAGCACTCAAGTGAGTCTTCTCTGAACTCAATTTTGGAGTCAGTTCCCACCAAAGCTGAGGCTGATGATTCCGTGAAACTCCTCCAAAGGTATCAACTTTTATTTAAAACTAATTAGGGTTTGTTTGATGCACCTAAAATTTGCTTATCTGACCTGACCTGAACTTTTTTTTTTTATTTAATCGTTTAAACTTATTGTCTAATTTGATCACACTTTGACTGTGTATATATGTCAATGCATAAGGAAAAAATATATCAATTGAGATATTATTTTATTTATATTAATGAGTAGTTTTTTAATATATAATTTTATTAATATGTTTTGTTACTGCTTGACAATTTGTTAAAAAGTTATATATCAATTTAATAGGTTGCAAATTTTTAGTTAAAAGTGATAGACTATCTAATATATTCCTGAGTCTCAACTAATATATTATATAACAACGCGTTTTTTGTGCAACTGGCCGCACCATTAAGTAATGGTGCGGCGCGCTGATAGATAGGGGGTTACAAAGTTGATTTTTGTATGGGGTTACAAAGTCTTTGTAACCCCATACATATACTTTGTATCCCCAACTTTGTAAACACTTTGTAACCCCATACAAAATATTTTGTAACTCATTTAACACTTTGTAACCCCACTTAAATACTTTCTAAACTTAAAAAACACTTTGTAACCCTACTTTGTAACATCACTTAAATACTTTGTAACCCCCAAAAAACACTTTGTAACCCCAAAAATAAACTTTATAACCCCACTTAAACTTTGTAAACTAAAAAAAAACGCTTTGTAACCCCACTTTGTAACATCACTTGAACACTTTGTAATCAAAAAACACTTTGTAACCCAAAAAAAAACTTTGTAACCCCAAAAAAAACTTTGTAACCCAAAAAAAACACTTTATAACTCAAAAAAATACTTCGTAACCCCAAAAACACTTTGTAACTCCAATAAAACACTTTGTATCCCCACTTAAACCAAAAAAAACTTTGTAACCTCACTTTATAGCCCGAAAAAATATTTTGTAACCCCACATAAACACTTTGTAACCCAAAAAAAACTTTGTAACCCCAAAAACACTTTGTAACCCCAAAAACTCCTTGTAACTCCAAAATAACACTTTGTAACCCCACTGTAACTCCAAAATAACACTTTATAACCCCAAAAAATACATTATAACTTCATTTAAACACTTTGTAACCCCAAAAAACACTTTGTAACCCCACTAAAGACTTTGTAACCCCTAAAAACGGCCGCACCATTTGAAATAATGCAGCTGGCCGCACGGTTTACTAACCATGCGGCCAGCCGCATATAAGAATTTGTGATTATATAATAATCTATCAAAAATCTTATGTGAGATTTTGTATGTTAATTGAAAATATGGGATCTTATTATTATGGTTCAACTTAATTGCTTACTAGGTGAAAAATATATATCATATTAGTTCAAACCATAAAAGAAATATGAGATCAAATCTTCTTGTTTTCTTTTATATTTGTGATCAATAATCCTTAGATTTATTTTAAAATAAATTATAAAGTTTAAATATTTGAAAATTTTAAAAACCTAATTACTCATCAACACTAATAATTAAAGGATAATAATTTAATTCTTGACTTTTCAAGATGTTCAAATAAGATAATTTGTGGGATGAAAATAATGGATCTAGGAACGAATCTGAATCCTTAAATTATAGAATCGTACGGATCCGACCTGAAAGACAATGGTTAATTGTATTTATTAATTAGGAGATACACCATATACATATATAAGTACAGTGAGCAAACGAATAAAGCTAAATAAGTAAACAAGATAATCCTACAGCTAAGAGATTAATAAGATAATTTGTGGGTGCAAATTGATTGATTGTAATTGTAATTGAAGTAAAGTGAAATTAGAAATTGATAGTAAATGAAACAAATAACAAAACCAGAATTGGAAGGTGGGAAAATCCTTCAATCAACTTGATTGAAGACTATAAAACCCACCCAAGAAGGAGATGTGTTTATTATTGCAAAGTCAATTAGTGTTTACAACCGCTAATACCACTAGAGCACAAGAAATATCTAATTCTAGCTTTAATGTAATGCTAATGTGTTTGTCTAATCTGAATATGTGTATTACATTGGCCATCAAAGAGTAATTGGGTATTTATAACCCTTACAATCGAGTAATTAAACACGCGGATAATAACAAGTTTGACAGACCCAGCGTCGCGGGGTGCGACCCCACATCGCGGGGTGCGAGCTCCACGTCGCGGCCCGCGATACTGCTGCTGCCTCGATTTTGCATTTTGCACCCAAACTTCCAGTAGCTTTTTCGCGGGGTGCGAAAACACTACTGTCCAAAATCCTCTTTGATGTAGATCCAAACACATCCCGTAATCCAAACCAAGTTGATTACGAGTCAAATCCTAACATAATTCTACAGCTAAGGAATATACACGGAGTACAGCAATATAAGGGAAAATATTAGACAAAAATCCCTTGATTACATCTAACTAGCCTTGTGTGCACGCTTTGCGTGCGACAATATTTTTAGTGTATCTTCAATAATCGAAGGTTTTTGTTCGAGAAATTGATTTTTATAAAATTCACACTCATTCACATAATCGTAAACAAACATTCCCCTTTCATCCAGCCATTCCACAACAATGAACAAAACCGGTTATCAAATTTCTACGATAATAAAAAGGTAAAATTTTTATGTAACAAACTATATTAAAATGGGTGTCTATTTATAGAGAATTCAAAAATATGAATTTTGATTATTTTATTTTATTTTTCCGAATTGTATATTTTGTAATATTTTAATTTTAAAAAAATTCAAAAAATTGTAATAACTTTCCTTAATAAATAAGAGTGATGTTATTTGATTTTTAATAAAAATTTAAGGGGCATTATGGACTTTTTGAGGGGGGACACCATGGCTGTAACGACCCGTATTTTAGCAACGTTGTTTTCGGGGAAAACAACAATACAGATCATTAACATCTATAAACCTTTAATATCAGATTCATCAATTACAGTGGAAGATCTAAACTTAGTTCATATTATTCATTAAAACCATTAAATAATCCAAAATAAATATGTTTCTAAAGTCCAACAATGCTACAAAATAAGGAAAAGTCCACTAAAAATAATACAAAGGCTAGGGGTGAACATTAGAATAGAAATAAACTGCTAAACTAGCTCGCACACAATCCCAGCCCTTGCGTAACTCAATCAATCATCACCTGTACCTGAAAAGGGTTTTGGGGTCCACAGTCAGTGGTGAGTAATTAGATTGTTCTACTTAATAATCAGAAACATAATAATCAGAACAGGTCAACCAAACAGTCAAACAAATCATCAGGAAATCATTCATAGACATCATTGTTCAAGTACGCAGCGGAAACAAACATAACATCACAATAAACCAAGACCTTCTATACTAACTTATTCAGTTCTAGACTTCTTGACACCACTATTGACTCTTCAGTTCTATTCAGTTCAAGTGCTAATCCGTGACCAGTCATATGCTCGTAGGGGAAACCTTAATTTTTCCCCAACTTTCCTTGCTCATGCCGGGTCAACCACGTTAGATCTACTTCCCGGCACTGGGATCAAGAACTGTCCCAAATCCGAAGATAGGACAGTGGCTTCGACTAAACCTATGTTCATGGCAACTTAAGCCACTAGATAGGACAGTGGCTTCGACTAAACAATTCAATCAATCAATTAAATAAATAAATAATCAAATAAACTAACAATCATCAACAGATATTACTCAAAACATGATAAAAATCCTCCTTTTATTATTATATACCACTCGACATTTTCACATATAAATACCAAAATTGACACTTTAAATTAATTAATACAATCATCAATAATTAATCATATAAACTTAATAATAAATCATAAAATTATACTTTAAACATTAAATCATCAAACATGGACTAAAACAAGATCGAAATCAATTCCTTTAATACATATACTACACGGCTTCATGGCTAAATATTCATATCAAGATGAAATTCAAGAAACTCTCTTATCATAATATTTTAATTCAAGATTATTATCAAAGATTAATATTAGTTCAAGATTTTAATAAAAGATCAAGATTATAACATAAAGATCATATTTTTATCAAAGAAACATGTTCGAACCTAACATAACATACACGGCTCACATCCATATATGTTCAATAATTATTTTCATTAACTTTAAATTAACAAGAATCGTAAAACAATCATAGAACATGCATAGATTATACAAAAATATAAAATAAATTCATCAAAACATTTTAGAAATATTTGGCCATTCTAATGAATCATCAACAAGTATGTTTTATCAATTCAACAATAATTCTGAGTAATTCTTAAACAATTCTAAGTATGATTAAACCTATTCTAAAAATTATATAACTAATCTATCCTATTGATTAAATAAAGCAATCTAATTACCTAATAATCTAATATTGATGGTGAATGGTTCGATCTTCAAAGGCTAAAGGTTGAACTTTCTTTGATGAAGGTGTTTGAATTGATGAAGTGAATGAAGTATTTGTGTGGGGAAAAGGAGGAGTTTTTATTTGTAGTTTAGTTTTTATTTGTAGTTTAGTTTTTAGAGATTAAGAATTATAAAAGTGGTTCTCCTTTTTGTGGTGTGTTGGCCGTGTAGAAATACTAGGCAAGGGAGTAAAACAAACTCCTAAAATGTAGTAGAGAAAGTAAGAGGATAAAAATTAGATTTTTTGAATCTGGCCAAACATAGATATGATTTATTATTTTAGCTTGAAAAGGAATTAAATAATTTGAAGGAGAATGTAAGGGGGCCGTGGGGTATCATAAGGAGGATGGGTGTTATTGGCTTCCTAAAATCTAGTAGTCAAAGTAGGAGAAGTTGGGATAAAAATAGGATTTTTAGGAAAATGTCAAAATAGATATAAGTTAGTAATATTGGTGAAAATAAGTTAGGTAAATCAATTAAAGGGAAAAAGAAACAAGGGGGCCGTTAGGTGTAGAGAAAGGGGAAATAAATTGGGCTTGGGTCTTAGCATGACAAGGGGAAAAGGTTTGGGCTAGGATAAAATAATTAGATTGCTACAACTAATTTAATAATTAATTAAGAAAAATTTAAAATATCCCGAAATTTCGGGGTATTACAATGACTCCCCCCTTAACTTATATAATAGAGATAAAATTTATCATGCTAATTTCCATGATCATCTCTAATACGACCCGGTACCGAATCTACATACAAAATATGGGCCCAGGATTCATAGACCCATTTTTATTTTAAAATTAAAAAAAAAATGAAAAGTTAAAACCAAAAACTACACCCTAAGATTTCATGAAACCAACAATTCAACACTCTTCACTCCTTAATGAAAAAGGGAAAAAAATACTCCTCAGAAATCGTAGTATATGTTTGATTCACTGATATTTGCGATCTGATTTGAATTTATTTTTTCTGATCTGGTCTAATCTAAACTTATAGCCGTATTTGAATAAACTTGAACCGCACATATAGGCTAAATTTATACCTTATTTGACTAAATTTAAGTAGCGTGTCTTTCATCAGACCATCTAATAAATACTGTCTTTGTTTACCAAAATATTTCAACTTTTAATAAAAATAATAAAGTTTAACTAGTTATGAATTTCTTTTTATATAAATTTATTATAGTAAAAAGTTGTAACTTTGGAGCTAAAGGTCTGTCGTTTGATGGGAGACTTTTAGATTTAAGTTATACCAAATAATGCATAGAGGAATATAATAATTTGAATGTCCAACTATATAATATAACACCATGCTATATGATATAGAGTGTACACTAAGGAATAACTCTTCAATAATTTGTTTCTAAAATTGCTTCTTTTGTTCTTCTTTTGTTTTGTTTTTTTGTTGTAGCAAGGCAGAAATTGGCCAGATGTATTGGGCTTCAGGGTATATTAAGAAAATCACTGATTTTCCAATATTGTCAAGGTTGACAAATTACAGGAAGAAGATTGTACTTCAAAAGAATGATGAAGTTAAAACTAACATTCTAATAGAAAAGGCACAGATTATGTCCTCCATATCACACCAATCTTCTTCATCATCAGCTGATCATAGAAATGATGAGATTATTGTTGATGAGAGTGAGAACTCAAGTGAGTCTTCTCCTATCACAATTTTTGAGTCAGTTCCCACCAAAGCTGAGGCTGATGACTCCATGAAACTCCTCCAAAGGTATCAACTTTTATTTAAAACTAGTTAGGCTTTGTTTGATTCACATAAAATTTGTTTATCTGACCTGATCTGAACTTCTTATTTTTGATAAATTTCCTATAGTAAAAAGCTGTAAATTTGGAGCTAAAGTCCTGTCGTTTGACGGGAGACTTTTAGATTTAATTTGTACCAAACAATGCATAGAAGAATATAATAATTATTTGAATGTCCAACTATATAATATAACACCATGCTATATGATATAGAGTGTACACTAACGGCCCGTTTGGTTGTTGGTAATAAATCGTGGTAATAGTAATGAATTTATAATGTAATATTGTTAAGGAGAAAAACCTTATAATCTCCATGGAAAACAAATTTTCATTCCCAAGCTTCAATTTTCTTCGCATTTTTCATTCCCATCCATTACCATTGGGGACGGTAGTATTTGATGGGAATGGATATTTGTGAAGAAAATCAGAGAAATTGGAGCTAAGGTAGCACCACCATGGAAATGGATTTTGATTTCTCTTCCAAATTTAGCTATAAATTCATTCCCATTACCATGATTTATAACCAGCTACCAAACGGACCTTAAGGAATAACTCATTAATTTGTTTCTAAAACTGCTTCTTTTTTTTTCTTTTTTTTTTTTTCTTTTTTTTTGTAGTAAGGCTGATATTGCCCTGATGTGTTGGGCTTTAGGGTATATTAAGAAAATCACTGATTTTCCAATATTGTCAACCTTGACCAATTACAGGAATAAGAAGGTTGTACTTCAAAAGAATGATGAAGAAACTAACAATCAATTAGAAAAGACAACAGACATAGTTGCTCTGAAATTGAAACCTTCCACCTTGATTATGTCCTCCATATCACACCAACCTTCATCATCATCAATATCATCATCATTATCATCATCATCACCATCATTATCATCATCATCATCAAGGTCTTCTCTTATCTCAATTTTTGAGTCAGTTCATTACTCCATGAAAGTCTTCCAAAGGTATCAATTCAACTTTTATTTAGGCTTTGTTTGATTCACCTAAAATTTGCTTATCTGACCTGATCTGAACTTTTTTTTTTCTGATTTGACATGAAATTATTATCTAATTTGATCAAACTTTGACCGCGTATATATGCTAATCCATAAGGAAAAAATATATCAACTGAGATATTATTTTATTTGTATTAATAAGTAGTTATTTAATATGTGATTTTAATAATATTTTTTGTTACGGAATTAAAGATATTTAAAGTTTAAAACATCAAATTAAATTATCTAATTCAATCCGAACTTATTTTTTCTGATCAGATTTAAAATAAGTAATAAGGTATTATATTGAAATAATCACTATCAAACAAAGCCTTAATTTGGCATTCAAGATTGAGATTCTGCATTGTATCCACAAAGGGGTTTTTTTTTTTTTTTTGCATATCCACAAAGGGTATTTAGATTGTACCCTACTGCATATCTGAGTCATAATATTTGTAACAGCAAGTTTAATCTCCTAGTCCTCGTAGATGTTAGTTCACGTTCTGACATATAACTTTTTACTAAAAAATTATAACTTTGCTTATTTGTAAAAAGGTATATATCAATTTAATATAGGTTGTGAATTTTTAGTTAAAAGTGATAGAGTGTACGTATAACATATTTCTAGATCTCAACTATCAGCTTAAGCTTTTGGTTGAGATGATCCCTTAATATGGTATTAAGAGCCAACGTGACACAAAGGTAACGGGTTCATATCTCTCTTCCCTCTCCCAAGTGGAATTAATTTGCACCAAGTATGATGGGGCCTGTACTGCATCAGTATTTCAAACTCATAGGATCTTTCATGTGAGGGGGAGTGATAGCGTATATAACATATTCCTGGGCCTCAACTAATATGTTATAAAACCTATCAAAAAGCTTATGTGAGATTTTGTATGTTTGAAAATATGGGATCTTATTATGGTTCAACTTAATTGCTTACTGGGGGGAGAAATATATATCATTTAGTTCAAACTATATCAGAAAATATGAGATCAAATCTTCTTGTTTTCTGACAATAATGGATTTAGGACCAAACCTGAATCCTTAAATTATAGAATCGCACGGATCCGACCTAGTACTGATCTAGACACAAAATATGGGCCCAGGATTCGTAGACCCGTTTTTATTTTTAAAATTAAAAAAAATGAAAAGTTAAAACCAAAAACTAAACCTAAGATTTCATGAAACCAATAATTCAACACTCTTCACTCCTTACTAAAAAAGGAAAAAAAAAACACTCCTAAAAAACCGTAACATATGTTTGATTCACTGATATTTGCTAACTTGATCTGATTTGATTTGAATTTATTTTTCTGATATGGTCTAATATAAACTTATA
Organism: Salicornia ramosissima; assembly: GCA_951394345.1. Lineage (NCBI taxonomy): Eukaryota > Viridiplantae > Streptophyta > Magnoliopsida > Caryophyllales > Amaranthaceae > Salicornia > Salicornia ramosissima. The sequence continues at coordinate 46,731,925 of OX596234.1, read as the reverse complement.
GCCTGATTTGACTAAACTTTAACTGCATATATAGGCTAATCCATAAGGAAAAAATATATGTAATTTTTTATAATATTTTTTGTTACGGAACTAAATATACTTAAAGTTTAAAAACATCAAATTACATTATCTAATCTGATCTGATATGATGTGATCCGATATGATCTTATTTAAATTGAAATAAGTAATTAGATGTTGAAATAAGGTGTTCATGGTGAATTCATTGTTGGGTATTAACTAGCTAGGTATGTAGCTTACTATTATTAAAATTCACAATAATAATCCAATCAAGTTGAGACTTAAACAATATATTAGAAACTTAATCAATAGTCAATAGTAAATAGTGAATTAGTTTAGTGATTATTTATGAAGTGTATAAAAACTTGATCATGTATATTCATAGACTGGACCTAACAATAATTGAGTTGCCATAATATAGTTTCATTTATGATGAGGGCTCAAGAATGGTGGCGGCCAATCCTGGATTACAAATTGTTAAAACTTGTTTCGAATTCGTGAGAATGCCAATGGTTCAGGTAAACTACTTGTTATCACTGTCTTTGAGTTACTGTCTTTTCTAGCTCTCTACCATCTACATTTTACTATCTTTTGCCCTATCTGTTTGGATTACAAATTGATTTTGATGGAAAATAGTATACAATAGAATACACAATTGCAAAATAAATTTTTCATTGTTTGATACCGCGTAAGAAATTTTTTAGAAAATAGGGAAAATAAAATGGAAAGTAGGAGGCAGTAGGAGGAGTATACGTTTGAATAATAATCAATTAATCATCAGTTTTTTGCCAAATTACATTGTTACCATTCCAACATAATTTTTAACACTCACAGCCCGTTGGTTTAAGTAATAAACTAGTTTATACCCAAGTGCGCAATTGCTCGGTTTTTTTAGTTCATATATATAACAAAAAATCAATTTGTAATTTTTGACTATTGAAAAAGCAAATTAAACATTATTAAGTAGATAATCAAGATTTTTGCTATATATCTAACATTATTAATTATTTTTTTTTATTAACCGATCATGTACATGGAAGAAAATGCAACATTTTTCGATCCTACGCAATTATTTTATATTAAGAGGTAATGTACATTAAAAAAATTAAAAGGAGAAAAAAGAAAGGAAGTTTTGCAGAAATATATCACAAACTACTTGTTTAAAGGAAATTAAAGATGTTGAATATACACACCCTGTGGATACATGCTATCTATGTAACAGATGTATTGACCAACATAACTGTAACTATGATAAAGTTACTCTTAAAATTTAAATAATCAAGTGATTAATACTCTTCATTTAGAGAAAAAAAAACTAAGTGAAATTCTAAGTAACAAAAAAAGGTAGGACTTAGGGGATGAGGGTGAGAAAAAATAATTAATTTTTTCAATGATATTAATTATTAGGTGAATGGATTTCAAAGGTAATAAATGAATTTTTTATTTCCAAAAATGTTAATTATTTTTTAATGAAAATGTAATAGTTAAGGATTGAGTTTGAGAGGAAAATAAATAGAAATAAGCTAAAGGGAATTTTAGTGGTTTGTATTTTAATACTTCCTCCGTCCCTAAAAGATTGCACCATGACACATTTGTTCCTTTTGTAAGGAGTATGTAGATAGAGCTGTCAGTTTGGTTAGGAACTGTTGGTTCAACTGTTAACCTAACTGAACTGAACTTAACTGAAATAAAATGAACCAAAAATCAAATGACTGATAACTGAAATTCCAACTGAAACAAAATGAACTGAACTGAACTGATTGATGAACAGAAATCAACTGAACTGAAAAGGTTGATTATATATAATTGTTTTTAACTGATCATCACTGAACCATAATTGAAATTAACCGTAAATTGTTTGGTTTTGTTAGTTTATTATTTAATTTAATTGTTTTATTTTAACTGTTGATCAACTGAACTGAAATGACTTATAAATTGTTTGGTTTTGTTAGTTAACTAAACTGTTATTAATTATTGATCAATTGAACCAAAATGACTTTATATTTTTATAATTTAAAATTAATTGAATTGTTAATTTGTTATACTTCCTCCATAATTGAATTTTTGCAACAAATGTATTTTTGACACTATTCACAATTTTTTCACTTTAAGTCTTTGATCGTAATTTGTCACTTGTACATACAGAAGAAATATAGTCGTGTGGGATCCCATTAGATTCGTCTTAACTTGTAGTTTTTATGATTTAATGATTATAATTTTTTAAAATACATAATTAGATATATTAAGTTTTAAAATTTTTCCTTGGCATACGTGAAAAGTCCTTTGTTGCAAAAATTCATTTACGGAGAAATAATTTAAAATTAACTAATAAAAATTTAATATTGTTATAATTTAGTATTGTTATAATTTAAAGTCAATTGATAAAAATTATTGTATTTAATCGACTCATTTCATAAGATAATAATTGTAATCCATATGAGTATATGACTTAGAAGTATTGAAAAAATTATGAAAACAATCGGAATCGATATATCAACCGTTCACAATGAACTACCATCAATTGAAATTGTATGGGTAAAACTGAAGACCAACCATAACGTAAACCAAATACAATCGGAAATGTTTTGTCAATCGTTCACAATGAATTGACAACAACTGAAATTGTATGGGTAAAACCATAACTGAACTGATTTGAACTAAAAATAAAAATAACTGGACTGGTTTGGAACTGAAACTGAAAAGTTAAAACTGCATTGGTTAATTTGAAAAAAATTAACTGAAGTCAACTGAACTGAAGTTAACCAAACCATTTGGGTCCAACCATAACTGAACTGATTAACTGAATTGACACCTCTAATGTAGAAAGGGAGTGAAATTTTATCTTTTTGTGGATGTAATTAAATAAAGAGAGCGGGTGTCTAATGATAAAATAATTAACATGTGGGGACCAATTTTTTCCCACCACTCATTGCTTATTTACATCACACCTATAGAGCATTTTGGCTCCAAAAAACTACAGTACAAAATCAATTCCCCCCAATACAATTACTTTACATCTAAATTTTGGAGCAAAAATTTACTTGAAATTTTTTTGGCTCCAAAAGTTCAATTACAAATAGGAATATCCCCCCAAAAAATAACATTACATTACTTTTTACCTCTAAAAGTGAAAGAAGAGTATTATAGGAAATTCATTTCCCCCAAAAAAAACTCCATTTACGGTAGCTTCACTTCCAAAAAAATAAAGTTTTCCTCCATTTACAGCTGCAACACAAGCATTCAATCAACATTTACCAATTTGTTTTTCCTACAATACTCTCAAAAAAGAATCATCAACGTAAAAATTGGGGTCATTTTTTTTTTACTGTCAGGAGCCCAAAAAGCAGCAATAAATGAAGAATATGAGTAATTTTGATGGAACAACTTAGGGCCAAAAATGAAGATCGCAAGAACGAAGTCGATAGAGTGAAATGAATTAGGGCCAAAATTGAAGATTGCAACACCAAAATCTACATAGTAGAACAAATTCAGGCCAAAAAATAAACCCTAAATTGGAAATAGAGAGACGAAGGAGAGAGAGAAAAAAAATAACGTGTGATGGAAATAAGGAGTAAATGGAGGAGTAACATGTGAGAAGGTTGACTAATTTAACAAAAAAAAAATGTGATTTTAAAGTAAATGGAAGATAAATGTGGAAGGCGTAATTAAAAAAAAAAAATGATCACTTTTGGGTTTGTAGGGATTAAGGGGTAATCTTAAGAAAAAAAAAGGTGATTAAAATGAAAGGAAAACATTCTAAAAATGGTATAGAGCAATCTTTTAGGGACAGACTAAAAAGGAAAATGGTGCAATGTTTAAGGGACAGAGGGAGTAATATAGAAAGATTATGGTAATGGTAATAATAGATTTAAAGTGTAATTTGTTATGGTTCGGGAAAACCTAATAATCCTTATAGTTAACATATTTTAATACCCAAGCTTGAATTTTTTTCTTATTTTCTATTATCAACAATTGCCATTGGAGAGGGCGGTATTAGATGTGAATGTATATTTGTGAAGAAAATTAGATAAATTCGAGTTAAAATACCACCATTATCATAGGAATGGATTTTGATTTCTCTTCCAAATTTAGTTATAAATTCATTTTCATTACCACTATTTATAATCAGCTACCAAATGTGCGTTATTTATTTAGAGCACCCTTAATAGGAGAGGAAAAGAGGTTAAGTTTGCATCATTAACCTTTTCGATAATCTTAATACAATTATACAAAGATGTTAAAAAAAAAGGTTGAGGAATAAAGGCATAAAGCCGGGTGGAAAGTGAGCAATTAACATGTGCATGATTCGTCGTTGTACAAAGCCACTTTTGATGAGAAAGGAAAAAAAAGAAAAGAAAAAAGAAAAATCAGTGATCCTACATTCCTATTCAAGATACAACAAGTATGTACTCCGTAATTGAGCTGAACTTCAGTGTCAGTAAATTGGGACATGTAACAAAATAACAAATTAAAGTACAAAATTATTCTTTGCCAAAAAAAAAGTACAAAATTAAAACAAAATTAAATAGTACGAAATACATGTATTCCATAAGCTTATAAATTTGTTATTAGTAAAAATTAGAAGAAAACAAGATGGTCTAAGGGCTCGTTTACATTAGATAAATAGAGATGAACTGAACTGAACTGAACTTAATAGAGATGAACTGAACTGAATAGAAGTGTATTAATTGAACTAAATAGAGATAAACTGAACTAAATAGAGATTAACTGAACTGAATTGAACTGAATATAATTTGAAGTAAACAAGCCGCACTAACATTTTGAGTTAAGTGCAAAAAATAGCACAACCTAATGAATGCATCAAGGGGCAGTTCATCCTTTTGAGTTGAGTGCAACTTGTAGCACAAAAGACAAATGACCATTATTGGTCTATTATTGGAGAATCACCACAAACTACAATAAACTCAAAATGTTGTTTCAAAGATTGCATCCAACTCAAAAGATTGTGTTTCTCTTTACACTGATGCACACAATGATACCATGAAAAATAAATTATTTCATATAAGTTTCTAGCAAAACACTTTTATGTTTCTTTGGTAATGGAAATTCGCAATAAACATAAGAATTTCTAATCACTTTTAGGGGGCAGATTACTTATTTCGTAAACTTTATAGGAAATTTCGCTGCCCTTAAAACTTCAATTTCATACGACAAGAGTATTTCTCTCATACCAAATAATGATAGAGTGTATGTATAACATATTAAAATTGGGTCTCAACCATCAGCTTAAGCTGATAGTTGAGGCCCAAAAATATGTTATATACTCTATCACTCCCCCTGACATGGAAGGTCATTTGGGCTTAAAATGTGGACGCATCACAGGCCCCATCATACCGTCATGTTGGCTGTAATACCATGTAAGATCGAAGATTATCTCAACCAAAAACTTAAGTTGATAGTTGAAGCCCAGAAATATATTATATACTCTATCAAATCAACCAGTTTAACAATGTTAAAGTTATTTCAAATGATGTATTATTTGAATTGCTTGTTTATAATTATGAGTATTTTTCAATCCCTTCCTTAAAATGCTTGGAAAAAAAAGGTACATACGTTGCGGTTAATACACAGATTAGAATAATAATAATAATAATAATAATAATAATAATAATAATAATAACCTCTATATATATTATATTATATTATTTATATGCAGGCTGTGATAAGATCCCTAGTAGTGTGTGATGAGAGTGTACTCCTAGCTGATGTGTCGAAGAAGCCGGAAGTTAAAGCTTGCTTAAAAGGGAATTCAGCAGCAAAAAGTAGTAAAAGCAAACCAAAAAAATCATCATCGTGTGATGAGGGATTAATTTCAGTGATATTGAATTGGCTATTGGAAAATATGGAAAGTGAAATGTTAGGAATATTTGATATTATGAGGTCACTTGTTGTTGCTACTATTCAGTCGTCTCTTCCTGCTAATAATGATCATGAGAACTCATCATCATCATCTGATGCTGCTGCTGAACAAGCCATTCACATGGTTCCTCTTCTTACCATCTATGTCCTTATTGTCTTTGTCAAGCGTGCCTTAGCTTACTTCAAAAAATCATTGCATAAGTATTTAATTAGCTTCTTTTAATTTGTGTGTGTGTGTGTGAGTGGGGTGTGGTGTGGTGTGTGAGAGTTTGACACAAGTAATCTCAATTTATATCCGTCGTTTTTTAAGATAATCGGGATTCGGGAGTTTAGATATTGGAGAATCTCGTGTTATATATATATATATTTAAGGTGGTTTATTTTCTCAATATAATAATACTGCATGAGTGTTACCTTTATTGTTATCATTTTCGATCATTTTTTTCAATCTAGTAAAAATGAGAGGTTAATACTTTGAAATTTTTTTTTGCGGACTATAAAAAAGCTAAGAGTGTTTCAAAATAATAAGAAGAATACATGTGAGGTTTTTGTAAAACTTAGTGAATTGAATGTCGTACTATTTTTACTATTGTATTGTGATAATGCACTATATATGTACTTGTACTAAGTATCGTGTTTAAGACTTATGTTATGTTTAAGATTTTTTTGGCTTTGGCCTTTGTCTATCTTCAAGACCCGTAACGAGTAGCTAGTTTAAATTACTTGTTTGCCCAACGTGACTACGTCTCAACTCTTAACCCACTTTGGTGCTTATTATTTATTCTTTTTCTAATAAAAAAAAATTACAATATTGACATTAGTTTATACTTGCCGTCTTTTTTTTAGGTGTTATATTTTTTTATATGGAGTTCATAGATTATTTGGTACATTTACTTTTTAAATATTTCGATACTTTAGCTATTTTACAAACATTTTTGTTATTTTTTACTCCATCCATATCATTTTTAATTTGTTAATTATATTTGAATGTAGCGCTGTTATTAAAAAATAATAATAATAAAATATGGAAGACTCATTAATATATTGTTATACTACGTATAAAAGTACAAAATAAGAGGGAGAGAGATAAAACTAACAATTTTTATTGTTATTATTACTACTATTACTACTACTACTACTACTATTATTATTATTCTTATTTGTTGTAAGAATAATTTCAATATACTAATTATTAGTGGATTGGATACCCTTAATTAATTTGTGATTATAGCTTGTATGTTTTAGGAGATACAATTTTAAAAAAAAACCCAATAAAAACAATATAATTGCCAATAAATTACAAATTCTAAACATGTAACACTTAAAAGATTACAAATTCTAATTATAAGATCAAATTAGAATTAGAGGAGTATTTTATTAAAGGAAGAAAGTTATTTCAATAAGCAGTCTATAATTATGATTAGCTACTAATCCCCATCCATGGCTTGAAAATAATAATTACAATTATAATAATAAAATTAATATTTATACAAAGCCCAAACCAAACTACTTGCTATGTCGTTTTACATTCCTCTTAATCTCATCCAAAAAAAATTATTATTATCATAATAATAATAATTATTATTATTATTATTATTTTAGTAAATATAATCATGTATTACATTTTAGTAAATATAATCATGTATTACCTTTCTCATAAAAAAATAATTATTACAATTATAATAATGAAAATAATAATTACAATTATAATTATAATAATAAAATTAATAGTTATTATTAATATTATCATTATTTTAAATAATTCAAATCAGAACAGATCAGAGAAACTCAAATCAGATCAGATCAGTCCTAAAGAACAGGGCCTAAGGATGGTCTTGAGCAAACAACCTCGTTTAAAAAAATAAAATGTAAACACTAACCACTTATTCATTGTATCCATTTACATGTATTATTTTCATAAAATTTTAATTTTTAAATACGGACCTAAGGACTATATGTGACATAATCTAATCACCATTATGGAATATTTTAGTGAATGTGAAGCAAGTGAATTTTATTATATGCAGTGTACAGAGATGATTGACAAGATTATTTAAATTTCACACCAAATTATTTCACTTGGGGGTAAATGTCCTCCATTTTTAATTATTATATACAGTAGCGGCCCCATGATTTCTATAATGGTGGGTTACCATTACCTTTATAATGAATGCAAAAAAAATTCCCACAACTTTTTCATGATTTATATATATGTCAAAATATTACCCCTTCTATAACATAATAATAACAACGATTTGAAATTTTCTCTCAACTTTATATCAAATCATTGTTATTAATATATTACATAGGGTGCTTAAAAATTCATATTATAACCAAAATACCAAATAAGACCTTTAAAAAAATATTTCGTAGCAAATAGGAGTACAGTTGCTTTAACTTATCACCCAAAAACAAAAGATATGTGGCATGTGCACTTGGTGACATGGGTTTTAGACTTGGATCGCAATACATTAGGCCCAATAAATTCTTCTGCCCACCAAAACTTGTACTTGTGCTCAATGGTCATTCACTCAACACTTGGGTCACAAATACAAGGAAATTTATTAAAAAAAAACATCTTGATAAAACAATCATTTGTCAAAATCACATTTTAATTTTTTTTTTAAGAAGTCATCTTATTTAAAAAAATTGCAAAGAACTACCTTTGACCGAATTTCGGTGTTTAAATCGAACCCCCCTCCATCATTTCGGCGAAGCCCCTTCGTACCTCCCCTAACTGTCTCCGTCCCTTTTCCTCCCCTGAACCACCATGCCGAAAAACATCCAAAATTGTAACCCAAAATTCAGTCAAAAGTGGTTCCTTTAAAATAATTAATTAATTAAATAAAGACAGTTTTTTGACAAAAAAAATATTTTGTAAGGTGATTTTTAGCAAATTTTCCTAAATACAAAAATGATACAGAAATTTTCATTTTGAGTCATCTTCTTCGTTTTAGGGTTTCCCATCTCCATAGCCTCGACGTCTCGGAGAAGTTACTATCTAATGAGAGATTGAGAGAAAGAGAGAGATGAGATGTTAAGGGTTGTTCAAGAGATGTATCGGAGGTGTTTTTGTTTTCTCTCTCTGAGTATGGGCGTTTGTTTTAAGGGATAAGAGAGAGGGATAAAGATTTCTTATCCCTTTACTCTCTAATTCTCCTTGATACGGATGGCAGGTATAAGTGCTGGGATTTCTCTTTTAATTATAAATATCCATTCTTTCCTTATATAATCACACCTCAATACCAAATAAAAGATAAGATAGAGATAAAATTAGTGAATTCTTAATAATTAATTCTTTGTCCTTATCCCTTTGTTTATTCCTGTCGGATGTCGCTATCTCTATTTAATACCAAACGCCCCTATAAGGGTTTTTTTTTACTTAGAATTAATAGTGGGTTCAGTAACCCAGAAATTTAGGACACGGCTGGATCCGCCACTGATTATATAATGTCTTACATGTTTTTTTTTTTTAAAAAAAATTAATAAGTATAATGTCTTAATTATCTTTTTCAAATATTCAATATATATTGTCTTAATTGTTATATAATTTCACACCAAAACAATTTAAGATTCTTATATAATGTCTAAATTTTCTTTTTTTTTTTAAAAAAAAAGTAGTCAATAAATATCATTCATACAAATTTAATATTTAATTAACTAATTATACATACAAATTTAATATTTAATTAACTAATTATAATCATACTTCATCCGTTCTGAAATAAATGCAACAATTTCTATTTTAGGAAGTTTCAAAATAAATGCAACAATTTTAATGTTTCTATTTTTGTAAGTCTTTTCTTTCTATCTCTCACATCATCATATACCCCACTTTCTCTCTTTATCCATTTTACTCTCACAAAAAAAATGGACTAAAAGTTTGTGTCATCCAATTTGTTACGTTTTTTTTCAAAACAGAGGAAGTACTCGCTCCGTAACATAATTCTAGCAACAATTGATTTTGCACGCAATTTGAGGAAGCGATTTAAGGGTGTAAATGAAGAAATTAGTCAAAATAAATTTAATATTAGCAACTTATAATCACATTTTGTTTGTATTAAAACCATTTTGACTAATTTATTTGTTTACGTCCTAAAACTGCTTCCTCAAAATGCGTACAAAACCAATTATTGCTAATATTATGTTACATATGAAATATTTAATTTGTTTTCATATATATTCTCTTTTAAAAAAATAAGCTACCGGTATTACCTAGTGAAATACTGAAATATCTATACATGCATCCTTGACTATATTTTCAAATTTCAATATCCCAACTCCCAAGAGACTTTTCATTAATACGCGAGAGAGCAACTTGTCTAGTCTTGCGGTATTGCCGGTATGGCGGTATGTATAACATTATTATTTCCGTTTGGTAGCCGGTCATCAAAGATGATAATGGTAATGAGTTTATAGTATAATTTTGTTAAAGAAGAATCTTTTAATGTCCATGAAAAACATATTTTTATTCTCAAATTTTAATTTTTTTTCTTATTTTTCATTTTCATCCATTACTATGGAGTATGGTGGTATTAGATGAAAATAAATATTTATGAAAAAAATTAGATAAATTGGAGTTAAACTACTTACACTATGAGAATGAATTTTGATTTATTTTTTTTCTAAATTTAATTATAAATTCATTCTCATTACCATCATTTATGATCGGCTATGAAACGTGCTGTAACTACCTTTGTTAAAATAGAAACAATTTAAGAATTTATGACAAATTCACACATCATTTGAGACTAGAGCTGTCAATTTTCGACCCGGCCCGATAAACCCAGTAAAACCGACCCGTAATTAGCGGGTTTTGATAATAAAAGAAAACTCCAACCCGTTTTGAACCCGTTAAACACAACTCGCTCTTAACCCGACCCGGCATACTTTCAACCCGACCTGACCCGAAAATCATTAAAAATGTATTAAACTTATGATATTATAGGAAAATGTAAGCAAAAACACTTTTTACTATTAAAACTTTGAATTTAAGATTATTTTTATTGGACCACAACATCAATTTTTTTGCCATGAATTAACTATTAATGAAATATTTCTTATAATTTGTATTTTTTAGAACGCTTAAGGTACATTTTAGTACATATATTGCATTAAAATATGAAAAATTAAAGGGCGTTATAAAACTTCCCAACCCGTTGGATCAACCCAAAGCCGAAGAATTTGGGTTATAAAAAAGCTAATACTAACCCGAACCCGTTAACACACAACCCGGTACAACCTAAACCCGCAACTATTTTACACCAACTCGACCCGACCTGTTTAACATGTCGATTTGAGACAATAAATGCTTAATTCAACCTTTTATTCCTATTTTAAGCATTTTATATCATTTTCCTTCATTATTTTACAGTACAAAAATAATTCTACACACTTTCTCAGTAGGAGTCAACACTACACTATTCATGTGGGTACTTGAAAAGGGTAAATTAAAATTAATCGCATCAAAAATGAAAACTTGTAATCGTATATTTTGCAACAATAATAGTTGTAAAACAGAACAAGAAAGGAAATCATCAAATGTGAAACAGAGTAGCTCTGTTTTTCTTGTTGTTGTGTTTTTATTGAAGTTGTCAACAACACATGCAATTCCTTCAATTGCAAGTTCAAATGCAAGAAAATCAAATAATTCAGAATCAAAACTTGTAAATTATTTACCAGGATTTTCTGGGGATCTTCCTTTCAAGCTTCATACTGGGTACCCTACTTTTCTCATCTTTCATTCTTTATATATATATATATATATATATATATATATATATATATATATATATATATATATATATAATTTTCTTGGGTTTTCTCTTGTTTCATGTCAATATTTTACTTTGCTGAATGCTGATTTTACTCAGTATGTATTTTGCCATTGTTTCTAATTGTCAATGTGGATTTATTTTCTGCTTCTGATTCGTTAACTGCCTAAATCATCTTTTCTAGACAGTTTTTGTCACAAACCATTTTTCTAGAGTTAAATGCAATCATCTTTTCTAGCACAATGTTTGTTGACCACCGTCTTTTGTCGGTTTTCGGCGTTGACCTGGTGGCGACACCGGTTGGAGGGTAGCCCTGAGAGTGGTGGTTGGCGGCGTTGCAGACTGCGGTGGAGGAGTTTGAGTGTACAAAAATAATTTTACACTTCCCAATACTACACTATCCGTGTGCTGTACTTATGATTGTATTTTAAAGAAAAATCTAACTTTATGGTTTATCCTCTTCACATTACTTCCAACGTTATCAATTACTTCCTCTGTCCCAATTTACTTGCCTCAATTTGACTTGAAGCACTGTTTACATGTGAATTTTGACTTTATTTAATTTAATATGGGTAAGAAAAAACATTGTCATGATGATCTAGTTTAATTCGTCTCAACATGTACTTTTCAAATATATAATTTTTTATTATATATAGTTAAAGATATTTTTATTTAAAGTTGTGTCTCAGAAGGTTTGAAATAGAGAATGTAACAATTAAATTGGGATAGAGGGGTAGGATACTATTTATAATCACTATTATAATTTACTTTTGTGTTTTATACCTGTAAAAAAAATATAGTCATGTAATCTTTTTGAATCGTTTCAATCTGTTATTTATTGTGATTTAATTTTTATAATTTTGGGTAAAACTAGTGTAATGATATTACGAATATAAATTATACATTAACAAACGTAAAAAATAAAACATTGCAATTAACATGGAGCAGAGGAATTACAATTTTCTATAGTGTCAATAAATAATTTTATTACCAAATTCTTAGAAAGTTGACAAGGAAAAGAATTGAAAAACTATTTCCCATCTAAACCAAATGAGCTTCAAGCCTCCAAACAAAAATACCAAGCATAAATAAATAAACAAATACGGAGTAAATAGAAACATGCATAATTGACTAAGAAAGGAAAAGGATAATCAATTAATGATCACACTAACCCTAAAGACACTGACACGTACATCATCGCATTAACCGTTAACAGTAGTGTTGGGTTAATCTCCCCGAATATCAAATACATGTTGTATATATTAATTATTATGTATTATTGAAAATGAAAAAAAAAAGGAGAAAATGAAAAATGACATGAAGGGTGTGGCAACCCTTGGTCTCCAAGGTGAAACAATTAAGTAGTCTTTGTATTTATTACTCTAGGTAAGTGGCATTAACGGTTGGAATCCTTGGTTGTTGATAAGTTTGAGGAGGCTTGTATATATGATAAATTGATAAGCTTGAAGGCCTATAAATATGAGTATTTGGGCATGAGAAAAAAGGGTGCACAAAAATAGAAGAAGGGTGCACAAATATATTACAGTGAAGTTTTATTTCTGGAGATCGGGACCGTGGTTTATCCCTAGTTTAAGAGGGTTTTCACGTAAAAATATCGTGTCTTACTTCGTACTTTATTTTTCTTCCTGATGGTATTTTTTTATTAATTAATCGTTTCCTAACAAACAGCAGATTACAAACTTACTAATATCTCTTATTGCAATTAAATGTCATAGTTGATATTGTTCAGATATAATTAAAAGTTTATACCAAACAATCTATAAGTTGACATCTTTAAAAGTAATTTTTCCGTAAAATTATTAGTTTATGGAATCCTAATATATACAATTTGCATGAATCTTATTGAATTTTAATGTAGATATATGGGAGTGGGGAAGGAGGAGGAAGTGCAACTATTTTACTACTTTGTTGAGTCGGAGAATGAACCACAATCCGATCCCCTTATGCTTTGGCTCACTGGAGGACCTGGTTGCACTTCCTTATCTGCAATTGTTTTTGAGCATATTGGTAAATTTCATTTAATTTGTTCTATTGTCTCTATTTATTGTATCTTAGCTTATTAATACCTAAGAATATATAATAAAACCTCAAAACCATACCCCATAGTAGTTTAATATGACCGTCTTTGGCCTTCAAACAATCAAACGAATAGCAAGTCGTTGATGGACCTTGGATCAATTGGTCCAAGTATTTGACACCCCCTATCAAGGTTATTTCGAGGTAGGAGTCTTGTGCACCTTTTTCATATATTTTTAAAATAAAAATAAAAAACGAATAGCAAGTCTCTTGTCAAACGGTCTGACATGATAACTTTTTGTTTTAAAATTGTCATTTTTTAACGTAAAATCAAAACTTTTTATACAAAGATTAATTGACTAGTTAAGCAAAAATTTAAATTTACGATTTTTTTTTACTTAAAAAGTTATGTCAACTGTACAATCTCACAAGAGATATGGTATCAATCCAAATACTTGAGTGGGGCACTGGGGCTTGTACAAAAATGCAATCGTCGTCTGATTTTGTTGAACCGGTTCAAAACTGTACCGCCGCACCTTGTACTACTAGTTTGCTACATACCAAATTTGCTTGTTTTGAGATATGGTTAGGGCTCGTTTACATTAGATGAATAGACATGAATTGAACTGAATTGAACTTAATAGAGATAAACTGAACTAAACTGAATAGAAGTGTATTAATTGAACTAAATAGAGATGAACTGAACTGAACTGAACTGAACTGAATAGAGATTAACTGAACTGAACTGAACTAAATATAATCTGAAGTAAACAAACCCTTAGTCACATAACACTTCGAATAGTTTATGAGAGTGGACAAATTCGAATATCGGATTGTGGATTGATCCGAATTTTGTAAACTTTTTTGTTGAAAAATCATTTGGAAACTGGATTTTTTCTGAAAATTTGGATCGGAAAATTCGGATTAGTAAATCGAATAATCCAGTTTTAAATCCGGATAATTTTGATGTCCGATTTTAAATTAAGATATTCAAATCATCCGAATGTCTAAAACTCCGATCCGGTATTCGGTTTTTAAAAACCAGATATCCAATCCAATTTTTTGGATAAGAAAATTCGGATTCGAATTGGAACTCTGGATTCAGAATTTTATGTCCACCCCTAATTATAAGTGACATGATCTCTTATAACGGGGAGATTATCTTGATTTTTAGATTGCTATAATTAAAGGGGTCCCTTGGGGTTGAATAGAAGGCCTAAGATACTATCTTTTGAATTGGATTAATCTAAACTGAAATTGTCTGAAATTAAATCGAAATGAACAAAGTTAAGTCGTTAACTATGATTTTGATTTTTGATACACTTCATTCAGCTCCTAGAATGACATATTGACATTACGTCTTCTACCGTGTTTGTGTCATACTGTATTAGAGAGATTTCTCTACAAAGTACAATCTACTACTGTGTACCAACTATCAAGACCATTCGATCTTTTGGCCCATGTCTTACTCAGTTTCAATTTTGCACTGTTGATAAAGTATATTTTGATTATCATTCGTTTTAACATGTAGTTTTTTAATATCTAGTTTTTATAATTTTTATAAATACACAATTAAATATATTAATTTTCAAAGTTTTGCTTCGACAAGTGTGAAAAAAGTAAAGTGATTAATTTTTTTTTAAAATGGAGGGAGTATATATAATGCTAAGATTAGGTTTTTGAGCGAGAAATAATGGTGTGGCCAAAACGGCTTCCCTTCTCTATTCACTATATTCATATTTATAAGTTACACAATACAACCCTAATAAAATAAGAAAATTATATACAAAATACACAAGTTTGAGCATGAAAATCGCAAATGTCCAACTTGCGTAAAAAAAATAAGCAAACTGTTGACGATCAAGCGCCTTTGTCAAAATATCAGCCAATTGATGACTCATAGGAACATATGCAGTAGAAACATTATCGGATTGTAACTCATCCCTAACAAAAATGACAAGCAACACATATAGACTTCGTATGATAGTGAAAGAAAAGATTCCGAGTAATATAAAGAACAAATTGACTAGCTGTCACAAGATAACCTCTGATACCATGTTAAGATTAGGTTTTTTGAGAGGGAAACAATGTCGTGGGTAAAACGTTCCCCTTCTCTATTCAGCATATATCATGTTTATAGGCTACACAATACAACCCTGATAATATAAGGAAATGTACAAAATACTCCTGTTCCTAATATTTAGTATTATTCACAAACACTCTTATAAGTAGCTTTTGTACTTTATGCATATAAATAAATTATATTGTCATGCGGGATCTCTTCGGAATCCTCTCAATGCGAACTTTATTAATTATGATCTAATTTCTATAATTTGGCAAAACATAACTTAAGATATCATGAATATAAATTAAACAAAAACTTGAAAATAAAAATGTTGTGATTAATATGGAGTGGATGAAGTAATAAACACATGGCTTGGGCAAAGAAATAGTGTTGGTTGTACCATACACAAAGTACAACCGATTGCACACATAAAATTATCAATGGGTCAAAAAAATGAAAATTATTGTTTTATTTAATTTTTGAATGGTAAATATACAGGTCCGTTTTCATTCAACTACACAGGAGCATATTTTAACTATTCAACCATTGCTTGGGAGACTGATCTACCAACACTTGAGTTAAATCCCCACTCTTGGACCAAGGTATATATTTAATATAGTTGTGTTGCTTTAATGATGTAATTGGTATTATTCAAAATCTAACGAGCGCCTCTAGGAAACAAAATAAGGTAACCAAAGTGAAAATAATAAATTATACAGTACAAAATAATCGATTAACTTTATGGATGTGGGATTTTGGCCTACATTCCAAAATTATCACTAATTTGAGAAATGTATCAAATGCATAATATTTAGCGCCCAGAGATGTTCGTTAGCAATATGATTGATATTATGGAGTGTAAGGTCCCGTTCTTTAGGACTTCTATTGACTTAATTTAATTTAATTTTATTTAAGTTCAGTTAATTTAATTTAATTTAATTTAATTTAATTTAAGTTCATTTCATTATCATCATTATTATTATTAGTTTCGGGCATTGTTTTTCCGCTCAACACTTTCCGACGACGATTTTCGGGACGACTTTTCCGACGACAGTTTTCGGACTGATTTTTCGGCGGTAATTATGCGGCCGACTTTCCCGGCGACGATTTTTCGGGACGACTTTTTCGACGACGGTTTTCGGATTGATTTTCCGGCGGTGATTATTCGGCCGATTTTTCCGGCGACGATTTTAAAGCCGAGTTTTTCGACGACGATTTTCGGGACGACTTTTCCAACGACAGTTTTTGGACTGATTTTCCGGCGTTGATTATTCGGCCGACTTTTCCAACATCGATTTTCAGGTCGAGTTTTCTGGCGACGATTTTTCGGGACGACTTTTCCGACGACGATTTTCGAATTGAATTTTCCGGCGATGATTATTCGGTCGACTTTTCCGGCGATGATTTTCAGGCCGAGTTTTTCCGCGACGATTTTCGGGGTGACTTTTCCGACGTCGATTTTAGGAGTGACTTTTCCGACGACGATTTTCAGGCCGAGTTTTTCAGCGACGATTTTTTGAGTGACTTTTCCGGCGGTGATTATTCGGCCGAGTTTTTTGACGACAATTTTCCGGTGGTGAAAATGAAGGTTTTAGGGTTTACTTTGAAATATAAAAAAAAATAAAAAAATAAAAATAAAAATAAAAAAAAAATAAAAATAATAATATAATTTAATTTAATTTAATTTAATTTCAGTTAATTTAATTTAAGTTCAGTTAATTTAATTTAAGTTCATGTTTTCTCAGTCCTATAGAACAGGGCCTAACTATAAAAATGATCTTATGAAATTTTTTGTTCCTTGAAACCAACCAGTTTGCCAATATATTATTCGTAGACTCACCTGTGGGCACCGGATTCTCGTATGGGACAACAACGGAATCATACAATACTTTTGATTTAATATCATCAAAACAAATCCATGAGTTTCTACAAAAGGTTTGTGAAGTTATATATATATATATATATTGTTATATATTAGTGATGAAAATCAACCCTAATTAATTGTGATACATGTAGTGGTTGAAGGTGCATTCTAAATTTGCAACAAATCCTTTCTATGTTGGTGCCAGTTCATATTGTGGATTGATTGCCCCTTTTATCACACAAGAGATTGTTAATGGTATGGTTGTTTTACTCTTATATATCCTATTTCCTGGCAAAGATTTTAATTATGATGGATGACTACTAGTTGTCTAGCTAGCATATAGCTATTTAACTATTGTATTCTTTATTACTTATTTGTTTAATTGATGAGTAGGTAATTGGAGTGTTTTAAAAAATAATGCTTTGATCAAAATTATTTATCAAAGTACTGACATTGTAAAAGTATTTACGAAAATACAGTCCACGTTAGACAGAGGGTGGTTTCATTATTATTTTTTTTTTGCAATGACAATTACTGTCTAATATAGCGATTATTTTAGATAGAGATTTAAGTAAAAAAAAAAATCGTTATCTTAAATAGCGATTTTGTTTGAGAGAAAATCTCTTTAATTAGAAAAAAACTCAACTTTAGTCATCAATCTCTACAACAAAGGCATTGTTTTTTTTTTTTTTTTTTTTTTTTTTTTTTACTTAGGGCAAAATCACTATCTCAATTAGCGATTTTGTAAAGAAAGTCGCTATTCTAAATAGCGTCTTATCTAAAATGCTATCTGGGACAACGACTTTTTTTTAACTTAATCGCTAATAGGGATAGCGATTTAAGCTGCATCAATTTTTTTTTAAAAAAAATTACTTATGTGGACAGTGTTTTCGTAAATTAAATACTTTTACAATGTCAGTATTTTGGTAAATAATTTTGCTCTCAACATTATTTTTTGTAAAACACTCATGGAATTGTATGCATGTCATTAAGGAAATGAAGATGAATCTGGATCGCATATCAATATTAAGGTATGATATCCTCACTCGGTCACCCCAATATGTATTTATATATTTATCTACATACTAGTTGTGGTGAGAAGGATGAAAAAAATGATGTTCATGGATGAGCAAATGAAAGGTCGAGATTAAATCAAATTGTTTCTTATTACTCTGTTCAAAAGTTTGTAAGCAATGTATAATTGTATATGTAATCTAAAGTCAATGTATCTATAACTATATGCTAAAACAGAATAAGTTAATGCTATTAAGGTCACGTGTTAAATTCTCATGATTTGTTTTCCCGCCAAAATTAATGATGACATCATTTTCTCGAAGTTTTAAGACTAATTAGTAAATAAACACTTCTTTAATTAATTTAACGAGAATATGGTTACACTTTTTGCATTGAAGTAATTATATTATAACATTTAATTATGAGAACTAACTAAATAAATCGTATATTGCACGGGACTAGCCTAGTATATTCTAAATGTATTTATAGTTTACAATCAATAATTTACCTATAATTGTTCATTTATGTATCTATCTTCGATCTTTTCGCGATAAAAAATTTCTCACCGAAATATGATATATATAGAAGAGATACTTGCACAATTAAATTACCTTCAAAAATTTTATTCCACCTTTCACTTTCAATAGCTTACAAAAATACGGGAAAACTATGGTTAACCTAAACAATTAAACATCACAACTTTATTCATGATAAATGGTAGGTAACCTTGGTTAGTTTCATAAATTAAGGCAAATTCTCAATGTTAATCCTATACTCTTTAAATATCTCATCTATCTAGTTTTAATCAGCTGACTAATATATACTTGTAGTTTTAATTTTTTGGTACAATTTTTATTTTTGCTTTACAAAATAACATCTAATTGATTGATTTAGGGATACATTCTCGGAAGTCCGCTAACTGATATATCCGGAATTGATGAAATTGGAAGAATCAATTTTGGTCATCGTGTATCCCTATCATCTGATGAGCTTTATGAGGTATTATATTGAATATATTCCATGATACTATCTATTCCCTTATCTTTCATTACGAATTTATGATATTTTAATTAATTTGATACAAATATATATAGCTTTTTGTTGTTATACATTTTTTAGGAATAATTGTTAAGAATAAGTCAACATTTGATCGATCTTTCACAATTAAGCTAATTTTTTGAAAATCCAGAATTAAGCTAACCTAGTTATCATTTAAGCCAAAAATAGGTTAATTGGTTATTTAACCTATTAGTTACCTGTTGCTTTGGGTTAGTATTATCATTATCATTTAAAACAAAAATATGCTGAATGATTGTAAAATAGTGATCTAAAACAAAAGAAAATAACAGCTTAAATAATCATTTAACCTAATTTTGGCTTAAATGAAAACAATGTTAACTTAAATTCTGTATTTTCAAAAAGTTGGTTAATTGTTGAACATCGGCCAAAGGTTAGCTTATTTCTGACAGATATTTTTTTTTATATATAACAAGTTAATAGTAGTAATTACAGCTTTACCTCATGTATTTCCACTCAGATCATTTGTGCAATGAAAGCTAGGTAATAGTCCCATCATTTCTTTTTGCTAGTTACATTTTGAATCTTTTTGTATAAAAACAGAAAACTCAAATAGTAAACAAGAACTAAAGGAATGAATGAATAATTAATAATTTTATGGAAAAACTAATGGTACTCTTATTTTTTTCCATTTTACAGTTAACCAAAGTAAGTTGCGGTGCTCCATACTGGAATTTTAGCACATTGGAGTGCGAAAAGAATGTTGAAACTGTATCAAATGTGAGTTATTAAACAATTTTTTTAATTAACAACAATGTTGAATCACATTAGGTTTACACCTAAATGTTTGAATTACATATTCACCACTTTTCGGGTGCATTCTTTTAACTTAAAAAAATATGTTTCGGTTTTTTTTGGCAATAGAAAAAATTGCGCCTAATTTCCCTGTTTCAGTTCAAATAAGTTCAAATCATGTGTAATTAGGTCTAAATTTTAATAAGGATCGATCATGTCTATTTTTTTTAGTGTAAGGTTGATTAGATTTAGTCTATGTTTGATTCACCTGATATTTACTTATTTGATCTGAACTTATTTTTTCTAATATGATTTGATCTAAAATTATTGTCTGATTTGACTGCGTATATATGTTAATGTGGTGTTTTTGGGTGTGACTTGTATTACCAAGTCATATATTTGGGTTACGGAGTAGTTCGATGAAGAAAGACGAAGTTTGGAAGTGTTGAAACAATGAGGTCGCGCACCCGGGCGGGTATGGGGAGCCCCGGGTGGATTCGAAGGTGAGGTGGAGTAGGTGTGTTGCGGCCTCGGGCGGGTCTCTGGGCGAGCTCTTTGACGAGCCTCAGCCCCGGGCGGGTCTGGACAGGTTGTGGTGCCTGGGTTACCTCACGCACCCGGGCGGGTCCTGGACCCTCGGTTTTTCATTCACTCGTAAACCCGGCCGGGTTTCTTCATACCCGACCGGGTCCGTTCTTTTTCTAGGGTTTTGTTCCTCTATTTGTCGAATAACTTTGTAATTAGTATAAATAGGACTTTAGGGTTTTGTTTCTCTTTATGCTAATTGTTTTAAGCCACATATTTGAGAGGAAAACATATTGAGAGTTTTAGTGAGTGAATTCTTGGGAGAATTACCAGTCTCTCGATTGTATTCCATTTGTTTGATTTCCATAGTGAAACGTTTTCGTACCGGCTAGGAGGACGTAGCTATCACATCGATAGTGAACCTCGTTAAATCTTTGTGTGTTTTGAGTGTTTTTTATTGTTTGTTATTGTAGTTTGTCTGTTTTCGGGCTTCCGTTACATCAAACTTGGTATCAGAGCGGGATTTAGGATCCGGGAAGATGAACACTACTAACACGAAGATTGAGAAATTTACGGGTAGAAATAGCTTCGCGCTATGGCAGATCAAGATGTGTGCCTTGTTGAAACAACAAGGTATTTGGAAACCTTTGATTGAAAAAGAAAATGATTTGATTGAAAAGGGCTTGAGTGCAGCAGAATTTGAGGCGATGGAGGAGAAGGCTCACTCAACCATATTACTGAGTTTGGCAGATGATGTGATCACAGAAATTTCGGATGAGGTATCGGCATCAGGTTTGTGGTCAAAGTTGGAGAGTCTTTATATGACAAAGTCTTTCACTAGCAAGTTGTTGTTAATACAACGTTTGTATTCTTTGCGGATGCAGTCAGGTACGCCTTTATGGGATCATCTAGACAAACTTAATACTATTTTACTTGATTTACGTAATATAGATGTTAAGATTGAAGATGAGGATGTTGCTTTGATTTTGTTAGTTTCTTTGCCTATGTCGTTTGAGAATTTTGTTGAGTCATTTGTCGTGGGAAAAGAAACTGTAAATCTAGAAGAAGTAAAGTCAGCACTTTTTACTAGAGAGTTGCGCCATAAGGCGGTAACAAATAGTGACAGTGGTTTTGATTCTGGGGCTGGATTGGTAGTTAGTTCTTCTGGAGCTAATAATTTGAACTCTAAGAAAAAGAAAAAGAAAAATTCTAAGGGTAATAATAGTAAGCCTAAGAATATTTGTCACTACTGTAAAGAACCTGGTCATTAGAAGGATAAATGTCCTAAAAATCCTAAGAATAATTCCAATGTTAATGTTGCACAACAAAGTTCTGATTCTGATTCAGAGGAAGACATGGCCTTAATTGTGAGTGAAGGTAGTCAGTCTACGGATCGTTGGGTGTTAGATTCAGGATGTTCTTTTCATATGTGTCCTAGTCGAGAATGGTTTTCTACCTATGAATTTGTTGATTGTGGTGAAGTTATTATGGGTAATGATGCTGCATGTAAAGTGGTGGGTAGAGGTACTGTTAGAATTAAGACAGTTGAAGGAAAGATACGTACTTTGTTGGATGTCAGACACGTTCCGAAACTAAAGAAAAATTTGATCTCTCTTGGTACTCTTGACAAGCAGGAATTTACTTTTTTGGGTTCAGATGGGGAATTGTGTGTTTTGAAAGGTTCGAAGGTAGTGCTGAAAGATACTAAGTTGGGAACTTTGTATTATTTACTTGGTACTGTGCTGACTGGTTCTATTTTTGTAGCATCCATGGGTTCAGATGAGATGACTAAGCTATGGCATAAGAGGCTAGGTCATATGAGCGAGCGTGATATGCAATCTTTGTCTAAATTAGGCCTTCTTGGTGGTCATAAGGTGAAAAATCTTGAATTTTGTGAATTCTGTGTGTTAGGTAAACAACATCGTGCCAGGTTTAGTAAAGGGTTGCATGTCACAAAGGCCACTTTGGATTATATTCATTCTGATTGTTGGGGACCATCTCGGGTTGAAGGTATTGGGGGATATCGATATTTTGTTACCTTTATTGATGATTTCTCCAGGTACACATGGCTCTCTGTTTTGAAGCAGAAAGGAGAGGATTTTAACACCTTCAAGCATTGGAAGGTGTTAGTGAAAATAAGACTGGCAAAAAGGTTAAACGTCTCCGAACGGATAATGGTCTTGAGTTTGTTTGTGATGAGTTCAATGCTTTTTGCAGGGATGAAGGAATTGTTAGACATCGTACTGTTAGGAAAACACCGCAGCAGAATGGTGTTGCAGAGAGGTTGAATAAGACTTTGCTTGAGAGAGCTAGGTGTATGCTTTTTGATGCAGGTTTGACTAGATGGTATTGGCCGGAAGCTGTGAAAACGGCTTGCTATTTGTTGAATCATGCTCCCCATACAGGTATTGACTGTAAAATACCTTGTGAAGAGTGGTCCGGAAGAAGTGCTGATTATTCTTTGTTGCGAGTTTTCGGGTGTGTTGTTTATTATCATGTGAATGATGGTAAGCTAGAACCGAGAGCCAAAAAGGGTTGTTTCATGGGATATGGAGATGGTGTCAAGGGATATAGAATTCGGTCCCCATCAGAAAGTCGCGTCATAACTAGTAGAGATGTAACTTTTGATGAAAATACTATGTTTGTGTCTATTAATAAAATTGCAGGCAACAGAGATGATAGTATTGTTCGTGACGATGAGTTTGAAATAGAATCTTTGTCTATTGCCAAGGATGGTATGCAGATTCAGGTGGTGCAGAGTCCGGTGACTACTAATCAGTTGGCAGATGAACCTGTTATTGATGAAACAGGTGACTCTGAGATTGATCACACTGCGGAGGTTGTTTCTAAACGACTGAGAAAGAAGCCTCAAAGACTAATTGAGGAGATGGAGGGACGTCATGTTCCGGGTCAGAATTGTTATGTAGAGGAGTTGGTAGCATATGCTTTGCATGTTGCAGATGATATTGAGACACCTGAGCCAATTTCATAAAAAGAAGCAATTGCTAGTGTCGAGTCAGATAGATGGTTGGTTGCTATGAATGAAGAGATGAAGTCTCTTCACAAAAACAAAACATGGGAACTTGTGCAATTACCAAAGGGTCGTAGGTTAATTGGGTGTAAATGGGCTTTTATGAGAAAAGAGGGTACTTCTGAAGGGGATCCAATTCGATATAAAGCTCGGTGGGTTACTAAGGGGTTTAGACAGCAGGAAGGAGTGGATTACAATGAGATATTCTCGCTGGTGGTTCGACATACTTCTATTAGGGTGCTTCTAGCAATAGTGGCACATTTTGATCTAGAACTTGAGCAAATGGATGTAAAAACAGCGTTTTTACATGGGGAGCTAGAGGAAGATATCTATATGGGTCAGCCTGAGGGGTTCATTATCTCTGGGAAGGAAACTTATGCATGTCACTTGAAGAAGTCCTTATATGGACTTAAGCAGTCGCCAAGGCATTGGTACAAGCGGTTTGACACTTTCATGGTGGAGCATGGCTACAACAAAAGTCTCTATGATTGCTGTGTTTATCACAGTAAGGTGGAGAATGGATCTTCTTATATTTATTTATTTATTATTATATGTTGATGACATGCTTATTGCAGCTAAGGAAATGTCGGATGTGCGCAAGTTGAAAGAACTTCTGAGTTCTGAATTTGACATGAAAGACTTAGGAGCAGCTCGCAAGATTTTGGGGATGGAAATCTATAGAGATCGTGCCAAGAAGAAGTTGTTTCTTTCACAAAAGGGTTATATTCAGCGTATTCTTGACAGGTTTGGTATGAAAAATGCTAAATCTATAGATACTCCTATTGCTTCTAATGTTCGTCTTTCTATGTATACTCCTTAGTCTAATGAAGAGAAGGAGTACATGTCTAGTGTTCCATATGCTAGTGCAGTTGGAAGTTTGATGTATGCAATGATTTGTACTAGACCTGATATTGCACATGCTATTAGTGTGGTTAGTAGGTTTATGTCTCAACCTAAGAAGGAGCATTGGCAGTGTGTGAAGCGAATCTTTCGCTACTTGGTTGGAACGGCGGATGTTGGTCTCATTTATGGCAATGAGACACAATGTTTAGTGTCTGGGTATTGTGATTCTGATTATGCAGGTGATGTTGATACCAGAAGATCTGTGACGGGTTATGTCTACACTCTTAGAGGTTCAGTGATTAGTTGGAAAGCCACTTTACAATCCGCAGTTACGTTGTCTACAACGGAAGCTGAATATATGGCGTTAACCACTGCTGCAAAAGAGGGTATTTGGTTGCGGGGTCTTGTTAGTGATTTGGGTATTCATCATGATCGTGCTACGCTTTATTGTGATAGTTTAAGTGCGATTTGTCTTGCTAAAGATCATGTTCATCATGATAGAACTAAACATATTGATGTGCGTTATCATTTCCTTAGGAATGAGGGGCGTGTTGAGGTGAAGAAGATTGGTACTGCTGATAATCCAGCAGATATGTTCACCAAGCCGGTTCCGGTTCGCAAGTTCAAACATTGTTTGGACTTGTTGAATGTTGATAGCCATGTTTGAGACCCTCATGGGTCGTGCCTCAAGGTGGAGGCAATCCTCGCCCCGGGATTAGGAGGGCGTTTGTGCTGGTGGGTTTGTTAGTGTTTTGTTTGGTCTTGGCGTGTATTGGTGAATACAAGTCAAGGTGGAGATTTGTGGTGTTTTTGGGTGTGACTTGTATTACCAAGTCATATATTTGGGTTACGGAGTAGTTCGATGAAGAAAGACGAAGTTTGGAAGTGTTGAAGCAATGAGATCGCGCACCCGGGCGGGTATGGGGAGCCCCGGGTGGATTCGAAGGTGAGGTGGAGTAGGTGTGCTGCGGCCCCGGGCGGGTCAGGGAGGACCCGGGCGGGTCTCTGGGCGAGCTCTTTGACGAGCCTCGGCCCCGGGCGGGTGGCTGAAGCCCCGGGCGGGTCTGGACAGGTTATGGTGCCTGGGTTGCCTCACGCACTCGGGCGGGGCTGAGGTGACCCGGGCGGGTCCTAGACCCTCGGTTTTTCGTTCACTCATAAACCCGGCCGGGTTTCTTCATACCCGATCGGGTCCGTTCTTTTTCTAGGGTTTTGTTCGTCTATTTGTCGAATAACTTTGTAATTAGTATAAATAGGACTTTAGGGTATTGTTTCTCTTTATGCTAATTGTTTTAAGCCACATATTTGAGAGGAAAACATATTGAGAGTTTTAGTGAGTGAATTATTTGGAGAATTACCAGTCTCTCGATTGTATTCCATTTGTTTGATTTCCATAGTGAAACGTTTTCGTACCGGCCAGGAGGACGTAGCTATCACATCGATAGTGAACCTCGTTAAATCTTTGTGTGTTTTGAGTGTTTTTTATTGTTTGTTATTGTAGTTTGTCTGTTTTCGGGCTTCCGTTACATCAGTTAATCTATAAGGAAAAAATATATCAATCGAGATCTTATTTTATTTGTATCAATGAATAGTATTCTAATATGTAATTTTAATAATTTTTCTATTAAGGAATTAAAGATATTTAGGTTTAAAAACATCAAATTAAATTATCTGATCTGATCTAATCTAATTTTATTTTTCTATTCTTTGTTTGATTCACTTGATATTTGCTAATTTGATTTGATTTGAACTGAACTTATTGTCTGATCTGACTAAACTTTGATCGCATATATATGTTAAACAATATATCAATGGGGATTTATTTCATTTGTATTAATGAGTGGTGTTTTTTAATATAATTTTAATAGTAATACTTTTTGTTGCGAAATTAAAGATACTCAATGTCCAAAAATATCAAATTAAATTATCTTATTTGAAAATTAGTAATAAAGTGTTGAAATAATGTGAATCAAACAAAGCCTTAAGTAATAAGGTGTTGAAATGATGTGAATCAAACAAGTACTTAATCAAGTCCAATGAGTTCGATCAATTTTAATTATTTAAACTGCCTTTAAATACTTTCAGATTGACTCAATTGAAAAGAACACACCCTTACACGTACTCATATATTTTTATGTGGGCCGAAATAGATATGACCAATGCTTTCATAATGTATAGAGCCTTATTAAAAGGTACAAGTATATTAACATCTATAATACCTTGTATATACTAAACAAAGTATTGCTCAGTTATTATTGTACACATGTCACTTTGTCATTAAAAATTTTTGCTCCAAAAAACTAATTTATGATGTCATTTTTTTGTTGCTAATTAATTTATATCATTGCACAAGTTTTTAATGTTGACAAAATCTGCTTCAAAATTAATAAGTTTAAAACTTCATATTTTATACATATAGAATACCGAGTCGAGTATCTTTTGAAAAATTATCATAAAAATATTATTTAAATCTTGTAACGCATTGGACTAACCTAGTTTAACACTAATCTCCTGTGCAGTTAATTGAATTAGTTAATACGGAACATATTTTGGAGCCTAGATGCAACAATTCGTATCCGAAAATTTGGTGCCGGGTAATTCACTTTCCCTTGTGTAAATCAAATTTTTTTTTTTTTTTAAAATTTTATTTCTGGTTTGATTAAGGGAGAAAATAAATAACCTTTCATTTTTGGGTGATGTAGCGAAACGATGGGTTGATAATCAACAATTGGGTTAATAATGCGCATGTTCGAAAGGCACTTCATATTCGAGAGGTAAGTACCCGTAATCCCGTATTGTATACCACAAGAGTCTTTTTTTTTTTTTTTTTTTTTTTTTTACTATTATTATAATTAGAGTGAACTGGTGCTAATGTAATGGGTATATTCGTATATTTAAATATATTTAGTTTTTATCGATATGTAAATATGAAATTTCACTTGTCTAGTGTTTTAATGTCATAATTTTAACAATTTTTTTTCTTAATATATACGGTTAAAAAGGTCCAATTAGTTGTGGTGATGTATAATTATATTTTTTATTTAATTTTCAATTTTATTTTGTTTTATTATTATAGGTTAAAAAAGTTATGTTTGGAATTTTTGTTTTGAGGGGATGTGTCTTTGTATGTTAGACAGTTATGTTTGGAGGTTTTTTTAATTGGAGATGTGTCTTTGTAGATTATGTAGTTATATAGAGTGAACCGGTGTTAATGCACTGGATGTATTTTATGATAAGAATATATATACAAAATATTTTTTGAAATATTTAATTTTATATCGATCAAGAAATTTGAAATGCTAATTTGTCTAGTGTTTTATTGTCATATGTTAAATGATGTTATTTATTAGTTTTATTTCGATTAGTAAATATGAAATGTCATTTGTACAATTTGTTTTTTAAAAAGATGTTTGTTTCTTTGTTGGTGGTTTTATTTTATTTTAATTGGACATTTTATACTCCTATAAGAAAGCAAGATATTTATATAAGATGGTAGACTATTCTATTGTCATATTTTAAACGATGTTATCTATTAGTTTTATATCGATTAGTAAATATGAAATGTCATTGGTACAATTTGTCTTTAAAAAACTGTTTCTTTCTCTGTTGGTGATTTTATTTTATTTTGATTTGATATTTTATATCAGAAAATAAGATATTTATATAAGATAGTAGAAGGTTATTCATTTTTTTAGTTGAAGTGTGTAAGGAGAGATGATTACGTTATGTTGGCTCCAAAACTTAATTTACTGATATTTAATGCTTAGGTTAAATAAATAGTTTATTCCTTTAATATATCTATATTTTTTGTTAGGTAGTTTTTTTTATTTTTTTAAAAAAAATAACAAAAAATTAGATTAATGAGAGGCCTCCATGGGGGTTTGGAGGCCTCTCATGTAGATTGGATTTTAAATTATATACTTCTTATAAGATTAGAAGTTTGGTTGAACATAAGGAGTTAATGGCTATATGGGTTTGGTTGATCCTAAGGCTTTGTAATTGACACCTGAATTTGTATTTACCAAATAGAAAGGCATTTACTTAATTTTCATGGATTTGTATTTACAAGGAAAATACACCCCAACCAAACAAAATGAATCTAAAAACTTACCACCCACACAATATTATTAATTTTTTTTAATCTTTACTAGGTTTGATCTCTTGCAGTGTATGGAAATATTAACATGAAATGATATTCTTCGATTGAATTTTATTTTAGAATGATAAGTTATTCACTCTTAGATTCTAATCCAAGTTCAATTCAGTTCTCTTAAGTTCAGTTCAGTTCAACAAATTTCAGTCCAAAGAAACAGGCCTAAATATAAGATTCAAGGAAAAAAAATCAAAAAATTGCACAAGTGAATTTATAATTACTTGGATCTATCATCTATCATATTACTTGAATTGCTAATCATGTATTATAATATAATGTTGTTTAGGGAACAGTGGGTTACTGGACTCGTTGTAATGAAACAGTGAAGGCTTTTGAATCATACAATTTAACAATTACAACCAGCATTGGTTATCATCAATTTCTTACAACCAAGCCTATTAGAGCTCTAATTTACAGGTAAAATACTTTAATTTGTCAATTCTCAATTGTCAATATATACATCTTATCATTTATGCTTTAATTAATTTGCTGGTATTTATTATGATTTACTTTAACTAATCCGCCTTTTAAAATTACTCCAAAATGTTGTGTATATATATATATATATATATATATATAGGGTTGGGTTCCGGTGAGAAATTTCTTATGGTGAGAAATGTGGGAAAAGATAAATACATCAACTATAACCTAGAGGTACATTGAGCACCAACTATAGATACATTCACCATACACTATAAATACATTGAGTAAAAATACATTGACTTTATACCATATATACATTGACTCCAAACTATCAAAGGAGTAAGGAAGCAAAACCAAATTTAATCTTAGCCCTTCATTTGGTGATCAAAGGGTTGTGATTGTTTCTCACCCTTCTCACCAAAACTACATTTCTCACATGAGCCTACTTCTATATATATATATATATATATATATATATATATATATATATATATATATAGGAAGAGGATCAATTAAAAACGTTTTCAACCTAAAAACCCCTACATTAGACACTTAAAGGGGTACACGTGTGATTACTAATGGCAATCTTTGTAAATATTAGTAACTTTCGCTAAAAATCATTTGTACCCCTTTAAACATCTAATGTACCCCCTGCGACTGCTAATGTACCCCTTTAAACCATTTTCTGTCTGGTTTTTAACCATCTTTTGGTTTTTAGCCAATACTTCCTCTATATATATATATATATATAATTTGGACTTTATTTTATATTGCTTCATAATCATGCATGCAATAGGTTTTACTGGAATTCATGTCTTTATGATCTGACCTTAATGAACAAATTCCACTATTTTGACACCAAAAAAAAAAAATCTAAATGCCTGCGGCTGCTATACTTATGCTGGAGTGTCATATGATAATTGATTTCATTTAGAGTAGTTCAGCTCCTGATGAATCTAGAATTTAGTGCGATGAAATTCAGCTCCTATTGAGTCTTTGATTTAATTCAATTCAATTCAGTTTGATTTATTCTTCATATATTATCTATTAATCACTTAAACTTCTCGTCTATTACATTCTTATATGACTATGATTCGATTATATGTACTTTTTTTTAATCAGTAATGTTGGTGGTACTAGGCTTTTAAGCCAGTTACCCAATTTAAT
The DNA here is from genome assembly GCA_951394345.1 of Salicornia ramosissima. Classification (NCBI taxonomy): domain Eukaryota; kingdom Viridiplantae; phylum Streptophyta; class Magnoliopsida; order Caryophyllales; family Amaranthaceae; genus Salicornia; species Salicornia ramosissima. The sequence goes on along the minus strand of OX596234.1, from coordinate 46,701,319 downwards.
TTAGCTGACACACATAGCACATTTGAGAGAGAGAGAGAGAGAGAGGAATAATCTTTCCAGATTTGTGTGGTGAAGTTAAAACCAAAAACTAATCTCGAATAATGTCGAAAAACATACATCACTACAACACAAGTGTCAACCTCAATCCCAATATATGTATAGGAATCCTAAAAGTTTTGTAAAAAAAAATACACTCCCTCCGTCCCAAACTCTCAATTTAGTTGCTACATTTACTTTTTCAAATCTCATGAGATACGACTTTAAATAATAATGATCTTGAACTACACATAATAAAAAATTATAAAAAATTATATATTTGAAAAGTACATGTTGAGAAAAATTAAACTAGATTCATCATGAGTTCATAACGATATGTTTTTTCTTACGCTTATAAAACTAGAAGCAATCAAAGATCACATGTGAATAGTGCTACTATCATTTATATATTTCAAAGTGATTTCTCCTCCTAAAATATTTGTGTACCGTTGCATGACATCAAAGTGGTGACCAAGACCTACTAATTACATGTACGGGCATAATAAGATGGATCAGCAAGTTAAACTTACAGATTCATGATTACTGGAGACCATGGTTCGTCAATCGCCAAGTTGCTGGGTAACTTCACTAACTTCCTCTTTTTTTTTTTTTTTTTTTTTTTTGCAACCATGAAGCACATTATTTAGCCTTAAAGACAAACATGTATACTATTAAAATAACATCTTAGCTTTAACAAATACATCGTATGTGTTAATTGTGAGATATAAAATATTCATTTCTTACACTTAATCTGATAGAGTGACTAGAGTAATTTAGGTCTACACATGTGTCTATCTAACATTTTGCATGATGTGTATCTAATTGCTCGTTCTTTTAGTGTTTTTTTTTTCCATTTATAACCATGTAATTGTTATTATCACATATTCTATTATCTTATGATTTTGCGTGTATACTTTATCTACTCTCCAAATCTTGGATCCAATACTGGTGGCATACTGCTATCACATAGGCTGCTTATTTTATACCATTTTTTTTTTACCTCTCTTCTCTACCTAAAATTAATTAAACCTTGTAAACTTTTGTGGAAAATTAATTTTAAAATGCAATTTCTTGATAAAGTTATATTGTTATATTGTATATGCAGATATGTTACAGAGTATTCAAACGGCAACTACAATTTGACATTTACCACAGTTAAGGTATATATACATTTGTATTCAGTTAGCCCCCTATTTTTATTTTTTTTTCGTTGCGTATGTATTCGACTTATGAAATCCGATGTTATAAAACCTGAACTATGTAGAACTGATGATAACCTCTAATCATAATTAAAATAAGAATTTGTTAGTCCTAAGGGCTCATGACCTACTCAACCTTGATCAGTGATAAAATTAACTCCGATCCGGAGAAAACACATTTGTCTTTGTGGAATAATGAGAAGATGGTACTGATAGTAATGTATAAATAATATACTTGTCAATAATATAATAATGTTGGATTGTGTGTGTGTGCATGTTTGTAGGGAGCAGGACATTGCCCCTCAGAATTTTACCCTCGAGAAAGTTCAGCTATGTTTCAGAGATGGCTTGCAAGTAATCCTCTCTAATGGATAAATCATACGATCGAGTATTAAGATTTCTTTTATTTTATGACCGAGCTAAGAATTTGGGTGAGTTACAAATTCAGAAGAATTATTTTCTGCTACTGATGATAAAGATGTAACTTGTAAGAATAATGAACACTCATCCCAAGCTTCTTTTTTAGAACAAACTGAACTGCTCTTTCTTTTTTTTTTAGAATTTTAGAAATTATATATCAAAAAAACATAAGACTTTTACACTAGAGAATAAAACTATCAAATACAAAATAGTTCCTCTATTTTGATTTAGGTTAAGTAGTTTAACATTTAGCATTGTTTATAATTTTATCATCATTGTGCTTTATGCGTTTTTAAATTTGTCTCAATATGTAATTTTTTTTGAATGAATTCATTCTTGAATCCTATACTAGAGTTCGCTTCAAAGTACAAATATAAATTTTGTATACCTTTCGTTTCATTAAGTTAGTTATTTATGGCATATTTGGTACAAGGAGAGAGGAATATTAAAAGTAAGATATCTTTGTGTTATAAAAAAAATATGCATATTTTTCATGCACGATCTCATTGGATTTATCAAAATGACTAAATGTGTTAAAAAAATTATTGGGTAGTTTAAGATATTTTTAAATAAATATATTAAAAATTGTGAAAAAAAATAAATGTAACAAATTTAATGAAACATAGGGAATATAATTCTACAAAAACATAATTAGAGATATTAATATTCAAAGTTTTGTTTCAGCAATTGCAAAAAGCGATGTGGTTAGAATTAAAAAATACGGAGCAGATGAAATTTGAATCAAATAATATTTTAATTTAGCGCGCGCAATCGTTGTCACCCAATTGTTTATGATTTGTGAACAATGAATTGACATTTTCTGGAACATTGAACATATATTATCACCATCAAATCTTACCCTCTGTTCATAATAAACGGATGGAGAACATCCATGACCCATCAGTCTTTTGATGAAATAAACGAGCGTCGAGTTTTATGACATTCCTCCATTGTACGCCCCAGAGGCTGCCGGGGAAATTATTGTATTTGTTAAAAAAAATAATAATAATACTAAATCTTTTTGAATGGGGAAATTATAATTTATAATTTCAATATTTTTACCAATACACTATATAAGAAAAAACGTGTCAATATAGTGTGGTGACATTTTTTTAAAAAGTCACACGGAGCAACTAAAAAAAATAGACATGGTGTATCAAATCAAATGATAAAGACATTATAATGTAAATATTTCATCAATTTCTCATACCATAGAGTGCGTTCTCACATAATCGGATTAAATTAGATTAGATTGTATGATTTTAAATATTAATATCTTAAGCTATATATAAGAAAAAATTACAAATTTATAAGTTCGAAAAGTACAAATCGAGACGAATCAAATAAGATTTCACACATCTTTAGAATGAAATTGAATGGATTAAAATGAATTAGATTAGAATAGATTTGGATTATAAATCCGTGAAGAGAACATAACACTAGTATACAAATTTTTTTAATTTATACACATTAATGGTCAAACATATGTATCAAGGACATTTAAAACGTAGCCGGAAGTCTAGAACAAACAACTACAACGAACAAATCTAGCATGGCCTAAACTTTTACATTCTCTTCAAAGTTAATTTTTTTTCCCACCAACACCACAGCAGCTACAAAACCCTAGTATAGCCAGGCCATAAACCGAAAAAGAGAGGAACGACCTAAGAATTTAGAATCGCTTTAGCGGACAGTACTAGTGAAATTTCAGAGGCCATTGGAAAATGATAATTTCAAACTTCGTTCATATTGAATTAGATACTAAATTATAGCAGATCAAAAATGGTTTCGAGTCTTCAGTCACGAGTCGAACTGGTGTCAGACTGTCAGTGCATTCTGCACAAACGCTAGAGATCTTCTCTTGCCGGAAAAAAAAAAGCCTGGCAATTAGAAAGTCAAGGGAAGGGACAATCCCATTCCAGAAATCTAGTTCCACAATCTTGGAGCAACGAGTTCACGATCAGCAGCTGAACCTTGACTAGCAACATTTTGGATACGACCTGAGAACTCTTCAGCCTAAACCAAATAGGCATTATTAGCAGTCAATACAAGTATACAACCATGGAATGAAAAATGTAGGTTTCACGAACAGCCAAGCACGATACATTCAGTTTCAAGTTCTAAAAAGTTGGTGATAAAAGCAGAGTGGTGAATGTTCGAATTATGTGTATATTTTATACAGTGAATCTCCAAAAGCACACGTGATGGATGAGATTAGTAGATTTGGGAAATTCAAAAATAAAGTCAAAAGCACATTTCAGGTTGATCATGCTTTCCCTTTACCACAAACTAGAAGCCAGTCATCTAAGGGCCTGGACTTTATCCTCCAAATATAGGTGTCTGAATTCTGGGCCAAGAGATACTGATGCAACTATTAAAAGAGCAATTCACACAAACATTCCTAAAACCTTAAACGCCCTGTTTGATAATCGGTTATAAATGACAGTAATGGGGATAAATTTATGTATAAATATTTGGAAGAAATATCAATATTCATTCCCATTGTGGTTTAGCTTTCCTGCAATTTATTTAAAGATTATTCCTAATAGTATACCTATGTATTAGCATATCCCAAGTAGTATACCTGAATTGTAAAAAATATTAGATATATACTTATGTTGCTAATATAATTCAAGTAACACCTCTCTAATGGTTGCTTCCTGCCAATTAACCACCACTATTCAGTTCTTAGTTAAGTACATTTAGTTTATTTAGGGGAAAAAATTATAAATTAAACAAAAATACAGTTTATTAACTCTTTACACCTAACATTAAGGAAGTATGTTAGATTGTTAGTGTTAATTGAATTGTAAAAAGTTTATGTATTTTATCTTATGTTTAATTTTGAAATTTCCCCCCAAAATAAACTAACTACATTTAATTAAGGACTAATTCATGGTGGTTAATTGGTCGATAACAACCATTAGAATTGAAGTGTTAATTGGATTATATTTGCAACGTAAGTATATTTTTGAGATTTTTTTAAAACTCAGACATACCACTGGAAATATGCTACTCCCTCCGGGTTTTTTTTTAGTTTACTCACATGAGTTTTTATCAATACCAAGAAGTTATTGGGAGTTGGAGAAAAAAAATAAATAATGATTAAAAGTTGTATAAAAAGTAAGAGATAGTGTATGGAAAAAAGAGAAAAGAGAATAACTTTATTGAAGTTGGTCAAAAGTAGGAGAAAGATTATGGAAAATGCATTTGGGAATCGTAAATTAATAAATGTAAAAAGTGAGTAAATTAAAAAAAAAAATCCCAAAAAGTAAAGTGAGTAAATAAAAAAAAAAACGGAGGGAGTAATACATGGGTATACCATTGGAAATAATCCTTTACTTAATTTTCTCCACAATCTTCATTCCCATCCAAATAGTAATGGATGGTAATGGAGTATATAAAGAAAATTCAAGCTTCCTCATAGCAATGTAAGGTAATGGAAAATATGAAGGAAATTCAAGCTTCCTCATAGCAATGTAAGGTAATGGAAAATATGAAGATAATTCAAACTTAGTAATGATACCATGTTTCCATGGAAATTATAAGGTTTCTTCTCTTGCTAGATTATATTATTACTAACAACCAAACGAGTCGTAGATGCACAAAAACACTCATGCAGTCCCGCCATAACGTATTAATAGCAACACTTCATTTTGCACGGATTTTAAGTAAACGATTTAAGGGTGTAGACAAAAAAAATAATAATAATGGTTTTAATACAAGTATGAATGAGATTATAAGTTACTAATCTTAGACTTAATTTTTATCAATTTATTTGTTTGCACCCTTAAATCACTTTCTTAAAATATGTGCAAAATAAATTGTTGACATTAATCCGTTAAAGAGGGAGTACCTCATTTTATATGCATATTGAGATATTTTAGTAAGGTAAATGATAGTGTCAATAAAAAAATAAAGTAAAAATAAATTGGTATGGAATCAAAACCATCTGAGCTACCATATATCAAACTATCCTTCTACTGTACTTTCAAAAAAAAAAAAAACTATCCTTCTACAGATCATGAATGTACATAGAATATCTGACATAGGTACGTAAGTTAAAGGTTGTGGTATAGTGGTATAACAGTTTCATTTTGACCAAGAGGTATGGAGTTGAAATGTTTGCCCCCCAACCTTTTTGTCCAAGATCAAACAATGCCATATTAAAATGTGGCATTGCCGATTTGCCGCATTACCCTTGCCAAAAACACTTAGTTCACAAAATGAAATGTTGATAAGCTGTAGCTTACCTTTTCATCAATCCACATCAAAGAACTTAATTGATTATTCAAGATCCGCACAACCACATCCATTGGACTCATCCCATCAGTTGTATCAAGTTCTCCACCCTACATAGCATTAATTTAAGTAAACAATTCCAGAAAATATCATGTGAACCAATGTGGTTTGGGAAAAATATTCCTTGCCTGACTAGCATTGAGAGAGTGAATTATTGATTTAATCTGCTCTGTCATATGCTCCATTTCCCTTTCGACAGATTCTGCTTGCTCATACCTGCACCAGCGACAAGTAGAAAGAAAGTTCCCAGTGTCAATCAACACCGCCATCAGATAATTGTATTAATGTATAACTTATGTCTCTGGACGCAATCCACAAAAGTTTTCATCTTCTCATGTTAAATACAATATCTCAGGCTTCTCAGCCATTTACAAACTCCCTTTATATTATATTATATTATGTGTTAGATTTCTGTCCCTGCCTGTAACAGATCCTTTGGATATGGCCTCCATAGTATACAAAAAACCTTGCGTATGCAGGTGCTGCACACAGTGACACAGCTTTATAGCCATCAGGCCACTCCCAGAGTCCCAGCAAGGTTACTGAGTACCAAAGGTATAACTAGCATCTGAGATGGTTTCACATCACCATCATAGGGCCACCGCCATAATAGGTCAAGATAGCAAATATATATATATCTGGACCCATGCTGGAAGGTTGATTAATAGCTGAGGAAACTACTCAATTTTATTTATTTTTTTAACTTTTTTTTTTATTGTGGCAATTACCACTGAAAAAAATGGAACCAAAGATGGGAGCACAAAAGGCAAAAATAAAACACCAAGTACTTACATTGCATCTCTTGTGGATGCAGCTTCATCATCTAGAAGCAACCCACGCTCATCCTTGTAGATACGCTCAGCTTCTTCTTCAATACTTTCCAAAGCTTTATCAACCTTCATCAAAATCCAAGGCACAAAATTAATTATACAAAAAAGAGCAAAGAGTGTTCTGAGTTTAGGGCAATGACATAATACGATTCTATATACAGCAGAAGTGGTATTTCACAGAAATAAATGAGAAGATGCAGTTTGCTCCACATAAAACTATCACAAATCCTTCAAAGGAGGTGGGAAGATACAATTCATCCAGATATTTATAAGACATAAATCTATATCAGGTTATTCAGTTATAGGCAATATCGGATGGCACTAACCATCAAACAAGAACGAAGTAATCCCCAAATACACAACGAAGGAAATATATCAACCAGCATTTGAGAGGCTAAACTGCTAAACTATGTTTAAAATATGAGATCTTCCAGACAATATAAGAAAAAACTGAAATTCAGAATCAAAATATAAAAATGCTGAAAAGAAACTATATGACCGAAAGCAGCTCCATAAAAACTATAATATGCTTAATAATACTTCATCCGCTCCATATTAGTTGCAATGTTCCTTTTTTCATGTTTGTCAATGTTTAAGTTATATTTGTAATATCTTTAATTCTGTTTTACCAAAAATTATGATAATAAAAAGGTATCGTGTCAGACTGGTCTGACAGTAACGTTTCTGTCAGACCAGTCCCCTAGACCTAGACACATATGGTTGAATCTGGACTCATATGTGTTTAACCTGGACACATGTTGTTAAACCTGGACATGTATTGGTAGACCTGGTCATATATTTGTAAACCTGAACACAAATTTGTAATCCTGGAAACATATTTGTAGACCTGGACACATATTGTTGAACCTGGACACATAATGTTAAATCTGGACACATAATGTTAAATCTGGACACATATTGTTGAACCTGGACACATATTATTAAACCTGGACATGTATTGGTAGACCTGGACACATATCTGTAAACTTGGACACAAATTTGTAACCCTGGAAACATATTTGTAAACCTGGACACATATTTTTGGACTTGGACATATATTGTTAAATCTGGACATATATGGTTGAACCTGGACACAAATTGTTGAACCTGGACAAAAATTTGTAAACCTGATGAAAATTTGTTTAACCTGGACACATATTATTAACACTGGACACATTGTGTTACTTCTGGACACATATTGCTAAACCTGGACACATATCTGTCTAACTTGGACATATATTGTTAAACCTGGAAATCTATTTATAAACCTAATGACATTTGTAAATCTGGTGAAACTTGTTTAGCCTGGAAAAATATTGTTAAACCTGGACAAATGTTGTTGGACCTGGACACTATTTCTTTGACCTGGACACATATTACTAAACCTGGATCCCCTCATCAGTTGTTAAAAAAATATAAGTGTTGGACGGTCCGACGGTCGGACCGTTCGACACAATACATTCACATAGATATTTAGATCACAATTAAGTACACATTGAGACGATTCAAAAGAGATCCCACATGACTATATTTGTTTACATGTATAAAGCACAAATACGATTTATAGGAGTGATTATAAATAGTGCCCAAATTGCCAACGTTGCAATTATATAGGAGCTCAGGAAGTAGCAAATAATAAAGCCAGCTTGCAACAAGATATTACCACAAGAAAAAGGATCTACGCTTTAAGGCTCCTCATAGCTACAATGCTTACTAGCACATGCTAGACTTACTACTCCAATCCTGCTCCAAATTATGTCCAAGACACACAAGGTACGTTGATGGGATTGTTGTAAAAGCAAAACATTCAAGCCCATGACAAAGAAAAATTATCTCCGTTAAAACTACTACTAACATTGAATTTTAAATCTGCAGACCCAAAGCATTGTTACACAGGATATACAGCACAAAGTCTGGTGAGAATACCTCTTGCTGATGAGTCTCAATTAACTCCAATTGTCTTTCCAAGTTAGATTGGGACTCAACCACTTTTGCAACCTCTGTCTGTTCAGGAAAGGAGACCACATCAAGAAGATTTTAAAAATGAAAAATTAAAAAAATAATAGAAATAGTAATAATAATAATAATTCCTACGTCCATATGTGTTTGTTCGCTTTATAAAGAGATGTATTGAATAAATATGTAGCAACTGGGGTAGGAGGGAAAAAGTAGAGAGGGAGTGTTGGATACCACATGGCTTAAAAAGGAAATATAGCAATCTTTAAGGGACAGTCCAAAATGAAATATATAGCAATCTTTTCGGGACAGAGGAACTACTGAGGAAGTAATAGTAGTAACAGATTTCTAAAACACATGCAGTGGAGCTTCTTCTAAGGGGGAAAAAAACCAACTTAGATGAACTACTGAGACAATCCTGCTGACTACATCAAGAACACATACAAGTATATAAACAACATGTTTTATGAAAATTATATGTTATAGCTATAATTTATCACTGGGAGTTTTGGTTGTTCAAGAAAATTCCTACCAAGTTGACAAACTATCTTTCTCCATATAGATTTCTAGCATGCTTTATTATGTCCATAGATCCATATCCAAATAACTCTGCATAACTTGATGCATTTTTGTGGCAGACTTATTCTAGTCTTTTACTGCTACAAGAAAAGGGATTGGAAACCTCTATTTTACCAATTAACATCTTTCATATCTCTCTTCTATACTAATACTCGTTATTCCCAGAAAGAGAGAATCCATTAACATTTACATTAATTAATTTATCACATTAAAACACAACCACTCAAGGGCATTGTTGGCTGCATGAACCAAAATCATCCCCTTCCATTCCCTTCGATAAAGACTAACCATCTCAAGCAAATTCAGTTTCAATATATCCATCTTAGCTCCCTCCATCTACATTCTCTTTAATCTCTCATGATTCCTTCTAAGATCACTATAATCTCAACACTCTACTCTTCTTACCAACGCATCTTGCAGTCTCAAGCTTCATGCAACCCACAATTGATTTTCCCTTCTTTATCCACAGTATTGACTTTACTCCAAATATCCTCATTGCTAGTTCCCGCTCTTATAGACTTATAGTGTTCTCAAACATGAATTGCAACATACAAAACTCAGCAAATTCCATCTTAAAGTGATCATCACATTCCAATATATAAGACATGCAGATATTTAGAAAAACATCTTTAAGTTCTCAAAATAACACCAAACAAGCAGGCCAACTCAAAGAAAACAAAAAAGAGAGCAGGGATAATTCATATAGATCACCTCAAGTCTTAGAAGAACATCTCGATTTTGCAAGATTCTCTTGTCCCATTCAGCAACTGCATTAGCTTGCTTCTGGAATTTCTTAGAACGATCTTGTAATTCAGAGTTCCACTCCTTGATGATCTTTCAGTTGGAAAGTTCAAACAAAAACAAACTGCAGATGTTAGTTTTCAAGAAACCCACCGAAAGAAAGATCTGTGGATGTTAGTTTTCAATAACCCCCCGTTAAAATAAATACTTCGTTCTTTTACTATTGCAACATTTCCCTTATTTGGAAGTTTCATCTTAATTGCAAAATTACTAAATTTGGCTGTTCTTTCTCTCTCCTTATCACATGGGTCCACTCTTTTTCTTTCACTTTATCTCTCTTCTAAAAAAAACTAAGTATATTCTCAATGCTGCAACTAGAAAAGAACAGAGAAGAATATAATTTATACTATCCATTCAAAAGGTGTCACCTTTCATGAAACACTTCCATGTGAATCCTCCACTTTGGTGTTGGTGCATGAGTTGATAATTGTTAATCCAAATCAAAAACACTTACCATATTTTTACTCCTTTACACATTTTACCTTTTTGATGCAATCCTGGTGCATTGCACAGGATTCAAACTAGCTAATCCATTGCATGAATTGATAATTGTTAATATTCCTCAAACTCTTTATTTCATCCCAAATAGGCAAATACCCGTATCGGATTCTCGATACTTGGACAATAATAGAACACTTGGAAGCTCTATTTTCCGCTCAAATCAAGGAAATTTTCACACCAAAAAAAGCCAAATCGAACACTTGGACACATAACCTTTTTCAACAAGGGTATATACGAATCCAAGTAATATTATGCAAACAAACAATAAAATCAAATCACCTCCTCGACGGTTTTTCCAGTAATCTCAGAAGGCAACTTGGGGGTGGGAGCAGATGTTGCTGGTGTCGCCACAGCAGTAGTTCTGCATAGGAGATAGAACAAAATTATAGGTAAGATTAAAGGTTCATATATTAATCCACATACTCCACAATCAAAACTATAATGCACAGGCCCAAAAAATAGTGTTGCTATGAAAGTTCTCAAAAATAAATTTACTTCAAGGTTTGTTGACTAGAGATTAGAGGTTAGAGTTTGTGGTTAAATGATTACTTTTGGAAAAATTGACCCAAATTATCCCAACTATTGCCCAGCTGCTATTAATTATCCCAACTTTGACATATTTCAAAATAATCTCAGCTATGATATGTATCTGCCAAAAATACCCCACACTGACTGGTTACCTAAAGAAACAGTAATTAACTTAAAACATACAAATTTAGACCCAAAAAAAAAAAGCTGACTTCAATCCTCTCCCCCTCATCTCAATCATTCCTCTTTATTATTCATCTAACAATTAAAAAAAATTGACAATTTTCTTCTAACTCAACTTTGATTCTGCAAGTTATCCAATTAACCTATGAACAAATCTCACCAATAATCAGAGCTGAGCAAAACCTGAAAATTGCATTCATTCATGCGTACAACAAATTACTTCCATAAATTACAAAGACAAAGAATAACCCAGTTGCAAACAACACAATCACAGCGTTTCACTTTCCATTAAAATGCTTCGAAATTTCAACGTTCAATTTAGTAATTCATTCATATAATTTGTGCTTCTTGATTTCCATCTTCACGAGCTTTCGTTCCAATGTATTTTTGTCAGTAATTAACTCTTCCATCCCGTGCCTTCTTCACTACATCCTTATCATCATATACATAGTCATCATCATATATATAGTCATCATCATCCACCCACATCCAAAAACCACAATCTACCAGGCTATCTTTAATGGACAAACTCACAATCAGACATGAAACAAAACCCTAGAAAATTGCACTGAAAAATATCCCCTACCCAATTTCAAAAATTAAAATGAAATTGAAACCATAAAAACCGACAATTGCATATCCAGTTCATTAAAAAAAATTGAAACCTAAAGCTCCCTAATGTTTACGGTTTACCCCTTTCTTGACAGCCCGTAGCAAACAAGGACAATTATGGTAGCAATTCACGACCTTTCTTTGATCTGTTGGCATTGCGGATTGACCCTACCGATCCATGACGAAGATCTTGATATCATGTTAAAACAAGTCATTGGGGTATTTTGGGCAGATACATATCATAGTTGAGTTTATTTTGAAATATGTCAAAGTTGGGATTAGCAGGGCAATAGTTGGGATTATTCATGCCAATTTTTCCATTACTTTAAATAATTTTTGTTCAAAGAATTTGACTGCTTATTTAAATAGTTGATGGTGTAAAGCTATTTGGTAGCAATTAGTTGATTGCTTAAATTTTTGTTATGTAAAATGGCATCTATGAACATTTAAAAATAATTTGTAGGTTTAAATATGTGGACAAATAAGTAAATTAATTTCTCTCTCCAAAACTCTGGAAAAAAAACCCTGCTCAACCCAACTCTTTCTAAAGAGGATTTTGATTAGAGTTTTTGGTACAAAACTCTCTTTAAACTATATCTCACTAAACAACCAAATTAAAATTTTGAGTGGTAAAAACTCAAATCTCTTTGAACTCTCTCCCCCAAGCACCCCCAAAAATCAATCCAATGATTTTATGAACAATAAGAAATGAAAGCAGCATTTATCCAATGGATAATTTTATTTAACATACCTAATACTTGATGAGATTTTAAAAAAAAACTAAAATACTATCGTTTCACAACAACACATCAACGACAATCAATTTTGCTCTAATACTAAATATTTTACCAGCATCCTAACAAAGATTTAGAAACAATTTCAACATTGAAAGAAAGCAAGCTGGCAAATAACCTGAGGGCTGAGGGAGGGAATATTGTGAAGTTCACTGACTAGTAGAGCCTCGATAGCTAACACTCTAAATTACAAAGATAAAAGACACTAACCCACTAGTTGAAGCAACAGCAACAGATGGAGTTGTTTGTGCTGCAGATGTAGAGCTCGAGATCGCTGCTGAGATTGAAGATGGAGCCAGGAAACCTGAAATAGGATACTGACCATCACATTAAAAAAAAAAAAAAACACAAGATTCTGCAAGACCCTACGGAGAATGGAAGTTGATTCAGTAAACAAAATTCCATCAACCACCAAGACATACTCTTTGACCTATGAGGCATTGCTCAAGATGTTCTTGTGTTAATATCAAATTTAACTCAAATGCATTTATAGCTTCAAAGACAAAATTCAAAGGGTAGAAGTGTACAAGTTGCTGATACCCATAACAAAAAAGAAAAAAAGAAACAACAAAGAAAAACACAGGCACTTCCATTCATAAAAAAGAAAGGGCGCTATTGAGTAAAATTGCACTGCTAAACACTCAGGAACAAACAGTTCTTTGCATAATCATCACCACAAATGTGTTCCCAAAGATCTCCACAAAGCAGATAAGCATGCTAATAGCCAACATGAGCTCATAGGTATCTACACAGGAAAGAAAATAACCTTTAACCTCCAACTCCAACAAGATCCATCAATCAACTATTACTAACAAAAATATCTCACCTAAACCTTTTTTCACTTCACCTTCATTACATTGTTCTTCAAGCAAAGTCATCCAAGTGTTTTTGAATCACTTTTAACACCGACCAGGCGACCAAATTAACTATTGCAATGGAACATATCTAAAGATGAATGGCTTCTCTCTGATACAATTTTCTACCTCGCCACCTACACCTCCGCTCTCTACTTACTCACCAAATTTCTTAAACCTCATATCATCAACTTCAATATGTAAAACAAATCAGGCAGCCCCCGAAAAAAATTGATTGCAATTATATTTCAAACCAAGGACTCATTATTGCCAAACCAGAATTCTGACACGAGAAACAAACAGCCAGAACATATGTCATATCTACACCAATTCATTATTTGGACCAATATGCTCCCATAGCTTCATAAATTAGTAGAAAATGTAAAATACATTCACAAAATTCAGTTTCCGCTGGCATTTGTACAATTAAGAAAGATTCAGCAACATTTGATCTATGATTCTGACACAATTTAGAAATATAATGATCCAAACGAACAAATTCAGTTACTTCAGTCATAAGTATGAATAAAGTTGGTCAGCATCAGCAGCCCAATGAAAAAGGTAATAATTATTTATAAGAAAATTTTTCCACTAACCACCTAATAAGTACCAAAAGTTGTGAACAACTACCATAATTTTTTTTATTAAATTTAACTACCAATTAAGTGCCAAAAAGTTGCAAACCACCACCCATTTTTAACACTGTTAACTTAAATCACAATTAAACCTTAATTAAACCACTTAAGTCTTAATTAAACCTTAATTAATCTTAATTAACACTTTTTATTTAAAAAAAAAAAAAAATCTGGAAAATTAGAAAAAAAAAAAACCTCAACCACCCCTCCCCCTCCCCCTCCCCCAGATTTTCCAGATTTTCTTTTTATTTTTCTATTTTTTTTAATAAAAAGTGTTAATTAAGATTAATTAAGGTTAAATTAAGGTTTAATTGTGATTTAAGTTAACGGTGTTAAAAATGGGTGGTGGTTTGCAACTTTTTGGCACTTAATTGGTAGTTAAATTTAATAAAAAAAAAATTATGGTAGTTGTTCACAACTTTTGGTACTTATTAGGTGGTTAGTGGCAAATTTTTCTATTTATAATAAAAACTGAAATTTAATCACCGTTTTGGTGTCTACATTATAAAGCTTGAAAGCATGAATTCATGAAAGGCTTTCAAAAAATCTACTCTTGTCCAACTTATACTTTACCTTATCCTTAATTGAGATTAATTCATGAAAGGCTTTCAAAACTTGGCATCACTCAAATAGTTACATAATTCCAATTAAATTCGATTTCAAAGTACATAATTGTATGCTCTCAATGCCAACTCCACAACACCAATAAAATCTCATGTATTGTTCCAACAATAAGCATGAATGAAACTGGTAGAGGGCAAATATGCTATCACTATTTGAAGCAAAATAACCCTTTAGAGAGGGTAAAAAGTCCTCACAACTCTTCTTACTAAGTTTTGGCTCTTGAATTCAATGTATGCATGCTTTAAAAATTAAATTGCTCTTCAGGCATCATAAAGTCAATGAAACGATGACTACCTAGCTGAAACAAATTGTAACAAGCGGAATTTTATGAATACAGGAAAAAAATTACTCAAAACGGTTGGTTATAAAAGCAACTGGTTGGTTTCCTGAATATTGATCTTCTTCCTTCCCTTCTTAGTTCTAACACTTCCCATAAACAACCTAAAAGGCTATGAACAATACATATATTAGCCCAATTATTCCATAATCACTTCCAACAAGTGAACTGGGAAAATAGGCCAGTTTCAAACTCTATGCTCTCTTAAACATCCCAAAATTATCATTCCAATATAATAATAACCAACAGGATAATAAGTCCCCATTATCACTCCCCGCATTGAGACAGCAAAGCAACAAATCAGGAAGAATAATAATTGTAAATTTGTAACATAATCATAGCATGTCTGCATTGATTCAGATAATAAAATTGGATTAGGAGCAAAGCTTACCGGTGGCAGCAGAAGTAGAAGCAGTAGTAGTCGTAGTCGTAGTCACAGCAGTACCAGTAGCAGCACTAGCAGTAGTGGTGGTGGTAGGCTGAGGCTGAGATTGAGAAGACAAAGCAGGGGTAGCTGACTTGGTTGTGGGAAGACTAAAACTTGGGAAAGAACTGGTGGTGCTCGAGGAAGTAGACCCTGTAGAGACCCCAAAACCAGTAAAAGACGAAACAGCTGGTGGCGTTGTGGCAGCTGATGAAGTCAGAGAAAACCCGGTAAATGCAGGCGGAGCAGTTGAAGTAGCAGTAGAGGCAGTAGAAGAAGCAGCCAAAGAAGGTGTTGAAGTGGCAGCAGGCGTTGAAAACAAGGGTGAAGAGGCAGCAGCAGAAGTAGCACCCAACAATGGTGAAGCAGGAGTCGTTGCAGTAGCAGCAACAGTAGTAGTGGTTGGTGTTGTAGTAGAGGAAGCTACATTGGAGAAACTAAACCTGCTTGCTGAAGAAGCGGAAGAAGGCTGTGGAGTGAAGGAAAACCCAGTAGAAGGTGAAGGTGTTACAGGGGTGGTGGTTGTTGGAGTAGAAGGTTTTAGGAATGAAAAACCAGTTGAAGATGAAGATGCAGATACAGAAGATCCAAATACTGGTGCACTAGTTGCAGTGGTAGAAGAAGGCTGAGCTCCGAATAATGTTGGTGAAGTAGTTGTAGCAGTAGTAGAGGTTGAAGCTCCGAAAAATGATGGTGCAGCAGTAGTAGAAGAGGCTGTACCTCCGAATAATGGTGATGAAGCAACTGTAGAAGTAGAAGTAGAAGTAGAAGCTCCAAACAATGATGGAGAAGCAGCAGTGGAAGAAGCCGGAGCTCCAAACAATGATTGTGTAGCAGCAGTAGAAGGGGCAGGAGCTCCG
The DNA here is from genome assembly GCA_951394345.1 of Salicornia ramosissima. Lineage (NCBI taxonomy): Eukaryota > Viridiplantae > Streptophyta > Magnoliopsida > Caryophyllales > Amaranthaceae > Salicornia > Salicornia ramosissima. Next base: position 46,684,844 of record OX596234.1, on the reverse strand, counting down.
AATAATGATGTTGTAGCAGACGAAGAAGAGGCCGGAGCTCCGAATAATGATGTTGTAGCAGTAGCAGAAGAGGCCGGAGCTCCGAATAAAGATGTTGTGGCAGTAGCAGAAGAGGACGGAGCTCCGAATAATGATGTTGTGGTAGTAGCAGAAGAGGTTGGGGCTCCGAATAATGATGGAGGAGCAGTAGCAGTAGCAGAGGAGGTCGGAGCTCCGAACAAAGGTGAGGAAGCAGCACTAGAAGTTGAAATCGGAGCTCCGAATAATGTTGTAGGAGTAGAAGAAGAAGTCGGACCTCCGAATAAAGGTGAGGTAGTAGTTGTAGTAGTCGGACCTCCGAAAGGTGAGGAGGTAGAAGAAGATCCGAATAGATTAGGAGCAGCGGAAGAAGGTGTAGCAGAGGAGCCAAACCCTAAGGAAGGAGCTGCAGAGGAGGAAGCGCAGAAGCCAAATGAAGGAGACGGTGAAGCCGAAGAAGAGGCGGCGCCGAAGCCAAAGGACGGAGCTGATGAAGACGAGGAGGATGGAGAGGAAAGAGAGAAAGAGAAAGGAGAAGAAGAGGAGGAGGTTGAGGAAGTGTTTGTGAAGGAGAAGCCTGTAAATCCCGCCATTGATGAATTGATTGTTTAGGTTAGGAGTGAATGGCCTGCACAAATTAACAAATTAATGAAACAAATTAGGAGTGAAGGGGAAGTAATGGCCGGCAATGGCGGACTGGAGACAGCAGATAGCGACGGCGGGGTAATGGCAGAGCACCGGCAACACAGCGATGGCGATAGAGGCTAGGGTTTTATTAGGAGGAGAAATGAAAGAGGAGTTACTGAGAGGCTGAGAAAGAAGGGTAAAAAAGTTAGGAGCCAAAAAAAGTGGAGCCGAGTTGGAAATCAAAACACTAGCCTTTTGTGCATCACTGCATCTGTAGGTTTTGGTCAAATCAAAAAAAAAAAATGTGTAAAAGTTATCTATATAACATTTCATTTCTTCCGATTTAATTGCTATATTTTGACTTACAGCATTGTTCACATGTATTTTTTGACTCCTAATTTTATAAGCTTAAATAAAAACACAGCATTGTTCACATGTATTTTTTGACTCCTAATTTTTAGCAATTACACCCTTTAAAAAAAAAATTTTAATTTAACCCCAAACTTTCCCCTCCGTTATCCAAATCACCTCCAAATTTGTTATAATCTAAGGGTGGGACCCATATTTTACTATTTTTTTATTTATTTTTTTTACTAATTAAACGCTCTTCTTTCTCTCCAATCATTCCTTCATCGTCATCTTCTTCATCTCATCATCCCAAACCACTACCACTACCACCACCATTTCTCTCTCCTTTGACCGTCAACCACCACCACTTCATCATCCTCCTCTTCCAATTCAACTTCTTTCTCACTCCTCTGACCCTCCCAAAACACGTATATTTCTCTCTCTCTTCCACCACAAAAGGTCAAATTGATGGTGGGGTGAGTCGAATTGGTGGTGGGGTGTGTGGTTCGAATTGGTAGTGGGGTGGGTTGAATTGGTGGTGGATGGATCCAATTATTCTTTCAAAACTCTTCGAATTTATCTAAGTTGTAATAATGACGAAGAAACACATAATTATCAAGGATTGGATCACCTTCAATTGAAAAAAAAGTTAGCAGAAAGAAAATGGAGGTCATGGTGTTGTTGGTGGCAGGGGGTGATCAAAGGAAAGAGAAAGAAAATGAAGGTGACTGTGGTGGTGGCAAGGGGTGGCAAGAGGAGAAAGAAAGAAAATGGAGATTGTGTTAATTATGGCAGTGTATTAATAAACCATGTTAGTGTATTAATTATGTTTTGGAGTTGTTAATTAACAAACTAAATGTAATTTTTCCGTTAAATTTAACGAAATATTCTAAGTTGGGGTGATTTGGATAACGGAGAGGTAAGTTTGGGGGTTAAATTAAAAATAAAATAAAAAATTAAATAGAGTAATTGCTAAAAACCTGAGAAGGTTTGAGGTTATTTCTAATTTGAGGTTATTTCTAATTTTTTCAATTTTTTATTATGTGTAGTTCAAGATATTTTTATTTAAAGTCATTTTTCTAAACATGTGAAAAAGTGAATTTAGCAACTAAATTGGAACGGGATGAATAATAATTTAGAAGACAATTTTCATGATAAGCCTCCAAATCTCAAATGGATGCTTCTCATGCAATTTCTCCTAAACCACCACATAGCTTTAAATTTAATAATAAAAAAAATTAATAACCACCGACAAACTAACCAAATACTCTTATTCAAAACAAAATCAAATACAAAAAAAAATTAATAATTCAATAATTTATAACATTTAACCCCCTTCAAAAAAATCAAAATACACCTATTATAACCACTATTTAATGTATTTGACTATATCTCTTAAAACAAATACTAAGAACGTAATTAGAACATTACATTCAAAAGTGACTTGAACGAATGACAAAAAAAAAATTATTCCCATTGGTATACCTGGGAATTTGCGTATTCCCAGCAGTATACTTAAGTTTTAAAAAATTCAGTGGTATACCTACATTACTAATGGAATTCAATAATCATTTTTAAAGGTTGTTTTAGGACATTAACAACTAATTCGACCATAAACACACTTAGGTCCAATAAGGTTTAATAAGTTTCTAATAACTTCCAATAAGATCCAATAAGTTCTAATAAGTTCCAATAAGGTCTACTAAGTTATAATAAGTTAAATCAGGTCTGATAAGTTAAATCAGGTCTGATAAGCTCAGTTCATGTCTAATAAGTTGAAGAAACGCACCCTAAGTCAACTTTGGATACCAAAAAAAATAACTATAGTTAACCTAAGTAAACTAACTAAAGTTAACCTAAGTATGTTTATGGTCGATTTAGTGGTTGTTAATGTTCTAAAATAACCTTTAAAAGTGATTATTAGGGGTGAAAGTTCGGTTTTCGGTTTGGATTATAGTCCAATCCAAATCCAAACCGAATTATTTCGGTTCTAGAAATGTTAGACCCAATCCAAACCAAATTGTGATTCGGTCCAAACCGAACCGAAAAAATCGGTTTTCATATGATTAATCCAATCCAAACTGAATTTTATACTAAGATTTTATCCCATAAATTTCTGCTCAAACCAAAATCCGACTAAAAATCCTCAAAAAATTGAGTAAAAAATCACCAAAAAAATTCGACTTTAAAGACCCAAAATAAACCCAAAAATTCGAGTAAAAATCACCAAAAATTCAACTAAAATCCCCAAAAATTCGACTAAAGAAACCCCAAAAATTCGAGCAAAGAAAAATCATCAAATATTCGACAAGCATTACAATTTACAGTAAACATATTCAACAAAACGAAAAACAAAAACTGAGTAAGATCTAAAAAAAATAAAAAAAATTAAAGAGAGTGTTCAATAGTTCATTACCTTTGAACTTCGATTCTTCAAAGGACAGTGAGATGTGAGAACACTGATAAGGAGACGAGTGGCCGGAGTGGGGCTGACGAAGGAGATCGAAAGGCACCAAGACTTGAAGTTTGAGAGACTGAGAGAGACGACAGACGAGAGCTGAGTGAGTTTAAATTGAGAGAGAATGAGAATGAAGTGAGAGACTGAGAGAGAGAGAGAGAGGCGCTGAGGGAAATTTTCCATCAATATCTAACTCAAATCTGAAAATGATTAACATTAAAATGTAGCATGTAACCAAAGGTTATACTAATTGAAACGAATTAAGGAGCTTAGAGAGAAAAGAAAAACCTATTAACATATTATTAACATTAGAGAGGAAAAAAAGACACAACATTAAGAAAACCTATTACCATCGTAACAACCCTAAGTCAAAAAAAGTTTAAACTGAAATAAACCATATTAACATATATAGGCAATACAACAAATAAAACTTGAGAATCAAGTCATAGCCCAGTGGTTATTTGCGAGGATTCCTTATTATCCCCCTTACAGATGCGTGAGAAGTCATATCTTCACATATATAGCGTCTTAACCTCCCCATAGTAAAACTTTTGAAAAAAAAATTCCTTCGAAAAATCAAAAGAACACACAAAATTGAACCCTAATTCAGTATTCAATTTCAAAACTAAATCAAGAGATCACCAATCTCAAATTGAGATAAAGTTCTGATACCATGAAATAAGTAAAGGGTGTAAACGTAATATTGAATTAATTTGATAGAGTGTAAACTCACATTTCCAGAATGATACACAGCTTTACAAGTACCATCTGGCATACTAACTCTAATTGGTTTATTAAGCATTCTTATGTTAGTCATAATACACTTATAAAAAATCATATGATCAGACTTTTACTATGTAATTACAGCGAAAGGAACAAACTAGGCTAAATTTTACAAAATCCAAAAAATATTTATTTAAATTTTTTTACAATTATGTGTGTGGGAACTTATTAATTTTATTGTTAAACTATGTGTTAACGAACTTTAAGATTGCACGCATTATTGCGTGCATAAAAAACTATTTGTACTTATTATTCAAGGTGTTTTATTGCTGAGCAAAAAAACTATAAATTGAGCAAAATCACCATTAAATATACCATACATCCAGATGCATACAAAAATTTCTATAGCATGAGACTTTCTACCTAAACTTACTATTTACTATTCATGTAGTCAAATTTACGGTTTATTATTTGATCGAAAACTTTGAGCGTAATATTTTTATACACGTAAACAAAAATGGAATATTGTCAAATAAGATATATACTTGTTACAATGTGTACTTTCATAATACTTCTTCCGTAACGCATACAAAACTTTCAACAATTGATTTTGCACGTATTTTAAGGAAGCGGTTTAAATGTGTCTATGAATAAATGAATCAAAATGATTTTAATACAAGCAAGAATGTGATTATAATTAAGTTACTAATATTAAAAAAAGTATTGATTAATTTTTTCGTTTACATTCTCAAATAGCTTCTTTAAAATGTGTGCAAAACCAATAGTTGACAATTTTGCGTTACGAAGAAACACATGTTTTCTATAAATTTTACAAATACAAAACTATATTTATCAATGATAAAAATACAGATTAATTAAAGACTACGTTATATACAAAATGTAAGATATTTGAAGTACGAATGGAAAACTTATTGACCAAAGCAAAGATAGTATCAAAATACTAGTTTATCTATCATTTCCTATTTTCCTTGTATAATTATATGATAGTGTATGTATAGGGGGCAATAGGGAAATTTTCTCTCCCTATACTATTAGCTAATAACTAGTCCCTCCGTAACATATTAATGACAACGATTAGACATTTTTTTTCTCTACTTTATGTCAAATCGTTGTCATTAATATGTTACGGAGGGAGTATTTTGAATTCCTACACAGCCGTTAATTGTAGGGAAGCTAAGTTGAAAAGGGGTGAAGAAGAAACTCGATCAACGTACAATCAACAATTTCAACTCCAAATTAAAAATGGAGCCTTCTTCCACCTTGGATGTCTCCTCCTCCGTAGGACACCAATCTTCATCGTCAACCGCAGCCGATGAAATTCAAAGTCAACCATCATCAATTGAGGTTGATGACTCCAGTTTTCTGCAAGCATTTGAAAGGTATGAACACATAAATCTACCTACCACATCATGCTGATCTTCATTTTACTTATATTATTATATTATTGGCATTGATGTATGGAAAAGTATATAGTTGGGTAATTTCCTCAGGTGCCCCTGGGGTTAGGTATAATAGTCAAAATCTTATCTATCTGTTGGGCTTGGATCGGATTAGATGTCATCACTAATAATAATATCCAAAATAATTGTGTAAACCATGGTTAAAAATCGCGCCATTACCAACTAAATCTCTTATAAAATTAAACCACAGGGGCCCTTAAAGATAGGCATATATAATAGCCAAAATGCTGGCCTGGCCACCTATCTTTTGGGTTTGAATTAGATGTAATTGGGGTCACTAATAATAGCCAAAATGATATTACTATCTACGTGTTAACCATGGTTCAAATCGCTCCATTAACAACAAAATCCTTTATAAAACGGGGTTTAAGATTGTTCGAAATTTTCGAGTATTATTTTATAAGGGATTTTACTGTTAACACATAGCAAGTAATGACATTTTGGCTATTATAAGTGACTGACCCAATGACATCTGATCCAAGCTTATAACGGATAACATTTTGACTATTATGCCTAATCCCAAAGGCACATGTGGAAATTACCCTATAAAATTTATATAATTTTTTAAAATAATTATATATAGGCAGATGAAAATGGATGACGATGAAGAAAGAACAGCAGATTCAGCTCCAATATTGGAGCCTGATGTCTCCACCATGACAATATCACATCAACCTTCATCATCTTCAATCTCAGCTGATGAACTTGAGAGTCAGTCTTCAATGGAGTCTTCTGCTAACTCTTTTGTTTTTTCTGTTCCTACTGAAGCTGAGATTAATGACTCCATACAAGATGTTCAAAGGTATGGACTATATATGGACACTAAATACATACTATACATAAATCAATGTTCTCATCAATTTATTTTATCTGATCTGATCTGATCTGATCCGATCTTATAAGATAAGATCTCAAAATGTATGAGAATTTGAATTTATATTATAAAACTATCTGATCTGATCTGATATAAGTTGAAGAGAACACACGCTATGTATGTCTTCATTTTGATTGTAGGGTTGACATTATGTGTATTGCTAATTTGCGAAATTACACAAATTAAACTTGATCAAGAAAATTTAGATTAAACCAGACTAGGTTTTGACAAGTTCACATCAAATTTTATTATAAGCTTTTATATATTGCGAAATATTTTTAACTTCGTACTAAAATAAAATATGAAAATTACGTAATTGAAAAATAATTATCAATATAAATATATATAATAATACAATCATTTGATTTTTTTTCCCCGATAAATTATAGTGTATAAATAAAGTCAAAATTTTGTCAAATCTTTAAATCAGACAATGCAAGACTAGCTAGTTCAGAATAATTTAGATCATATCCAATTATATTAAATAACTTCAGATCAAATCAAGTAAACACAATTTATATCCTACATTTAGGTTGAAAGAAAATGAAACCTATATGGATCGGACATGGTTTTGAATATGATACAGACATGAGAAAATGAACATCTAAAATTTAAAGACATGAAAATTGAAAATAATAATAAAATTTAAAGACATTAAAAGTATAAAAATTCATTCTTTTATGTCGGACCGTTTGATGTTGTTACCTAACTTTTATGTATATTTTTAAAAGTTTTAGCCAAAATTTTATAACTTTTTATCTAACAACTAGTTAAGCATAATAAACTATTTGTGAAAGTATTAGGTCAGACGGTTTGACCAGACAATCTGGTCAGACGGCTGACCCTTATAATGATGAATTATAATGGTGAAAAACTTCGGGAGGCTATAACTTTGCGCTCGGGTGTCGGATCAGGGCATATGATATGTCGAAATTAATTAATTTTTCGAGACGAACGCAGTTGGAAATGCCCGGAGGGGATTTGGCCACCGGAAATCGCCAAACGAGGCCTCTAAAGGCCTCAAAATGCAAAAAACGTATTTTGTCCAAGTTAGTTACAAAATGTGTCTATGTTTTACGATATGTGTCCATGTTTAAACAATATGTGTCAAGGTTTACAAATACGTATCTAGGGTTAACAATATGTGTTCAGGTTTGTCCAGGTGTGTTCATATTTGTCCAGGTTTGTCCATATTTGTCCAGGTTTGTCAACATTAGTCCAGGTTTGCATGTCCAGGTGTGTCCAGATTTGTCCATGTTTGTTTAGATTTGTGCATGTTTGTCTAGATTTGTCCAGGTTTGTTCATATATTTGTCCAGGTTTGTTCATATTTGTCCAGGTTTGTCCACATTTGTCCAGGTTTGCTTGTTCAGGTGTGTCCAGATTTATCTAGATTTGTCCATGTTTGTCTAGATTTGTCCAGATTTGTTCATATTTGTCCAGGTTTGTTCATATTTGTCCAGGTTTGTCCATATTTGTCCAGGTTTGTCCATATTTGTCCAGGTTTGCATGTTCAGATTTATCCAGATTTGTCCATGTTTGTCTAGATTTGTCCAGGTTTGTTCATATTTGTCCAGGTTTGTCCACATTTGTCCAGGTTTACAAATTGTGTCCAGGTTTCAAATGTGTCCAGTTCTGTTTCCAGGTTTACAAATGTGTCCAAGTCTACCAATACATGTCCAGATTTAACAGCATGTGTCCAGGTTAAACACATATGTGTCCAGATTCAACAATATGTGTCCAGATCCAGTGGACTGGTCTGACAGAAACGTTATTGTCAGACCGATCTGACACAATACCTTCTCAAACTATTTTTATGCATTTTTTTTAATGCAAAGTTATATCAGTGTGATGGGAGCTGAGACATGCTAAAAATTAGTACTCCGTATATAACTAGCTATTGTTTTAGTTGATTGTTTTTCTCTTTTTATAATTCATACTTTGCCTTTATTAAGGGAAAATTGTAATAAATAAGTCAATATTTAGCCAGTCTTATTAAATGAAGTTAACCTTTTGATTAACTCAAAATAAGTCAACCTAGTATACATATCTTCTCAAATTAAGTTTTTTTAGTAAATATTTGTTGATTAAATTAACATTTTGAATGGAAAACTATATAATAAATAACAACATATTAATGCAGTGCTTTGATTTTTCAATGGAATTGTTAACTTTCTCCACCATTATATAGTACAAAAAACTTAATTTGAACAGATATGTGTAATAGGTTGACTTATTTTGAGTTAATCAAAAGGTTGACTTATTTTGAGAAAATCAGTTAAATGTTGACTTATTTTTTACAATTTTTCCTTATTTTTATTGATTATTATACAATGTTTATGTTTCAATTAAAAATTAAGTAGGTTGTTTTTTTCCCATACAAAGAAGGGGTACTAATTATAATTAAAGAAGTATGTCTTACTTAATTGAGTTGCTTGCCATCGAATTGTTAATTGTTATAGTTACACAAATGATGAGGGCATAAAAATGTTGACGAATGAGAATCCAGGATCCCAAGCTGTTGCTGATGCCTTGCGATTGTTGAGAAAGGCAGAGGTTCAGGTAATTAACTTCTTAAAGATTTAGATTATTAGGGGCATTTTCCTAATACATTGTTAGACCCGTGGATTTATTTAGTTTGTTCTTGTAAGAAAATGTTATTTAATTATAACTTTTATGGAGATAGTGTAGTCAGGTTATCATCTATACTTAAATATTTAAAATAGGAACTTTAAGCGCCACGTGTCATCCATTTGTCACTCCTTACTTTCTTTCTTAAATGTCTCCTTACTCCTATAACAATAGAGTTCCACTTTAATCCTCAATCTTGTGAAATCACATATCACAACAAATCAAATGACCATACTTGAAGTAACTAAAAATCAAAATAGAAATCATACATTTTGCTTCAAATAAGAAAAAAAAATCCATAAATTTACATAATAATTGGTTTAAATGATCAAAACCCGTGCATAGCACGGGGTTAAAACTAGTTAAATTGATTCGCTAAGAAAACATTTATTAATTAGTCGTGAAACTTTAGATAATTAAAAATTTTAAAAAAAAGTGATGTCATGATTAGTTTTGAAAAGAAATTTTTTCATGAGAATTTGACACATGCCATCTAATGGCATTAACATATTCTATTTTAGTATATAGTTTTAGATTTGTTTATACAAGCACGTTCTTTATTTGATTATTAAGGGAAGTAATAAGCTATTTCGGAGCATCAAACTTTATTATTTTCAACATCATAACTGTTATAAATTACGTTAATTGAAATGAATTTATATATTCAAAAACTAAACATTGTGACTGTAGACACCCAAATGTATCTCCCCAATATAGAGACTAATGATGAAATTATGAAATTAAACACCAAGAAGTCCAATTAAGTAGAATTGGAGATGAAAATGCAAAAAAAAATAAATAAATGTCTCAAACAATTATTTAGACCTTGCTCGGACCACTTAGGAGGCCACCAATAGCATTCATAGCGATTACGAGATTTATTCTTTATTTTTAAATATTTTTGAGATTTTTCCATGCATTTTTTATATTTTTCATACTCATAATAATATTTTTTGGTGCCTTATAAAAAAAAAATAATAATTAAAAAATAAATAAAAATATTTTAACAGCATAAAATAGTATTTTTATATTTTCTGTATTTTATTTTATTTATTTTAGAATTTTTCTCTATTTTTAATTTTTTTTAAAGCTTTTGGAACATTTTAGAACAGCGCGGGGTATACTAAGACGCTCGGGAAAAATTCCGGAACACTCCGGAATAGCCTAGAGTAGTCTAGGGATCCGGATGTTCAAAGAATATTCCAGATCTTGACATTTTGGATAAAATCTCCAATCTCGTAACACGCGTAGCTGAATCAGCGTGACAGATCATTATACAAGTCCTGCGTCCAAACGCAGGACATTGTACAACGCCTGCGCCTAGACGCAGGTTGCCATACATCACCTGCATCTGGACACAGGCCTGTTATGTTACGTGGCACTTTGCTGGCCCTTTTGGCCTATAAATACACGAGCTGATACGAGCTTTTGACACACATTCTGAGCATTATCCACTCTTGCTACTGCATTATACTTATACTCTTCTAAATAATATTCTCATTCAAAATTCAAAAATACATAATAAATAATTGCATTTTCAGTCGCTGAATCTATTAATTGCGTTCTTGAGGTACAAATTATGAAGTCTCTATCTTCTTTCTTTTTAGTTTTTTAACCATAGTGAGATCAATTAAAATGATGACTATTGGTACAAATAATTGACAACAAATGATGTAAATAATTAATAAAGGCTACGATCGCGTATATGCGAATTTGGACATTTTAATCGATAATAACATTGATTTTGATACAATTAATAATGATTCACAAATGTTATTTTAATCGTCATTCATAATGTTTCTTAATAATTTAACCGATTTTGATTCTGATCTTGCAATTCATACGCGTGGTGATTGTTAATTCATTGACGTAATTTGATAGATCGTACATTAATATTGACTCTTATGTTTTTATTTTTTTTAGATTTGCTTTTATATTTTATAGATCTGACAATAAATAATAATAATTATTATAAAATTCATTTTTTTATGCGATCTATATTACATGATTTTTTTTATTAGATCTCGTGCCATAAAAGGTCGCTATATTTTTTTTTATCTTTTAATTTTACCACTTTAAGTAGTCGGATCTTGATTTTTTATGCGGTCATGGTAAAATGAATTTATTAATTAAATTTCATATTACCAAATAACCGCTATATTTCATCGGTATTTTCGGATTATTAAATAATGCTATGCAAATATGATTTATTATTTCAAGAGTCATATATAAAAGGCTTAAAAGCCCGATCTGGTTAAATAATAATAAATGACGATTAAAATTATCAATTTAAATATACCGACTGAAGTGTCTAAATCGCATCAGAATTTTGTACCTTAATTATCATTTTAATCGTGTTCTTTTTTAGTATTTATTATATTTAGTGTAGTCAAACAACACATCAAACCACTCCTCCTGAAATACACTTTGAACCTGCACATTTTTTTTTTTTGTATTTATTGCTTTTATTTCTGTTTTTCGTTCATGTTTTATTTGTTTTTGATTTTTAGGATTTTTAATATTGACTTAATTTAAAGTGATCACAAAAGTTAGTTTTGATTTGTAAATAAATTAAACCCGCTTAGTAATATGCGTTTCTTTAGGGTAAAATTGAGATATTTATGTATTCGGGATTAATAATTATTTGACCACAAAAAGAGACCTAGTAGAGACCGTACAGGCGGGCGGGCCCAATGCACGATTGGCCCGTAACCTGTCCCTGAACCCATACTCTGGTGCACGACCATATGGGCCAATTGCTTCTGGCATTGATATTTCTTCGGTGTCCGTGGACCGTATAAAACGCACGGTGGCGACTCCTACTAGTCTGTATTCACATACGACGTTAACGAGGATTCAAACAACTCGTGAGATGTAGACGGACGGAAACGACCCCTACAGTGACGAATCAAATAATACCCCATATTAGGGAGAGAAAGAAATAAAAAAACGGTTTCACCTAACCTAAGTGGAGTGCAAATGAGTGACTAATAGCCTATTTACTTCCGTTTAAATTCAGTTCAACTCTCAATTTCCTTTTCTTATAAAATATTACTTTCAGCTGTATTTAGTTTAGTTTAGTTCAGCTCAAGATAGTTTAGTTTAGTATAGTTTAGTTCAGTTTATCAGTATTCATTTGAAGTAAACAGGCCCTAAGTCATAATATTATTGTTTTTTGTATGCAGGAAGCAGTAAAATCAGTACTTCATGATAGAAATGTTTATACTGCTATGTTGAGTAACGCCGGAGTTCAAGCTTGCCTAAAATCTAATGTGTTTGGCAATTCAACGCCAATGCTAACAAATGATAATACTATCTCCACTGCACCAAACATACCTCAGTCTTCTCACACCTTGTTCCCAGTGGTTTTCAAGTGGCTCTATGAACATATGGGAAGTGTTTTTAATGGACTCATGACACTATTTAATGGGTTTGGATCGTCTCTAGACCCAAACCTTAGCTCCGATTCTAATGCCTCTAGCCTTTTTTCCTACACCAATGCCATGAAAACCATCCTTTTTCTCGCCGTTTTTATTCTCCTCACTGTGATTGGCAAGCGTGTAATGCGAAATGTTAAGATCTAATTTAGAGTACGTGTTCTTCGTGTGCAATGTACTTTTACTGAAAAAAAAATCCAACCTTTATATCGCCCAATTTTTCAATATCCTGTATTGGTGACGATTCTGATTCTTCATGTATGTTATAATTGGCCGTACCCATTGACATTATTTTTTAGATTTAACGTTTTCATTTCCTGTATCCGTATTCGAATTCGATTTCGTTACCGGCTCAGTGCAACCTAGATCCCAGTTTTATGAGGATGAACTTCTCAAAAGAATCTAAAATGTTTATATTTCTTTGTTTTTTAATCCTTTTTGGATTACCTATATTGCTAAGCGTCTGTTTGTGATTTGATTATTGTTAAATTTTGATTGAATATTACAAATGGGACTGGGCAACTCAATATGGATGAGTTGAGAATTAGGTTACTTACAAGCCGTAGGAGGTTCCATCCTAAAACCAATTGGTAATAAGAGGAGTAACACCTAGACATATAAGTTAATTTAGTCTATCCTCATCTTCCGATATGAGACACTCACAATTGCACCATATGGGGTTCAACAATTATAATTTTGCTCGAACTTCACTTCACAACAATTCAAAGGCTATATGTATAATTTGGTAACTATATAGCTTGGTAGTTAGTTGGGGATAGTATTTAGGGGGGTGTATGGTTTAGGCAACTATATGGTATAACGGTATGAGATATAGGTTTGAAATGAGTTAAACACATATATTGTGTTTGTTTTTATAAAAATTAAAATTAAAATTAAACACTTGTTATGGGCCGGGTTTTAGAAACCAAAAAGGGGGGAGGCGAGTATGACACCTCTAGCCCTCTAGGAATTTTCATCAAATAAAAGGAAAAAAATTCATACTCAAGTAATAACCAAACATCTAATATCAATAATGGAGTTCCAATCCCATACTATCAAAGTTTCATTCCTTATTGCATACTGTCAAGGTGAAAACGGGTGAAGGAGAAGCTAAACAAAGAACAACACATCCAGCTACAAAATTGGAAAACACACACAAGAAAATAGTAAAATAAAATCTATTTGTATAAATTATATCACAATTATTTTTTATTTTTTTTTTGAGAAAATGTTACAAATTAAAGGAATGAAACACTCTTCTCTTCAAAGAAAAACGTGTTCTATCCACAGCTGAAAAAAAATAAGAGAGAAAATTTGGCGTCCAAAGAAATGATCAATGTCAACGTGTATAGGGGTTCAGTATCCGAGAGACGAAATATAATTAGTAAACAAGTTAGTTTCTCGGAAGATGTTTGAAGAAGAGGAGGACGTGGTGAAATCCAAAGAATAGTCCTAATTAATACAGCTGGTTTTGTGTACAACTGGCCGCACAATTGTAAACTATGCGGCTGGTTTTGTATAGTACATGAATAAGGAAAGATTTTCTTTTCAAATGCAATCCACCTAGCAAATTATGCATCTTAATTTCATTATAAATAACTTTCCACCAATCATAATATGAGTGAGAAAAAAAAAACAACCTTTTAAATTTTTTTCAAAGGTATTTTTTACAAAAAATATAATTCTAAAAAATAAAAGAAAAACACCAAAATTTCTATTTTTTAATTCTCTAAAAATAGAGACACATATCGATACAGTAACTTTTTACGAAATACTTTGTGACCCTCAATAAAAACACTTTGAACACCACTTAAACATTTTGTAACCCCGGTAACACTTTGTAACCCCAAAAACACTTTGTAACTCCAGTTAAACATTTTGTAATCCCACGTAAGCACTTTTTAACCCCACATAAATACTTTGTAACCCTCAAAAAAACATTTTGTAACCCCAAATAAACATTTTGTAACCCCAATAACACTTTTTAATCCCCATATAAACACTTTGTAATCTCAAAAAAACACTTTGTGACCCCAAATAAAAACTTTAAGCACTTTGTAACCACATAAATACTTTATAACCCCCCAAAAAAACACTTTGTAACCCCCAAAAAAGCACTTTGTAACCCCAAATAAACAATTTGTAACCCCAAATAACACTTTGTAAGCCCAATAACACTTTATAATCCCCATATAAACACTTTGTAATATCAAAAAAACACTTTGTGACCCCAAATAAAAACTTTGTAACCCCACTTAAATACTTTATTTATAACCCCAATTAAATTTATTTTTTTGAACCACACTTAAATACTTTGTAACTTCATTTTGTGACCCCACTTAAAAACTTTGTAACCCAACTTAAACACTTTGTAACCCCCAATAAAACACTTTGTAACCCCAATAAAACACACTTTGAACCTCAATTAAACACTTTATAACCCCAACAAACACCTCGTTACTCCACTTTGTAACTCCAACAAAATACAACACTTTGCAACTACAATAGATTATTTTGTTATTGGGGTTACAAAGTGTTTACGTGTGGTTACAACGTGTTTAAGTGGGACTACAAAGTATTATTGGGGTTACAAAGTGTTTTTTTTGGTATATGGAATTACAAAGTGTTTCGTTGAAAATTATTATATCAATATGGGTCTCTATTTATAGAGTATTAAAAATTAAAAAATTTGGTGTTTAAATTTTATTTTTTAAAATTGTATTTTTAGTACAAAAATACATTTGAATTTTTTTTAAAAAGTGTTTACCTCTCTCCTACTATGATTGGTAGAAAAATATTATAAGTAAATTGTTTTATTAGACTGCATGTGTTGAATGTTGAATGAAGCATGTGTTTACCTTGTAAAATCAATTGTATGTACAGTAGACCGCATGGTTTAAAACCATGCAACCTGCTATATATAAGAATTTGTCTAATTAATATAATCCATAAGCAGCTGAATCATAAAGTATATATCAAATTATCAACATATATAGGAATCTAAATATAAACTATGTATAGTCCATCGAGAATTATCATAGTTGGGAATTTTTTTTATAATTAAATATTAAATAATGTAATTAAGAAAATAAATGTTGAATAGAAAAGGACAAAGGCTGTAATCCCTAATTAATCAGCACCACTAATGAAATAGTTGGGCTCCACCCCCGTAAATTAAATGTCTTGGATCCATTATTGGCCAGGGTTAGTTATTATTTTTTTTTTTTTTACAAGTAGAGTTAGAGCTTGTTTACATTAGCTGAATAGAGATGAACTGAACTGAATAGAAGTGTATTAATTGAACTAAATAGAGATGGGGAACTGAACTGAACTGAACTGAAATGAATATAATCTGAAGTAAACAAGCCCTTAGTTAATTTAGATCACTCTTTTTGCATTTTCCTTTTATTAAAGGTGATTGTTAATTGTTAAATCTTAATACAGCGTTTGACGACCTAGCTTTTATTTAGTTATTGATTTAGTCTACCATTATTGATTTAGAAAAATGTCTCAATGTATGTGTTTGATGTTTAATTATTACGGTCTACGGATCCAACTAGTGATTTTAACTCATTATTAATTATTTAATTCATTATTATACTCTAGTTTGTTGTCCAATTCAGCGTCATCCCCTGGTTTCTTATTATATTTCAAATTTGGTCCGTTCAATATAGCTCAACATCAAGTAAGGATTGATTTGAACATAAAACTAAATCAATGATTTTTTTCTAAAGCATACCCTTAATTACAATGAAGATTTCAATAGCTGATTTTTTTTTTCTTTTCTTAGAGGCATATGTATCATTTTAAGTGCTAACTGCTAAGTGTATATGTGAATGGCTCGGAAAAAACATATTTATTGAGCCTCAATTAAAATTTGCTTTGGTCAAGAATCGAACCAACGATCTTCATAGTGAAATATATATAACCTATTAATTAACCATTGAACCATTTAATTTGTTAGTTTAACATTTATCATTAAAATATGATAAAGGTAAGCTATCAACCATCAAACTACTTTAATTTGTTGGTTTAACATTTAACATTAAAGTATGATAAAGCCTTTCAAATTAGTGTAACTAAAAAACAGCACATTTCAAATAAATCTACTAGGTTAACAACAAAAACTACTGTTACATATCATCCAATCTTAATTTTTTTAATGTTGTTCTCTTTTAATTCCAAATTTTTAATAGTTCTTTAAATTTATTATTATTTATCACACCATCATTGTCATGTATATCAATTCGCATTAGACAAAAAAATATATCAATTACGATGTTTATGAAAAATAACGAAATACAATTTTTGATAATAATCGACTTGGGGCATTGCTTGGGCGAAAATACTAGTTTAATTTAAACTCCTACTCCAAACACTATTAATTATTTGAGGTGACTTGTTGTTCTAATGAGCCGTTTATAATAAATTGATTTTTCATTTTTCCAACGGGATTAATAATTAATAATTTGATTTATAATAAATCGTACATCATTGGACAAGCACTAGGGTAGTAAGTAGACCTGGTTATGGGGCGGGTGTGGGTCAGGTCAGGGCCACATGGTCGGCTAAAAAGGGTCAATAGCGGGTTGGGCCAAACCGGATCGCAGTTCATTAGTGGTCAGGCTATTAAAATATTAAATATAAATAAAATTTAAGGTAGTCAATAGTTAAAACAAATGTATACAAATATATTAATTTAATTTTTTTTGTCAAATTTTTTTTTTTGAAAATTTTATTAGGCTATTATTTTGGCCCTGTATTGTTGCTGGTCGATAAAGCCTTGTCCATTAAAGGCATTGTCTAGTAAATACCCTATAACTTTGACCCTAACCTCATGCCAAGCCATTGGACTACCCGCACTGTCCAATAACCAGGTGTAGTAGTAAGTATATAAACAATAAACCTGCTAGCTATATATGAGGGAGTGTTGAACACTAATTAATTTCAGAAGTTTCCATGATGGAAGGAATAAGATATGGTTTAAGAAAAATCATTAATTACAGGAGGACGATGAAAATGGATGAAGAAGAAGCTCCAAAATTGGATGATGTCTCGGCCATGGCCATATCTAAATCACACCAGCAATCTTCATCATCGTCAACCTCATCATCAGCTGGTGATGAAATAGAAAGTCAACGATCAATTGAGTCTTCTGGTAATAACTCTATTATTGTGCCTGTTCCCACCGAAGCTGAGATTGATGGCTCTATGCAAGCTTTCGAAAGGTATGGACACCAAAATAATCCACCCTAGCTTACGTGTTTTAATTTCAATTTAATTTAATTTAATTTACTTGTAGGTAGCTAGCTAGCATCGATTATTTTCGAAAGTTGTTTCGGTTAAACAATGTGATCGTCTAAGTTAATTAACACCTATGTATTTTGTGAACCTAATAAAGGAAAATAAGCAATTGGCTCGATGTAAATGGATTTTCAAAACAAAATTTAATTCCGATGGTACTATAGATCAGAAAAGGAATGCCAAGATTTTAATCAAACCTTCTCTTCAATCGCTTAATTTGCAACAATAAAGATTGTTACTGACTTGGTCACTGGAAAAAATTAGCCAATATGACAATTAGATGTAAATAATGTATTCTTACATGGCTACTTAGATAAAGAAGTGTACATGCTTCCACCATCAGGTTATACTATGGGTCTATGGCCAAGAAAAACCAACTTTGCAAACTAGAAAAGTCCCTTTATGGGCTAATATAGGCTCGTAGGCAGTTGAATAAGGAACTTATTTTATTTCTTAATTCTCATGGTTTTAAACAATCTAAACAAGACTATTTTTTATTTACTACTCCCTTCGTCCCTTTTTGTTTGCCCCATTTTCCTTTTTGGTCCGTCCCTAAAAGATTGCTCCATACCATTTATAATATGTGGTCCCCTTATATTAAACATATATTTATATTAATTTTTATCTAATCTTTTCTATTTAATTTCTACCTAACCTAAATTAATCACTCCATTTTTTAACGATTCCCTTCACATTTCTCATCCATCAATTTTTTTTACCTACCTACTGTTTTTTTTAACCTGTCTTCTTCTCCCCTCACCTTTTTTTTACGGAGTTCATCACTCCTTTTTTTCTTCATCCTGTATTATAGAGGTGGGCAAAAGTTGGTCCCTCATTTTTATTTTCTTTAATCACACTTTTCTCTCTTTTAGTTAATTTTAATAACCATTCTTACATCACGTCCCCACCTACTTTTTGCCTTTCTCTTAAAAAAGTGAAACTCCCTCCATGGAGCAAACAAAAAGGGACGGAGGGAGTATAATAGAGAGCTTCGAAATGAATTCCTTATTTTGATTGTGTATGTTGATGATATCTTGATTACAAGTTTTTGCTCAAAATCAAGTTAAATAAAGTTAAGAAAGATCTTGGTGACTGTAGTGAATTTGGGTCTAATCATTGATTGAGCCTGTATAATTACACAACGAACGAACATAAATTGGCTTGGGATTTGTGATAATACCCCTACGATTCCTAAGTCTTATACTACAATATGAATATGATTATGAGAATAATTCAAGCTGCGTGGTTGGGTTGTATTTATAGCAAATGCACTTGAGTCAAATGACACAAAATGACCTTGGGCTTGGACGGATTAGTTGTGGTCTATAGGATCCGCTCCAAGTGGCTTTTTGGACCGAGTGCTTTTAATTAGTGTTTTGGATGGATTGCCTTTTTTGGTTGTTTTGGGCTTTTAAGAATGTGAGCTCGTTTAATAATATGGACCATTTATGGTACCCAAACAAGAGTAATAAACAACAAATTAAACACCCATTATTATAAACTATAATCATATATGCCACCTCAATAACAGTAAAGTTAATTTTTTTTTTTTTTTGAGGGGAATAAAGTTAATTACTTCAATAGTGTGATTATTATTTATTAGTGAATAAATACTCGCATTCAACCTTACTTAATTGAGTTGCCATCAAATTATAGCTACATGAATGCTGAGGGCCCAAGAATGCTGAAGGAAAATCCTGAATTCCAACCAGTTGGTGCTGCCTTTCAATTCATGGGATTTCCAATGGTTCAGGTAACTTGCTAACATTAATTTAGACCCTATTTTTCAAAACCGAATTCGAATAATTAATTAAAGAGGATTATATGAATTGAACTTGAATTTATTTTTTTTTAAGAAAAAGTCTTAAAGAATAGGGGCTTATTACTATTTTTATGGGAAATGAAATTTAATATTCTCACATTTTGATGGTCCGCTCATAATAATTCCACATTTTATTTTATTTCCAAATAATCTCACCTGGCCTTTTTATATCAATTGTTTACAACAATCTCATCATCTCTAAAAATTTTCTTCTCAAAATGGACCCGATTTTGAGTGTCATAATTCATTTTAAGTAGATGATGTATAAAAGTGGAATTATTTTAAAATAAGTGAGAGGTGGTATTATTTTGAGCAGACCATCAAAATGTGGGATTATTAAATTTCAATTTTTAAATTTGTTTTGCTATTTTAGTATTTTTTTTTTTTACTTTCTTGTGTATGTTCTTCATATAGGTGTAGACTTAGCATACGATTCTACATATAATTTCTAGTTTTTGGAGAGAAAGAATTGTAATCAACAAGAGTGTGAATTAGACTCTGTTTAGTAACATGCATAAAACATTTTTAAATTGGAAATGGAAAATTAATTTTTAGAGAACTTTTCCATCGTTTGGTTACCAAGGAAACAATTATTCATTTAAGCAATTTTCCTTGTTTGGTTCATTGGATTGAATATTTAAAAAAAAAAAAATAGACATTCCCTCAACGAGCTAAGGCACATGCACATGGAATTGGGGGAGGGGTAAAAATGTTTGAAATTTTTGATTCTAATAATCTCACATTTTTGTGGTTCACTGAATATATATATAATTAACAAACTTTCAATTAATATCAATATAATCACATATTTTACACTTATCTTCTTAAAATGGGTCAGATTTTGGAAAATAAGATCTATCTATTTTAAGCAGATAAGTGTAAAAGGTGTGATTATTTTAAGATTAGTTGAAAGTTGGATTATTTTGAGCAGATCGACCAGTAAAATGTGTGATTATTATATTAGAACCAAATTTTCCAAAAAGTCATCCTTCAAATTTCGGGGGGGAATTGCTCCCAACAAGGTGTAAAACAAATTTTCAGTTCAAGAATTCCATTTAAGTTTCTTGCCTAAACCAAACAATGTATTAAAAGAGGAAAACAGCACGTTTTCGTCTTGCCAAACATACCTTTAAGTCGGCTAAGTATAGTGTCATTGAGTGATTGAGCCATATTTGTGTATATATATATGCAGGAAGCGGTAAAATCAGTGTTGCATGATAGCAATGTCCATAATGCTATGTTGGGTAACCAAGCAGTTCAGGCTCTTCTAGGATCTGCAATAATTGGCAATTCAACATTAATGCTAACAAATGGCTATGGTAATTTAACTACTATCAACACTGCACCAAACATATCTCAATCTTCTCACAACTTAGTCTCTGTGATTTTGAATTGGCTATGGGAAAATATGGAAAATGGGTTGCTAGGAATATTTGATGTTCTCAAGACACTACTTTATACTAGTCTTGAGTCCTCTCCTAACCCTAATCCTAACCCTAGCTTCGGCTCCCCTCCAACTGATGCCTCTAACACCAAGCAAGCCGTCAGCGCCATTGTTCTTCTCGCCGTCATCAATCTCTTGATTGTGATTGTGAGGCGTGCCATCGAACTAAAAGACAAGGTTCATGTGCAAGAAAATTTTACTTAAATATATACTATAATCTCGCCTTTTTCATCCATCATTTTAACGTAATAGAAATTCTTAGATTGATTATTCTGTTGTCGTGTTGGGAGATGTTCTCCAAAGATTGTCAAATGTTGTCTTTCTGGCTTGCCTCATTAATCCTTTTTGGATAATTTAATATGCTTTTAACATGGTAAATAATGTTTTCAATTTTTCTGAAATGGTCCACCTAAAGATTGAGATTATTGTTTCTTGATAATCCAAAGTCAATATTATTTTGAAAGAAAAAAACCATTGCTTGTGCATCAATTCTTTAGTGTATTTTGTTCTATGTGTTGGTTAAGACTTTTTGCTTATGTATGATAAGCACCAATTATCCCTGGATTTCCTAATAAGTGTAATTGGAACTTGGAAGTTAGTTTCTGCGTTTTTTATATTGTACGTGAATTAATTTATTTCGATCCGCCATGAAAAACAACACAAAAATCTAACAAATAGCTCTTTTTCAATGAGAGTTTAAAAACAATTATTGGGATTCAACCATTATATTAAGCTTTTAGTTGAGATATTTGTTAAAATGATATTAGTGTCAGACTAGTTTGACAGGTAGGACATAGGTCATGGATTCAAATCTCATCTATCTCTCCTTTCAAAGTAGAATATTGAGAAAGGACACACAAATACTGAGTATAGTCTAACCACACTTCAAACCTGACGGGCTCTCATGTGAGGGGCTTGATAGCTAAGGTCTAAATCTAAGTCTTGGGTTTCAACTATTAGCTCAAGATTTTGATTGAAATGATACTTTGATATTGAAACATATCACAAAATCTTACAATAATCAATATAATCCATAATATGTGCCTTTAATTTAATATGCTATGTTTGGATACAAGCATTTGATTTGAAATGATTGATTTGAGCCCAATTCCCAACTCAAATGCTTAACAAGCAAATGTTGTGTATTTCAAATACTTAACAAAACCATGTCATTTCAAATTCTAAAAACAACCCAAACAAATAAGTGAAAGTATTGGGTCAGACGGTCTGACAAAACAATCTGGTCAAACGGCTGACCCATATACCCACTTATAATAGTGAAAAACTTTGGGAGGCTATAACTTTGCGCTCGGGTGTTGGATCGGGGCATATAATATGTCGAAATTGATTAATTTTTGGAGACGAACGCAGTTGCAAATTTCCGAAGGGGATTTGGCCACCGGAAATCGCCAAACGAGGCCTCTAAAGGCCTCAAAATGCTAAAAGTGTCTAGGTTATATTTTGTCCAAGTTAGTTACAAAATATGTCCAGGTTTTACAATATGTGTCAATGTTTAAACAATATGTGTTCAGGTTACAAATACGTGTCCAAGTTTACAAATAGGTATCCAGGGTTAACAATATGTATCCAAGTTTGTCCAGGTGTGTTCAGATTTATTCAGGTTTGTCCATATTTGTCCAGGTATGTCCATATTTGTCCAGGTTTATCAACATTAGTCCAGGTTTATCCAGGTGTGTTCACATTTATCCAGATTTGTCCATGTTTATCTAGATTTGTCCAGGTTTGTCCATATTTGTCCAAGTTTGTCCACATTTGTCCAGGTTTGTCAACATTAGTCCAGGTTTATCAGGTGTGTCAACATTAGTCCAGGTTTGTCAGGTGTGTCCAGAGTTATCCAGTTTTGTCCATGTTTGTCTAGATTTGTCCATATTTGTCCAGGTTTGTCCACATTTGTCCAGGTTTAACAACTTTTCATCAGGTTTACAAATTGTGTCCATTTTTGTTTTCAGGTTTACAAATGTGTCCAGGTCTACCAATACATGTCCAGGTTTAAGAGCATGTGTCTAGGTTAAACACATATGTGTCCAGATTCAACAATATGTGTCCAGGTCTAGTGGACTGATCTGACAGAAACGTTACTGTCAGACCGGTCTGATACAATACCTTCTCAACAAATAATTGTCATTAGAATTGTAACATTTCAATTTCAAAATTGAATTCATCAATTTGAAATGAATTCCACATATTCAAACACTACATACTCGTAAATAAATTACATGTATGATGAAAACATGTAAATCGTAAATAAATTACATAAATTAATAAAACAATATACTCTGTACTACATACTCGTAAATCGTAATAGCTAGACTTTCCAATTTCCAAAAGGATTGTGGCCTTTATATACAAAGTCTAAATTTCACGTACGGTTAAGTAGCAGCCCACATACCATGAAAGCCTAGAGGAAAAGTCAATGACTTGGGCACTTCAAATCTTGCAATAAGTGCTCCTGCTTCCCCCATTTCTTGACAATCCAAAATCACAAGATTACACATTCGACGGCAAACTATATACTGCAATTCATAATTTAAAGTATTTTCATTATTACTGTAATTCATTTTTTTCATCATATATATGATCTTCACAGAATCACAATTCGTGCTTGCATACAACAAAACCTTTTATACATGGTAACTTAGTAATAACCTAAATTTATTTCAATTTCCGAAGATAGATAAGGAATGAAATCATTTTAACATATCCACTTGCAAAAGCAAATTCAAGATATTTGTTTTTTTTTTCCACAAACCGGCATAATTATAGTGGCAAACATCAATGACAATCAACGAAACACAATTCTCGACATGGTATGAGAGCGATCAAGTTTAACAATAACTTAATAATTTTATTCGTTCATATTGTTCTTAATAATATCCCAAAAATGTATAGATAAGTAAAAGTAATTAAGTTTACATATGAACCTTAACAATGCAAGATAAACATAAATTTTAAAAATTAAGTTAAGCATTAATAAATCATCCAAATAAGTTCATAAGAGTAATATAAAATAAGTTTTTATTTATTTATTTATTTTGATTAAGTTGAATACAAGCAACACTCTCTAATTGGATTCACATTTAGGAGGTGTTTGAAATGAATTCAAATAAATTGCTTACGTTTCAACTTATTTGGTGAGGATCATAAGTAATACTTATCGTTTACATTTTTATAAGTGGTAACATAAGCCCCAATTTGTCTCATTTGTGAAACCTGTAAAAACAAATTCCTTTTCCTTCGCCTCAACGGTTTCCTTTCCACTATTTAACCAAACAACAATAAAGGTTAGGTAACATCTATTGTTATCGTTTTTCCCTCTTAACAAAATCATTTATTTCCATTTCATTTATATTATGATTATCATACATTCATACCAAACACCCTCGGCCCTTAATCCATGTTTGGGGACATGAAATATCATAAAATTAAAGATTAGTTCGAAAATCGAATTCTTATTTATGCCCATAATTTATCAATTAAAACATGCACAATAATGATGTTAATTTGTTCAAATGAAATCTTACCTCTATCACTAGAAGATATCCATTGTCTTCACCAAATGATGATCCTTTGGAGACAAACATTGGCTCTCCAACAAATCTTCGATTACCAGGAGACCATACACTTGTTTTATGTGTTAAATTATCAAATTTCATAATTGTGTCAAAGGGAAAATGTGATAATGTTTTATGAGAACCAGAAGAAGAGGCAGTATAAACAAATCTGTTTTTGTAACCCCAATATGTTGGATTGATAATTGGAAAATCAGAAGATTTAGCTTGCTTGTTTAAACTAGTTATACAACACTTTGGATTGCTTTTGCTCTTATCTATCATGATGGACACCTGCATGGAAAAATGAAATATTATTTTGTTCATTATTAATAAATATTTGATTGGAAAAAAGCGAAAATAATAGCTTAAATAAATACAATGGACTCAATTAATTGAATGAAGCACATATATGCAAAATATCCAAAATTTCAGTTTATTTCATTTTCTTATGAGTTTAGGATTTAGTATAGTACAAACAAATTTAGATCAAATGAAAAGATTTTTGAAATTTCATTTGAGTTCATTTCAGATAATTCAATTTAATTCAGCTCCTATTGAGTCTATGATTTAGTTTAATTAAATTTAATTCAGTTCAAATAAATTTTATCCCGATTAATTCAGTCCAAAAGAATTAGTACAGGACTAAGCTCTTAGCTCTAGCACTACAAGCCTCTCAATTCTTATTATATTAATTCTCCCCTCTTTGTAAGCAATGCTAGTTAGATATTCCTGTAATGATATAAATTACTAAGCAAAAATACCTTAGTTTAAATCATTTTGAACAAAAATGTAATCAATAAGTACATAATATAATAAACATGACAAATTGTATAACATATATTAGTAAGCCTCTCGACAAACGGTTTGACGGAATAACTTTTCGTCAATTTTTAGTATAAAATCATTCTAACAAGAGAAATCAAATATACTAGGAAAAGTAAGAAATTAACCTCGACCAGATGAGGCAATAGTTGGTCCTTTTCTTCTTTATAGTTCAGGTTCATGATTGAAGGATCTAGTTTGTCATTCTCCCAATTGTAGCCTGTCATAATATTACATGCAATGCATATAATATAACTTGATATATGCTTTGCAAAATGTTATTTATACATGCTAAATTTCACCCCTAATTAAGTTATCTTTATTAGAGTCATTTTAATCTCACGGTTTTTAGTGCTTGTTTACACCCAGAAGGTCAGAGGTGTCAAAAATGACATATACCTGATTATCTGAACGAAATTCCCAAAATCTTCACAAATTCAATTGATATATAAACTCCAATTCGAACCAGTCTCGACTCGACTCGAAGTACATACCCAACCCAAACCCGACACCAAAAGCCGTTGAAAACGAAATGCCTCGAATAGAACCCGCCCGATCTGTGCCCGACCCAAACGACCTAATTGTCACTTCATTTACACCGGCCAATGAGTTGGAGGCCCGGCCCTATGGATTATTAGTTACCCTAGTAGGGGTTTAATTTCTTTACCTAATATACTCCCTCCGTAACATATTAACTGCAACGATTTTTTGACATTTTTTTCTCTTTTACTTTATGTCAAATCATTGCAGTTATTTGTTACGGAGTGAGTGAGTACAAATTAATATCTAATTAATAGGACTATGATATGATAACAAGGACATACCAAACATGTTTTGAAAAGTGAACCATTGATAAGCACAAACGGTGGCTTGTATATGAATGGTAAGGTTTCCATGGTCATCAAACTTCTCATATGCATTAGCAACATGTAGTAGCCACAGCTGTGGAGCTTCTATTGGTTTCCTCCAATATTCGTGGTAGCCATTAGCGGATTTGGGGGCAACTTCAAATCGAGGAAAAAGGTAAATGGAAGATGTTGGTTTGCTATGGTTCACTGAAACAGCTGATATCATAGGTGCTTGTCCAAACACGGCTGCCATTGATCCTGCATATATATAATATATATATACTTCATTAATACTAAGTACATCTTTCGCTAATTAATTATACATTTGTAAAAATTATAAAATCTAGATAGTTAAATTTGGACGTTGAGACTAATTCTAACAGTTTTTCCTACATATATACATTATAATTTAAATAAAAACCGAGGGATATATTACAAATGTTATGAGGTATGACAATTGAGGGATATCAGGTAAATCAAATTGATATGTTTACTCAAATGGCATTTTAAGGTAATTTTGACAAACTTTAGGGGCAAGGATCCGAGCACCAACCAAATAGGGGGTGTTTAGGTAATATATTTTCATCAAAATTACAAAAATGTCATTTGATATGTGAGTTAAATATATCAATTTGATTTACTGGGTATTTCCCATGTCAATTGGTCAAGCGTTTTGAACACTAGGGATGAAATAAATTAGGTAAAATTGACACCACCAGGCCATACTATTTGCCATCTGCCCATATCAGTCCGAACAATTGATTATCCCAGAGTAGGCCAACTATTACGCAAATTTGCCAAAAAAATCCGGATTACCTGTTGACCTATTGTAGCCGGTAATCCACAACACTTGACTAGCACATGAATTTTAGTGGGGATTACCAGCTACAATAGGTCAGTAGGTAAGCCAGACTGTTTTTGGCAAGTTTGTGTTATAGTTGGGTCTACTCCGGGATAATCAATTGTTGGGACTGATATGGACAGATGACAAATAGCTAGTATGAACCGGTGGTGTTAGTTTTGTCAATAAATTATGAGTTCGAATCTAACCACACGTAATATCTTGAGCGGCTAATTAAATTTGATTGGTTGACCTACACTAGAGCCTAGTTACACCCACAAAATCCAAAAAAAAAAAAAAATCCACCAAATAAATCCCAATTAAATTGTTATTTCCTTAACTAAAACAATTATTTATTCGTTGATCAAATTGATCTTTATCGATTAAATCATTTTTATCGTGTTGCTAGCCCCTTTCACGAGAATACCCTAAACCCTAAACCCAAGCTGGCTTGGTATTGTCCTTACAATGATTCAAGGTGGGAGACTAGCTGGTAAGAATTGAACTTGCAACTTTTCGATTGCACTGAACACCGTTGTGCTAATGCTCAATTCTTAGTAGCTACGACAATATATATTGTACAATTCCTATAAAATAAAAAAATAAAAAGTGTGAAAGAAAACTAGAAATATATATGGACGTAATAATGTATAGCAAAGTAAAATTACCTAAGATATCCAACTTAACATGATTAGTAAATAATATGTAGTGTGTATCGGTAAAAGCCCAATCATGAACCATAGAATGATCTGATATACTAAACTCTTTCTTTTGTAGTAATTTGAAACTTTGATCGAATTCTGCTAAGAGAAAAGTAAAGGGAAATGGCATTAGCCCGTTAGTAAAGCATTTGTTTTACTATATAATATAATTAAAAAAAAAAGCCAAAATACTAGAAAACTTCAAGAAATCCTAAGGCATTATATTATCTATTTATCTATAACCTACATATGCTATATTATATCAAAGGGGATAACATTAATTATTTCACATTTTTCCTCCCAAGTTCCCTTGTAAATCCACTATGAGTAGGTAACTACTTAGAATATGATTGAGTATATAACATATTATTGGGCCTCAATTATCCACTTAAGTTTTTTGCTGAGATGTTCTCTAATATGGTATCAGAGCCAACGTGACGCAACAGTCATGGGTTCAATCTCTCCTCCCATGTGAAGGAGAGTGATAGAATATATAACATATTCATGGGATGATTTGTCACCAGGCAAGTTAATCATATATTTATATATATTCAAATCAGATGAAGAATGACTAATAAGGCTATGGCCCTGACTTAGACTGAATTAATGTGAATTGAGCTCGTACTAAATTTGTTTAACTGAAATGAAACTAAATCCTAGACTCAGCAAAATCGAAAATGAATTGAACAGAACAAAATTGAAATTTTAAAAATTAAGACTAAAAGAAACATATATATGTACCATAGAAAGTGTAGTGGCTTCTAGGAAGCACCATGTCCTCCGCATTACATGCCATAACTATAAGTCTTCCTCTTTGTGCATCAACCTTGTAGTGAGACAACAATCGCTTTGGGGGCATCTTGAAGATTCCTACTCCACAATTACAAACATACATACATACATTTTGATACATATCTACAAACAAGTCACTCTATAATTTTTTAGTTAAATTTAAAACACGTTGCTTTTGAAAGAGGCTCCACTTATATTGGTTGGCCTTATGAAAGAGGCTTATTGTTTTTTTCATATCAAATAAAGGCTACCCTTATGAACCTTATACGTTAGCGAAATATTTTTTCCTTAATTAGTTTCTATAAAATCAATAGTTTATTTATTTCCTATAACATATTATGTCTTTCTTCACTAAAATGAATATTATATATACTAGTATTTTTCCGCCTATAAAAAATAATTCTTGAAAAGCGTGTCACTTTCAAATTTTAAAGGACTCAGGGTTCGTTTGGTAAGGTGTAAAATGTTTTCTCAGTTTACACTGTTTGGTTGGACTGAAAATTGAAATGGAAAAGTTGGAGTGTAAAATGATTTTCCGCCCTAGTTGAAAACGTTTTCCTCCCAAAATCAAAGGAAAACTGTTTTCAATTCTCTATTCTCATGACCTCCCAACACACTCTCCCCTCATCTACATGCTTTCTCTCTCCTTACCAACCATATAACTCAGTAATTTTCTATCTCCTCATCACGAACGCTAAATTAAAATGAAAAATTATTTTACATTCAACCAAACAACGGAAAACTCTTTCAAAAATGAGTTTTCCGTTGCAAAATGATTTTCATGAAAAGCTATTTTATATTGAAAATGTTTTGCGCACTACCAAACAGACCCTCAAATAGTAATTTGTGAGTATATTTTTTAAAACAAAACAAAGATAATTGTGGTGCACACCATGGAGTATAGGCTTCAATATGTGAGCAACAACATCCCAAACATGAGATTGATTAGTAGTAGCTTTATAAACTTCTTCATCATCAATTTCATCAAAATCATTGATAAAGCTTAAACTTCCAATAGTATCCAACGTATGAGGATCAATCTCATAAGGAACACCACCTTCCCACAAGCAAAACAAACGTCCATCCCATTTTAAGATACTAGTATTTGCCACATTTTTCATCACCTTAGTATTTGAAATCATCTTGTGTCCTTTTAACACCGAAAATGTACCTCTATGAGTAAACCTCCAAGCCCCACTAATTGGGTCACATTCCTCCATTTGGGCCTCAGTCTTTACATACTTTGATGAGAACCTCACTTCTCCATTAGGCCCATCAATCTCAAAGGCCCTTAAATAACCGTGGCCGTCAAGTGGGTGGACCTTTGATCCATAGTCGTCGATAAAGAGGCCCGGCCCAATAAGATAGTACGTACCAGAAGGAAAGTCGTTTGGAAGTGCACCTTCAACAAGATTAAGTTTAATAGGAGGTGACATTTCTAGCCTTTGAGACATGAACAAAAATTGGTAGTCCCAAAATGCTACAATTTCATCAACTTGTTGGGCTGAAACCCGATTATTGGCCGAAATGGGTATGGGCTGGGTTGTGGTGGCATTAGTTCGGAATTGGGCCGCACATGGCGGTAGAAAATTTTTGGGTGATGGAAAAATAGGTGGAGTGAATATGTGGTAAGACTTTGCAAACATCTCTAGAGGGGTGTTTTTGAAGAAATGAAGAGGGTTTTGGGACTTATTAGGCTACTACTATTCTAGGTAGTAGTATAAATACACATACGTTCAAGAAAGAAACAAATGTCTTGACTTCCTGTTTGATAGCTGATAATAAGTGTCTTGACTTGACTTTTTGTTTGATAGCTGATAATAATTGGTGGTAAGGCTTAGTTAGCATTTCTAGGGTGATGTTATTGAAGAGGATTATGGAATTAAGTATGCTACAAATGAAAAGCAATTTGTTGGGTGATAATTTAAGAAATTTGTAATGCTAGATAATAATTGAATAAATACACATACGTTCAAGTAAGGAGCAAGTGTCTTGATGATCTGTTTGGTAGCCGACAATAATTGACACTAAGGCTTAGTTAGTATTTGTAGAGAGATGTTGAGGAGGATTTGAGACTAGTGAGGCTACTAATACTAGTAAGAAATAAGTGGATGGAGGCTTATTTAAGAACTAGATAATCATGTCTTTGTATAAATTCATTACATTTTTAGCAAAAAGCAAGTATCTTGATAGCCCATTTGATTGTTATTGTTGGTGATACAATATGGTAATGGGAAAATAGATTTAAAATATAATTTGTTAAGGTTAATACATTATAATCCGTATGGAATATATATTTTCATTTTCAAGTTTGGATTTTTTTCGTACGGATTATTATCATCCATTATTATCAGGAAAAGTGGTATTAGATGAAAATAACTATTTGTGAAAGATAATTAGATAAATTAGTGGTATATAGCAACATCATTGGAATAGATATTGATTTTCATTCCAAATTTGCATAAAAAATTATTCTTATTAATGTCATTTACAACCCATTATCAAACGGGCCGTCAATATTTTATTCCATTGTAAGGTTGATCGTTGGTGTTGGCCATTATTAATTGTCCAAATTTTGTTCGTGGGGCCAAGCACTAATATGAAAGTGCACACCTGTGAAGAGTTCAGCTTTTCGCGGGCTAATATGGCCGACATGGGTTTTTCTCCCTTTGACATAATGATTTATTGATAAGTGGACAATGGAATTAATTTAACTGAATTAATTTAATGGAATTAATTTAATTTTGTTTCTTCATAAATCATAACACTAAGGGCTCTTTTACATTAGCTGAATAGAGATGAACTAAATTGAACTGAACTGAACTGAATAGAGATTAACTGAACTGAACTGAATAGAGATTAATCTGAAGTAAACAAACCCTAAAAAAAACACCGTTGCTATAATTATTTTTCGGCCCATTCCATAGCTTTTTTCTTTAGATTGATATTTTTAAAAAATATATATTTCCACACCTATTGAATGAATAAGTAAATTATTTAGAACGTATTGTTTTGATAGAAATAAAAAAAAATGTATATAAAAAAATGAATAAAAAGTCAAAAAAAAAATAATAAAATGTTGTTAATTGACAGCATGCTTTATTGGTCGTTTGATTACCATGGAAAGTTAATTAACGTAGGAGTTTCCTATCATTAGGGGGGTTATTATTTTAATTTTTGTGCACACTTCATGAAAAATTTAATTTCCCTTGAAATGTCAATTTCTCACAACTAATAAATTTCCTACATTACAAGTAACAGTTTACTTTTGCATTTCCTGGGAAATCCAAATTCCAATAAAATTTTGGTTGAACCAAACAACTCCTTACAAATTTAATTTAGAACCCTCAAGTATCTCTCATATTTTGAAGTTTAGATCCTAATTAAGGCCTTGTTCTTTTGGATTTAATTTCTAAAATTTCAGTTTGATTCAGTTCAGTTTTCACAATTTTTTATCATTCCAATCCAGCTTATGTTGAGCATAAGATTTAGTTTAATTCAGTTCAGTTCAGTAGCATTAAGGGTCCATTTATTAGAGCGAAAAATATTTTCCATGAAAACAGTTTTCCTATTTTACATCATTTACTTTGGATGGAAAAATAAAATGTAAAAATTGGGTGAAAACTCAATTTACACCTTATTAGAAACATTTTCCTCCAAATTTGGGAGTAAAACTTGTTTTCCATACAAATAAATATTGGAAAATTTATATGAAAATGAGTTTTCCAATGGAAAATGTTTTTCATGGAAAATCATTTTACATCGAAAATGTTTTACACCAGAGTAAACCGACCCGGCCTAAATTTTATTCAGTTTAATTCAGTCCAAAAGTGTATGATTCTATCACACTGAATATTAACCGGATTAGTTCAAATTTTAACTATTATAACTCAAAATTTGTGGAGACATGATTTACTATTCATATACTACTCCCTCCGTAACGAATTAATAGCAACATTTGGACTGGCACAAACTCCTAGATGAAATAGGTTAATTGTGGTATTAGGTGGTATAATGATAATAGTAAGAGAGAGAAAAGTAAGAGAAGGAAAAGTAAATGGGGTATTATGTGGTTTGTGGTATGATGATAAAAGTAAGAGAGATAAAAGTAAGAAAGAGAAAAGTAAGTGGGGGTATTGTGTTGTTTTTTTTTTTTGCCAAAAAAGAATAAAATGAAATTGGAAAAAATTGTTGCAAGTATTTTGTTACACCTAAAAATGAAAATTGTTGCTAGTAATTCGTTACGGAGGGAGTAGCTTTTTGTGCACGCTATGCGTGCTGATATTTAGGGGCTTAATGTTACTCGGTAGTAATCAACCAATTCCAAATTGAAAGTTTGTAACTAATTTTAACATCCATATTGCTATAGAAGAAACATTGATTTACTTTAAAATAGTAAATAAAACACATTTTTAATTTTTTATTCATTCATTTACGTTGCTTGCAACAACAGTTTATTGTTAGTATAACATCAAAGCTTTACTTGGGGAGAAACCATGTAAAGATTTACAAAAATTAATATTGATTATTTTTAAAAAAAAATAAATAAATTAAATAATAGCAATCTATTAAATAGTGTCAGTCAATGTATAATAATATATTGTATTAAAAAATACAAAGTTACAGAAAACATAAAAATTATTTTTTAAAAAAAATAAAATTAAATAACACATATTTTATTTTAAAGAACAAAAAAATAATTAATATATTATTGAATTAATTAAAAACATTAAAATTGAATGTGATAATGGCAAAGTTACCTTTTTATTGAATTACTTAAGAATTCAATTGTTAATTGATTGAAGCACATATAAGGTAAATTTTTCATAATTGGTTTAAGTTAAAGCTATATAAGTATTTTTGTGGGGACATCATAACTCCCCGCTTGACTTATATAATAGAGATATATATTATGCTTTTTTTATGCACGTTATATGTGCGGCAACATTTTTTATATAATTGTTATACAATAGTAAAACAAACAATAAATAAAAAAGGTTTGAATATAAGTTCTCATTCATTTGTGATAGTATAAAAATAGGGAAATAATATACAAATAAAATTTCTTTCATACCAAAAAAAGAACAAAGAAAAAGTTGATCCACTTTATTTTTTCTCTCATACCAAATTTCCATTATAATTAAAAGGTACAAAAAGATATGTAAAAAAATATCAATATGGGTATCTACTTTTAGAAAATTAAAAAATATGAATTTACATATTTTTTATGAACTATAATTTTTGTATTATTTTTATTTAAAAGAATAATAGCGCGTGTACTACACACCAGCAAAAACACTTTTCACACTACACACACTTTGTAACCCCTCAAAACACTTTGTAACCCACAAAACACTTTGTAACCCACAAAACACTTTGTAACCCCCCAAAACACTTTGTAACCCTTGCAAAACACTTTGTAACCCCTCCCCAAAACACTTTGTAACCCCACAAATAACACTTTGTAACCCCACAAATAACACTTTGTAACCCCTCCCTCAAAACACTTTGTAATCCCACAAATAACACTTTGTAACCCCCCAAAACACTTTGTAACCCCCCAAAACATTTTGTAACCCCTCCCCCAAAACACTTTGTAACCCCACAAATAACACTTTGTAACCCCACAAATAACACTTTGTAACCCCACAAATAACACTTTGTAACCCCCAAAACACTTTGTAACCCCACAAATAACACTTAGTAACCCCCCAAAACACTTTGTAAGCCCAAAAAACTTTGAAACCCCCTAAAACACTTTATAACCCCACAAATAACACTTTGTAACCCACTAAAACACTTTGTAACCCCACAAATAACACTTTGTAACCCCCCAAAACACTTTGTAACAAAAACACTTTGTAACCACACATAAGAACTTTGAACCAACTTACAAAAAATAACTGATTTACAAAATTCAAAAATAATGATGACAAAATTAAAGTAAAACCGTCATTTATAAACCAGTTGGGCCTTTTTTGTTGCAGAGAGTTTAAATTGTTTGGGCCTTTATTGTTGAGCGCGTTTTATATTGTTTTGGGCCTTATTGCGGCAGCACATACAATCTTTGGACTTTAAAATTTCAGCCGTATGGTTAAGAAACCATACAACCGGTTGTATTCAAGAATTTGTGAAAAAATAAAAAATTTGCAAGAACTTTCCTTAATTATGTAGTTTGTCTTTTTAGAAAAAATTTAAGGGTATTTTAGACTTTTTCATGGGGACACCATAGTTCCCCCTTGACTTATATAATAGAGATGATTATTAAAATAAAAGTAATAATTCAACGATAATTATTAACCTACAATAATTTATCTAGAAGTATCATGTGGATTAGTCATTAGTGGATATTACCTAGCTTCATCAAGTTACTAGTAGAAAAAGGATCCATTTAACAAAGCTTATAATATCAACCGTTAAATTGGCACCATAATAAATCAAGGTGGTCAACACTCCACACTATAATTATATGAACTACTCCCTCAAATTTTAAACTTTTACCTTCCATAACTAAATTTGTTGATTGTAGGATCAAACTATTTCTCCCTAAAAAAACAAATCAGAATCATAATAAAAAAAGCAACAACCAATCCAAATAAAATAATTATTCTTAATTGTCAATTTCAGAAGACTTGAAATCAAGCCTATAAAAAGAGTTTTGGAATCTATGATGAAGCTAGCTGATAACTAGGTTTATTATGTGTTTTTCCTCCTTATTTTGTATGGTTTTATTGTGCTAACCATGCTCTTAGGAGCCGTTTTGCCGCTAATAAGTCGGTTTGGAGTGTTTTGTGTCTTTTCCATTTTTTGACAGGTTTTTAATAAAAGATGCTCTAAATGG
The DNA here is from genome assembly GCA_951394345.1 of Salicornia ramosissima. Taxonomy (NCBI): domain Eukaryota; kingdom Viridiplantae; phylum Streptophyta; class Magnoliopsida; order Caryophyllales; family Amaranthaceae; genus Salicornia; species Salicornia ramosissima. Next base: position 46,649,261 of record OX596234.1, on the reverse strand, counting down.
GACAAAAACCATCAAATTACACCAATCTAGGCAAAGGAGAAGCATTAGGATGTCACAATGAGTGTCGGAGAGGTTCTGGTGACAATTAGTGAAGAATTGGCTTGAAATTGTTCGATTCGGTTCGAATGATTTTGTCCACCTCTCACTATTTTGAACATAACTCGAGCTATGAATATCAAATTCAAGCTATTTCAGCGGCATTGGAAACTAGATTCAAAGAGCTTTCCAACGGTAGGTCATAAGCTCAATTTCGACTTGAAACGAAGAAGTTATGGACGTTCGAAGTCAGTGCATCAAACCAGACCCCGGTACCGGCCTAACTTTTTTCTTTCCCTTCATTGATAGTAGTATTGAAGTTACATAATTGAAAGTTTGAAAGAGATGAATTACAAGAGGTACTTTCACCGTATTAAATTTCAATTATCTATATTTATTTCACTTATCTCTATCATAAACAATTGTGAAATCATTGCGCTAGTGACAGGGCGTCGCAACCCGTCAAAAATAACCTAAATATCAGAACTAATGCAGCAGTGATAAGTAGGGTCGAATCCATAGAGAAGCAATTTAATTTCTTTTATTACTAAAAAGTATGAATAACTATGTAAAGGGCCTTTGTGATTGAATTAACCTAAAGAAAACTAATAAATAAAGAACATAAAATAAAGTTTGAATTTTTATTGGAATTAATTGAATGAAGGAAATTCTAGGGTTTAGGGTTTTATGAATGAAATCATAAACTAATTGAATTCTAATGTTCAATAATTCATTAACAAATTCTAACCAAGATCTAACAGGCTTTCGCAATTTATTAGATCTACAGATTTATATAACAGGCTCTCGCAATTTATTAAATAAATTTGCCTAAAATCTTAAGTCTTAATGAAGTTTTCACCTTTCGGCTACCGGCTCGATTATTACTCAAATTTATATGATCAAAACAAATTTTAGGGAATTAAAACTAGTCATGAATTAAAGAACAAAAGATTCAATTAATCTAATGATTCAAACATAATTTTCCCAAACCCTAGATCTAAAGAACTACTCACACATATTTAAAAGAATCAAGGCAATAAACATGATCATAATAAAAAGCATAAATAAATTAGAAATAAATCATACCAGAATTGGAAAAAGATTGAATCTTTAATTAACTTGAATTGAATTGAATTTAATGTGTTTTAACAATAAAAGAGAGAGAAATAAACCCTCGAATCAGAAAAGAAAACCTGAAGAAAGCATAAGACCTTTACAAGGGATTAAATCAGGTATTTATAGGCAAAATTGGGCTTAAACGAAGCCCGTAACGCTGGCCCCGGTACGGGGTACATGCACCCCAATACTGGGGTTGTCGCTGGAGTCAGATACATACTTCTGGAAAATGTCGAGTGAAGAGTTGTGCAGAGACCCCGGTCCGGGGTACATGTACCACGGTACCGGGGCCAATGCTGGGGAACTCTGGCTTCAAAGCAAAGGAGAGGAGCAGGGGCAGCAACCACCCCGGTACCGGGGTGCATGTACCCCGATCGGGGTGCATGAACCCCGGTAAGGTTTGCACAGACCCCATAGTGAGTGTCTTTAGAATTCAGAGCTAATTGGAAAGGCAATCGAAATAATCCTCTTAGGGGCTGGACATCCTATATATCGAGGCAAACCCTTTCCAGTGCTTAATAATACCCAATTTTGAAGAGATCTACAACATGGGCTCTGATATATACCATGTTAAATTTGATTGAATATTATAAACGGGTCTGGGCAACCCAATATGGAAGAGGAGAGTTAGCTCACTTACAAGCCATAGGAGGAGTAACTCCTAGACTTATAAGTTAGTTTAGTATCTCATCTTCCGATGTGGTACACTCACTAATGCACTATATGATATATGGGGTTCAACAGAGGGTATAGTATAAGATGATTTATCATTGAGAGTAAGATGATAATGTGTCATTGAAAGGAAGAGGGTGTGATGGGTGATTTAGGGATGATGCCTCATGTATGTGCTTGAGTGAAAGTTTTAGTATACTTTAGTATAAATATAGGTTTAGTAATAAAAATAGGACCAATACAACAATAAATATCATATAAAATTACAAAAAATAACTTATATAGGACAAATGGTCCATAGTGCTCCTTATTGAGAAATCATTAGTATATAACTGAGATGTATGTATATCAGAGAGCGAGGGATAGCTCCGGTGGTTAGATTTTCCCTTCCGATTCCAGATAATTCTAAGAACGATTCTCATTCCCGCCTTTGTGGCTCATTCGCACCAAAAAAAATAAAATAAATAAATGTATGTATGTATGTATATCAGTTTCATGACAAACTTTTTCTTTGTCAGTATTCAGTGCACCACCTGTTTTGTAAAATTGATGTTTGTTGTTGGCTCAACTAATGGGGTAATGAGTATACTAGTTAATCTTTTCAGGATTGGAATGTTACATTGTTAGTAGCCAATTCAATTGTAATAATGCTCGTCTACTTGTATGGACACTCGAAACAAAATTGAAGTAGTGATGATATTAGTTATGAGATCTTATTTAACTTATTAGACCTTATTTGAACTTATTAGACCTTATTGGAACTTATTAGACCTTATTGGAACTTATTAGGTTTTATTGGACCTTATTGGAACTTATTAGGCCTTATTAAAACTTATTAGACCTTATTGGAACTTATTAAAACTTATTAAACCTGATTGAAACTTATTGAAACGTATTTTATATGATTGAATAAAATAAATTAATAATAATAATAATAATGATGATGATAATAATATTCTATACATTCTATAATAATTAGTATATCTTTTTTCAAACCCATTATTAATTAATATTATCACTTCCAATAACAACTTATCTACATATTTAATTTTTCTTAATTCACTTGTAGTAAAATTAACAAACTAGAATGGATTGAATAATAATAATATGGAGGATGGGTAAAGTTTAATTTGGACCAAAATTAATAATAATAATAATATGGAGGATGGGTAAAGTTTAATTTGGACCAAAATTAAATCAAACCCAAAATAAAAAATAAGTTTTATTTTATAATATAAAAAAATAGTTTAATTCAATCTAACTCTGATTGATTTCTCTAAAAAAATTATAAAACAAGAATGATAAAATAAAATTGGTTTATGTTGTGTAAGAGTGCTTTAAGTTAATTATTAATTTAATTAATTTTATTTGATCAATAATTAAAAATAATAATCTAGACCTGATTTGAATTTATTAGACCTGATTGGAACTTATTAAACCTTATTGCAACTTATTGGAACTTATTAGACCTTATTGCAACTTATTAGATCTGATATAACTTATTGAAACTTATCTGAACTTATTGAACCTGAAACTTATTTTTTTAAGGTGAAGTGAACGCACCCTAAGAGTAGTTAGTTACTAATAAAAATTTAAATACTTTTCCTAAATTTTTGTAAGATAAACATTTGTTTTAAAATTAAAAAAAAAATACATATTTTCACTGTCGACATATGATACGCTTGATGAGAACACGCACGGTGAGCTTATTTTATACATATGATCACCATGTATACTTGACCTCCGTTTCGAATATTGAAGTTGACATATAACTTCTCCAATTATGCGAAATCTTTATTTTCAAAAAAAATTGTGGAATGTAACATTAATAAAAAAACAAAGTGAGAATAATACCTGCTAGGCTGCTACTAAAATAATAGCCGAAGAATAGGTGTAAGTAGTGTATAACTTTTTGATTTGATTTTATCCCTCTAATATTTTTTTACAAAAAACAAATCAAATTTAAATCTATTTCTCTAGAATTATAAATTTCAATTCAATTATTTTTTCATTATCGTTTACTTATTATTTGACTAATAATTAGAGAAACTACAAAACTATATAAATAAAATTTCACCAAGGTGATGTAGCTCAGTTGGTGACCTACATTATTGTTTATCTCCGAAGTCACCCAAGATCAAACTTTGGTAGTGTTGGTACCCCCTTCTCATCCTCCTTAATTATACCGCCGTATAACAGATTATCCCTCGCTCTTAATAAATATTTACTTATAATGTGTACATTGTGTGACGACCCGACTCGCTTAAACCGGCGCGGAAGAAACCGACGAGTCGAATAGTCAGTTCTAACATACTTAAAAATTAAAACAAAACCTCAAATTATTATATACTAAATCCAAAAGTACAATACCCACAAGATTGTACACAACTAATCCCAAATGTCATTACTACTAAAGACAGTATTAACTCCAACATAAATGTCAGAGTTTAGGAATCATAAAATACAACTGAGTCCAAAGTAGAAGTCGTAATACAACTAAAACAAAACATAAGTAACAAACTAAAATACTTAAAAACTAAAAACAAACCTCAAATTGTATATATACTAAATCCGAAAGTACAACACCCACAAGTTTATACATATCTAAACCCAAATGTCATTATTACTACTACTAACAATATTAACTCCAAATAAATGTCAGAGTTAGAAAATTGCATATACCGCTACTATAGTCTAATACTAGAATCGTAAAACAACAAAACATGATCTAAATAGCATCGGCACTCGCCCAACCCAAAGCTAAGCAAGAACTTCATCATCAGAATTACCTGAAAAATAAACAACAGTCCACCGTCAGTGGCGAGTAACATAATTGTCTCACCCTAACGGGGATACACATGATCATAGCATAAATCAAACAATCAAATCAAACATCCAAACATGCGAATCATAACAAGTAATCATGCTGACTCGACTAACTTTAACCAATAATTAACATATCTTTAAACTTTAGTGCAATAATTTACATACTAGACCGGACTATGCACGTACGAACGCATCTTACGCGAACGAACTTTATACTATGCCAGGATTGAGAATCTTACTCACAACCCCATGAAACCCATCTTACGGGAAATCCATATCTGAAGACGACATAGTAAGACCACCAACTATCCCAATACCGCGGATAGGATAGGGGCAACGTCTTAACCCAATTCTTAGAATCTTACTCTAAGATTAGGCGTCTAATAATAAAATCAAGCTAATGTTTAACCGAAATTTACATTCTTAGTTAATTTTAAGTTGCATCTTATGCCTTGACTTAAGAATAACATGTAAATCAACCAATCTTGGAACCTCAAATATCAACCTTTAACTTTCTTTATCCTTTCTTTAATTATCTTTTAACTTTCTTTAACTTTCAAGACTCGACCAAGAACTCATAAAGAACTCAACAAAATTCAAGAACTTCAACCAAGAACTCAATCAAGATTCAAGAACTTGAACCAAGAACTCAATCAAGATTCAAGAACTCAATCAAGAACTCATCCAAGATTCAAGAACTTGATCCCAAAATCATCATCAATACACACGCATGTTCATGACAAAATTCAACAACTTTTTCATCAACTTCCAAACATCAAAACTTCACGAAACTTGAACATGATCAACATAAAATATGAAACTAACATAATCAATCATGAAATACATGTAATCAATGAAAAATCATCACAAAACCATCACCCAAACCAGCCTATAATTCACGCATAAAACAAGGTTATAAACATCAAAGCGGTCTAATCTAATCACTTAATCTATACCATAAATCAAGGTATACAAAATAGGTTGAGATAGTATGTTACCTTATTGAAGATTACACAAAGTAATGCACAAAACTTGCTGCCCGAAACCCAAACCACACGGCCCAAATGCACAGCAACACGCACGGCTTCAGCACGACTTCACACGGCCTCACACGAACCACCACAGGACCACCGTGTAGCAACCACGTCTTCACACGAGCACCACCGTGCACCACCACGTCTTCACATGCACAACCCACTCGAACAACCCACATGAACCAAGCCCGAAAAACCAACCCGAACTAGTGATCTTGATTGCAACAATTGGGTTTTAGATTGTGTTTATGTACTTAAAGATCAATGGATGTTGAATCTTTAAGTTTGGATTGGAAATGGTGATGAACAATGATTTGGTGTTTGGAGGCCAAAAATGGTGTGTGATTGAAAGGCAAATGGAGGGAGTTTTGTGTTTCAACTTTTGATGGCAAAGGATGGCAAAATGAGCAAAATGAATCCTCAAGTCTTACTACTACTTATATTTATAGAAGTTAGTTAAGGTGTGAATGCATGGCAAGTGGCAAAATCAAGCCACTCAACATAAGGGGCCGGTTCTAGGCTTGCTAAAATGGGCCTTTTGGTGATCAATTGGGCTAATCGCACTCATGCATGACTAATCATGCTTAAATCGCATTGGCCCAAAAATATTAATTAACTAATTAGAAAATTAAATAATAAAAATTCTAATTAATTAAATAATAATAAAATAAATAATAATCAATCAAAAACAAAATAATCGAATTTAATCGAAATTATTCACATAAAATAAAATAAATAGTCCAAAATAAATTTTGGACCATACACAAAATCACATAAATATCAAATAATCAAAAGGCAAAAATACCGAAAAATCTGGGCCATTACACAAGCCTTAGAATCTTACTCCAAGGTTAGGCGTCTAATAGCAAAATCAAGCAAATCTTTAACTTTAATTTACATTCTTAGTTAATCTTAAGTTGCATCGTACGCCTTGACTCAAGACTAACATGTAAATCATCATACTTGGAACCTCATAAATCATTCTTTAAACTTTCTTTAACTTTCTTTAAACTTCTTTAAACTTTACTTACATTATTTAATCAAGACTTGATCAAGAATTCATAAAGAACTAAACCAAGATTCATAAAGAACTCAACCAAGATTCATAAAGAACTCAACCAAGATTCAAGAACTCATAAAGAAATCATAAAGAACTCATCCTCATAATCATCATCAAATCACGCATAAACTATCAACATTCAACAACAATTACATAAACTTGTATACATCAAAACTTCATGAAACTTGAACATGATCAACAACAAACATGGAATTATCTTAAGTAAACATAATGTACATAGAATCATGGCAAAAATAACATAAAAACATCACCCCCAAACCAGCCCATATTCACGCATAACATAGGTACTAAACATCAATTTCGGTCTAATCTAATCATCTAATCTAACCTATGAATCATAGTATACCAACTAGGATTTGGATAGTATGTTACCTTATTGATGAACAAGCAAACTAACACACAAACTTGCAGTCCGGAAACCCAAGATACACGCCAAAAGCAACACGGTGCAACCCTGACCTCAACACGAACACACACGGCTAGGCTCAACCACCACCAAGGACCACCATCTTCTGCACGGTCCTGCTGCACGGCTGCCCCACGAGCACAACTCCGATACACGGCCACCACCACGCACGACCTAATCCCAAAACCGCAACCAACCCAAGACTTGATCAAGGCAATGAAGGCTACTTGTTTTTTTAGTCACTTAAAGATCAATGAATGTTAAATCTTTAAGTTTGGGTTTGGAATTGAAGATGAACAATAATTGGGTGTTTTAGAAGCCAAAAATGGCATGTGAATGAGAGGGCAAATGAAGAGAGAATTTGGCCTTTAAATTGATGAGCAAGTGTTTAAATGGTAATATGGATGCAAGTAGGGCGAGGCAAGGCGGGTTTTGACATTTCCATCCCCATCCCCGCCTCACTTTTTCTTCCCCATCCTCACGATGGGTCTGAAACTCATCCCATCCTCATCCCACCATGTACACAATTAATATCATCCCCGCCCCATCACCCACTTGGATATCTATCCCCACCTTCCCCAACCCACCATTCATTTAATCCTCATTCGAAAATCACTAAATAATATTCATGTACTGTAATAACCCGAAATTTAGGGCCAGAAAATTTCGCGGTTATTAATTTTATTTTAACACTCTAAGTCTAAAAGGCCCGAATATTTGGATTGTTTTTTTTAATTCCATTATCTTATCTCGAAATTGGGCCCAATGACCCAATTTCTTCTTAGCTTGGCCGGCCCCTCATGGAAATGGCCAACAATTGTTACCTTTTAATCTATTGTTAATTAGATACTTTTATTATTTATTTAATTAACAATATTTTAATTAGTTTTAGATTATTAAACCTAGTCTAACCTTAAACTAAGTCTTCCTAGTTTTACTCCCACTTCCCTAGTCCTTCTCCAAATCTCACGCCTCCCCCCCTCTTTCTTTTTAAATTTTTATTCTTTTGTTCCTTATAATATAAATAGGGAACAAGTTCATAACCTAATTTCTTTTTTCCCTGATTTTCAAAAGCTCTCAAAAACCCTAATACTTGTTCTAGTTGGCCGTGTGACCCTAAGGCTCCAAAGGAGTATTTTTCTTGATTTCTTTCCTATGCTAAGGTAACTAGACTATCTCATTTAAGTTTGGTACAAGTTAATTATATAGTTAATTAGGATTAAGCTAGGAAACTTGATAGGTTTAGTATCATGATCACCTAGAATTTTCGTGTGGTATATGATGATTGTTATGATGTTATTTTCTTGAATTTTTGATGTATCTTGTTGAATTTTTAATTGTTTAATTAATTATATGCATGAATTAATTCATTTAATTGTATAATTGTGACGTATGATTGAATGATAACTTTTAATTCTTGTTCTTGATTATTTTCTTTAATATCGAGTACCATGAAGAATGTTATGATGATTTTTATGATCCTTTCTTGAATTATTATGTTGATTTTTTAGTGTTTAATTAATTTATCAAAGGCTTAAATTAAAAATAATTAATTTGTTCTTTTCTAAAAAAAATGTCAGTGACCTAGGACTAAATAGGGGATTAAAAAATCTGATTTTTATGATTTATCTTGATCGAATCTTGATTTATTATTATTAATCTTTAATTTAATCTTGATTTAATCATGTTATTGTCAATTCTTGAAATCAATCTTGATACTATTATTTTTCTTGAGTGCCGTGTGGGTTATGTGCCTAAAGGTTTGATTTTGATCTTGTTTTTAGTCTAATCTTGATAATTTTGTGTTCAAGTATAATTTTTTAATTGTTATTATTAAGTAATTTGATGAATTATTGATGATTGTATTTAATTAATTTGGAGTATAATTTTGGTATTTTTATTCAAGAATGTCGAGTGGCTTGTTGTGTGAAAAATAGGATTTTTATCATGTTTTGGGTAATATTTGTTGCTAATTGTTATTTTAAATGATCTATTTAATTGTTTATATGATGATTTAATGAATTAATTTAATTATTGTGTTATAATTAAAAATGTCGAGTGGCCCTTTTTATTTTGATCAATTTGGTTTAATTTTTGACCTATAATAATATTAGAAGGAAATTTTAGGAATTAATATAATTTAAAGGAATTAAAAGGAATTCTGGACCTAAATTGTAATAATATTGTTAAGTTTTTATGTTGGTAATGATCCATTTGTTGATTTCCTTTGTAAATCAACAGCCTAGAAAAGTCGGGTCGTTACATGTACCCTATAAAATTTCAAATACTAATATAAAAAACATATATACAATACGAATTTTTTTAAATGAATGTTATGAACTTATAATTTATTTTTAATTAAGGAAATTTTTAACATTAGATTTGTTGAAAGTTATATTTTAAGTGGGTAAGATATAAGGTTTGTGGGGGCGGGGCAGGTGGGGATGGGGCGGAGCGGGGCGGGGATGGGGCGGGTACAACCTAAAATCCACCCCCGCCCCATCACCCATTGCGGGTACAACTTTTATCTCCATCCCCGCCCCACCACCCACCAAACTAGGATGGGGCGGGTTTCTGTGTAACGACCTGACTTTTTAAACTGCCGATTGACGAAGGAAATCGACATACGGATCATTACTTAAACATTAAACTTAATATTAATTAAATATTCAAAAACTAAGGCATCTTTTATTAACTTAATAGTCAAAAATCCAAAGGTCCACAAAGATAAATACTAAAATTACATAAATTAAAGATGTTTTTCCCAACAGGCTGGGATAACTACTAGCATAAAAGTCTTATTGAAAACTCTAAATAAACTAAGGTCAACTACAGATCTCAGCCACACAAAGCCCAATCCCAGCGAAAGCCCGTCCTAAGCCGCTGCATCATCACCTGAAACTGGAGGGGGTCCACCGTCAGTGGCGAGTAACTAGGCTGTCCCGCTTAAATAAGGGACCGTTAACCACATAATAGCATAGAATTGTACATGAAAACCATACGCAAACATATAACATTTCATACTAAAATACATACAGGGTACGTACAAAAATACGTACAAAAATACGTATAAAAATACATATACAATACGTATAATAATTCCTGCAAAATATGCTTAGAAATACGTACAAAAATACGTATAAAAGTACGTATACAATACGTATAATAATACCTACAATATACGGTTAGAGATACATACAAAAATACATATACAATACAGGTACAACATACAAATACATATACGTATACGTACATACTTAAGTCGTACAAATACAGATGTACACAGCGGAAGACTTATACTATTCATAGTACGTTGCATTTCATTCTTATCTTATATTATAAATATACATATAACTTAGTTATCATTATTTCATAACATATCATACTTCATCATATCTTGACTTCATAAAATAACTTATCATATATCATATAACTTAACTTCTTAGCAGACCGGTCTTTATAGCTCGTAGTGAACCTTTGCGTCCCACCCGTAGCCCTCCTTTGCGAGAACTAAGCCTAAGCTATGGCCATAACCCCTAAATAGCCCTCCTTTGCGAGAACTACCTAGACGACTACATATCCTAGAATCCGCAGTCTGGCAGTGGCAACGACTTAACCCGATTGATAACCTTTGCGTTATCGCAGGGGCGTCCTATCTTATTAACCCGATTGATGACCTTTGCGTCATCGCAGGGGCGACCTTAACTTATTATCTTTCTTATACTTGGAAGTACTAGGTGACCGTAATCGGAAATGAAATGTTCGAAGTCCCAGGAAAGAGAGGTGCGGCACATATATTGGCCACCTTAAATACCAAGTCTTTCCTAGCCAGAGATCGAAACAAATCAATAACCTTTTACTCTGTTTCCTTTCCTTCCCTATTAATATCTTATTATACTTTTCCTCTTATAGTAACTTATCTCTACTGACTTTCTTTAATAATATAATAATAATAAATATTATGGTAACTGATATAATAACTATCCTGAAATCCTTTTATTATTATTATGTTACAACTTATCCCTTTTTGTTATATTATTATTACCCTTCATATTACAACTTATCCCTGATAGTTCCTTTAGTAACTATTAATAATTATAATAATAATATTAATTCCTAAAATTATCTCAATATTATTATAAGTCTAAAATTAAACTAAAATTGACCAAAAATAAAATAGGGCCACTCGACATATGTAAATAAACATATAAAAATTAAATAAATTCATAAATTCATCATATAATTAATTTAATAAATTACATAAAAATACAATTAACTACATAAATTACCTAAAACATGATAAAAATTCTATTCCTCAAATTTTACTCCACTCGACATTTTCACATAATTTACCAAAAATTTATACTTTAATACAATTATCATAATTAATTAAATAAATTCAACAATAACAAATAAATTATACAATAAACATTAAATCATCAAGATCAATCAAGAACAAGATCAAAATTAATTCTTTTTATGCATAACATCACACGGCATTCTGGCATATTAAAATTATCAAGATTAAATCCAAGAATTCAATAATAACATGTTTTAATAATTTAATCACACTATATTACACAATCTGATTTAAAGAATTAAATTAAGAACGACTGTCTAAAGGTATCAAATAATCTGGAAATTTTGATGGAAGCTAGATATAGGTTCAAGGTTTAACGTGCATAAATTTCGTCCAAAAATAACGTCATTTACTATTTTTAAGAGATTTTATAACTAACAAATCAGATTAGACTAAAATTAGTTTCGGATTTTTCTGCCATAGCAAACGAACTTTAAAAATTACGAAAATTTAACACAAGCTGTAAAACACTATTACTGACTTCCACATAAAATTTCGTAGCCATCCGAATTGATTAAGTATCTTAATAAATTCGTAAACCAAATCTGGACAGTTTTACAGGTTTGAAAGATTAAATTATTATAAGCAATAAAAAGACGAATTTTGCCACGAAATAAATGTTGTCAAAGAAACTCCCACGAAAAATTCATCAATAAATAACAAGATTTGATTAAGAAATAAATTCATACAAATAATTATTCAACAATTAAAGATTTCAAGAGACTACATAAAATGATCAAGAAAATTTCATAATAATTCATAAAGATTACATATTATCATCAAGAAAAATTACATAATATCATATCATATGATTCGAAATTTTCTAGGTGATCATGACACTAATTCCTAACAATTTTCATGTTTTAATCCTAATAAATTATGTAGAAAACTTGTACCAAATTTAAAAGGGTAAGTCTAGTTACCTCTAAACGCTAAAAATCCAAAGAAAAATCACCACTTTGGTGATGGAGGTACACGGCCAAGAGCAAGAAAGAAGAGAGAAAATTTTTAGGGTGCTTGAGGCTTTTGCAATTGAGTAAAGAATACAAATGCTAGCCTTACTTAAGTATATATAGATAAAGAAAGAAAAACAAAAATAAAATCCTAATTGACTAAGGGGGAGCCGTGAATTGGGAGCAAAAATAGGGGAGTGAGAAGTGGACTAAGTTAGGTAGTTTAAACTAGGTTGAATTAGTTTAAGGAATTTAAAATATCATTTAATTTAATTAACTTAATTAGTAGAAATTGTCTAATTAATTAAATTAAATCAAAGAAATAAGTAATGGCCCAAAGGAAGGAGAGGGTCGGCCATGCCACAAGGGTAAAAGGGAAAAATTGGGTTATCGGCCCAATTTGAGATAAGGAGAGAAATAAAATAAAACAGTCCAAATAAATGGGCCTTTTGGACTTAGAATAAATAAAATTATACTAATAACCGCGAAATTTTCTGACCCTAAATTTCGGGTTATTACATTCTGACCCGCCCCACTTGCATCCCTAATTGAGAATGCAATTTTTTTTTCATGGGGATTATAAGATTCCTCCTTAACAAAATTACACTATAAATTCATTACCATTACCACAATTTATTACCAACAACCAAACGGGTTGTTCATGTAATCTAGAGAAATATCGAATTGAAGATCCATAGTTGTAGGGGTCGTTTTTACCCGGCCGCCTACTTCACGAGTTGATTTGAATGCTCGTTAATGCCGTATGTGAATACAGACAAGTAAGAGTCGCCACCGTGCGTTTAATACGGTCCACGGACACCGAAGAAGTACCAATGCCAGGAGCAATTGGCCCCATATGGTCGTGCACCAGAGTATGGGTTCGGGGACAGGTTACGGGCCAATCGTGCATTGGGCCCGCCCTCCTGCAAGCGGTCTCTACTAGGTCTCTTTTGTAAGATCATTGTTCAATTTCAGAGCAACAGAGATAACTCAATTTTAGCCCTAATTTGCGGATTACTAAGTCGGTTCAGATTAATGCACAAATTAGCCTAAGATTGTTTTGTGACCACTTTGGAATTAGTCAATATTATAACACTAGGATGAGTCCAAAAGTCTGAATAAAATCAAGGTTCAGTTCACATAAAACTAAAAAAAGTTCAACACAACGATGGCACGAAAAAATGAAAATGAAAGCGCGAACGTACCTCGAATCTCGTGCAATTAGAAAATCAAAATAAAAAATAAAATAAAATATAAAATGCTACATAGAAAGATGCATAAAATTCACGGATTGAGAAAAAGCATGAAAATGTACATGGAGATGACATGAAAAAATGCAAGAATTAAAGCATGACATGGCTTATGAATTAAAAAAAAAAAAAACTACATGAAACAAAACATAGATCTGAGTGAACAGAACAACAAAAATTACATATTATCATGATGAATGCAAGTCATAAATCAAAATGAAAATTAAAACAAAATTAATCATATTGAAATTGAATAGAAAAAGGGTCTCAGAAATGTGTACCCGAGTGTGCGACGGTCGATTACGGCTTTGAAATTAGCGTGCCAAATACTGGGTTCGATGATTGAAAATGACTGGAATGTGTTTTATATGTGCTTAGTATTGATTTTGACAGGGTTTTTGAATGATTTTTAGAGAGAAAATATGTATAGTAGAGAGGGAAGTAGAAGTTTTTTTTTCGCGCTTTTGAAAGGCCGGACAAGGGCCGTATTTATAGGCGAGCAGAGGCAAAAACTGTCCCGGAATGGCACTAGACCTGCGCCTAGACGCAGGTCCAGCGTCTAGGCGCAGGTCCAGGCTGTATCCGAGCCGATTTTTTTTTGCTTATTTTGCGCGTGATTCTCTGAGATTTTCATACGATTACGATACGATTACGGAGATTATTATGATTACATAATATTATCGTAATATTTGAGATTTCGGGAGATTTTGCGAGGTTCCGGAATAATCTGGGCTAATCTGGACTGTTTTCGGGTTTTTCGGACTATTTTCAAAAAATATGTTACAAATGCCAAAAAATTTGGAAAAATTCTAGAAAAATATAAATGAGTGAAAAGTGGAGAAAAAGTTGACGATGCAGGTGTAAAATTACTAAAATACCCCTAAGAATGGAAAATGCTTCAAAAATTCATAGAAAATGGATAAAATTAAACTCGGAAAATTATGGAAAAATTACCAAAAATTCTAGAAAAATGCAATTAACCTAGGAAAATTATTTTATGCAATTTAAAATGACTAAAATGCCCTTAGAAAATAAATACGCATGAAAAATAATAACAATAAATTAATAAAATCCTAAGAAATGTCTGAAAAATCCTAAAACGAGTCGTGAGCCTCTAAAACGCCTATAAACAGTATGAGAGTGGTATGAGAGGGGTAAAGAGATGGCATTTTGGCATACTAGCTCAAGACCGGACCTGTGCAACAGGGTACATTCATCATAGACCGTTGGGAGCTAACTGAGGTGCCAGAATTAGGTGTCTACAATAGTCATATTCAAATTCGAACTGATTTCGCACGAAGAAGAAGATTAAATATTGTACTTTGACATTGATAATCTTCATCATTTTCATCCTCATAGTATGTTTGAATGAAGATGAATATGAAGTTTATCGAAAAATATCGAATCGAGGATCCATAGCCATAGCGGAACTCGAACTGATTTCGCATAAAGAAGAAGATTAATTAGTGTACTTTTGAACGATGGTCCGACCGGGCCCGCATGTCACCCGACCCAAATTAACCAACACACATAATAAAGAATCCGTATAAATGCATGCGGTGAGAATCAAACCCAAGACATTGTACCTAAAATTATGAAACTTTAACCACTCAACTAACGCCCATCATCACACATGAACCCAAATTGACCATACCCAAACGATCCGATTGCCAAACTCTAGTTTAGAGGTGATCGTGGGTCGGGCCGATGCATAAAAATCAAGCCCATAAAGCGAGCCGGGTTCGAGTCGGGCTTAGTTCGGGCCCAAATTTCTTAGCCAAAGCCTGAAAATTTAGTGCGGGCTTTTCGGGCCGGGCCTAAAAAAGTAACAAAAGTCTAGTTTTAAATGTCCAAGGCCCGCACGGGAAAAAATCGGGCTGGGCCAGGCCCAAATTCGGGCCTAATTTTCATGTTCAAAGCCCGCAAAAAAGTGGGCCTGGTCGGACCGGACCACTTTTGATCAGCTCTACTCTAGATGTGTTTGTTTCGAGTGCTCCAACAACCTCAACCGACTTACCTCAAGTCGACCCGCAAAAACCCCAAATTCCAAAACCTGTCGCAAAAATCGAACAACTTGAAGTCTTGAACAATACTCTTTTGGAGGGAAAAAAAACTCCCGCCAAACCCTTCATCTTCACTACAAATCCCTCCATCTTCACCGCCATCGCCATCGCCATTGACCATCATCAATTGCTGTCGGTAATTCTGTATCCCTAAGAAAAATGAGTAGTATGTCGTTTGAGCAGAGGCTAAAAGCTTCCGCAAAATTAATAACGGCTGCCGATGATTCTCTGACGTTGTTCAACTTCGAAGAACTTCAGGTTACCGCTACCTTAAAACCCCATCAAATTGACGGCGTTTCTTGGCTCATTCGTCGCTACCTTATCGGCGTCAACGTTATTCTCGGTAACCCCCCTCTCTGTTTTTCTTGTTGATTGGTGGAATTGCATTGAAATTTCTTGGGGTTTTGTTTGAGTTTAGTGTGTACGAATCAGTGAATAACAATTCAACTATAGGTGTTTTGTATTGGTCTTTTCCTTCTTGCTTGTTTCATTTACGTGTTTTTAGGGTTTTAAACTACTTTTACAACTTTGGTGGTAAATTTCCGCCAGTAACTAAAAAAAAACACATTAACTTGTCAAGACTTGTTAATTCCCTCCTTTCGTTGCTAATTTTTACAGATTATTAGTTAGAACATCCATAATTCAAGGTTCTTCAGTTGGCAGTGATGAAAATGGAGTTAACAATTAAGGGTACAGTGATGATAAATGAATATCGAGTCGTAATCACTATTAATTGCTGTCCATTTAATTAAGGGTCAATTGACAAGAAATACCTATTTAATTGCTGTGATATGTTTGCCAAAAAAATAAAAATTGCTTTGATGTGAAGGATAATCACTTTTCAGTATGATATGAAGGGATAATTGGGTTTGGGTATTAAACATTCATGTCTTTAGTCAATTGGGTAAACTTTATCTTTGTTTATCAATTAGGTACTCCTAAGTCCTAACCTTTTCTTTTTAAACAATTGGGTGCCCAACCATGGAATGTATGGCCTATGGCCTATGGGTATGCCAGATTGCCTCATATTTTGCTTAGTGGCTTTATTTGTAATATTCCTATTTATTATTTTGGAAACTTATAATTCTTCTGTTTCATTGGGTGGAATTTCAATGAATTAAATCCAATAAGAAAATGAAACCTTAAGGATATTTTTGAATTTTCATTTAATCAACCAATCCAAAAAAATCCAATACCCAAGCACTTAGAAAGTCTTTTGAGTTTCTTTACAAAATTACAAACTCTATTCCGCATTTCTATGCATTTCTACAATTACTTAATTAGTAAATCCGGGAGCATTCAAAGACTAGTCAGATTTCTCCCCACTAGGACTGGAGAAGACTAAACTCTCAACTCTCAATAGCCTCACACAGTCCCACCACTTAATTTCTTTCCTTAAATTTGAATCCTAGACAACATAATTTTGCTTTTGGGAGTCGTGCGGACACGAGTATTGGAGTATCAAAGATGTGGTGAGGCTCTAGTCGTAACCGTGTCCCAAAATTAAAATTTCTCTTATTCTCTTTTACAAAGTAATGTAACAACTAACAAGGGTCAAATCCACAGGGAATTGGGGAAAAGTTTTGTATTTAATGAGATTTAATACCTAAAATGGCTATTAGTTATAAGTAACTAGAAAAGGAGATTATACAAAGGAATTACCTTGCCAAAAAAACAAACAAATAAACAAACAAAGGAATTGTAAAACAAACATAAAATAACCTAGAAAGCAATTAAAGGGAAATAATAATGGAAAAATCTTGAATCTGATTAACAGTCGCTTCAATTAGGTTACTGTTCATTGAACATTGGCTCTTATTACTTCTTTAACTATTAAATAACACCATTAGCGTGACTATAAAGACACTATTGAATAAGCTAACTGTAATGAACTAATATTTAGAGCAAGGGTATTTTAGGTATTTTATAATAATTTAGAGACTAGGAACTAGTAGAAGTTTCTAGAGTTTCTTAGGTTACATTATCTATAAATATAGCTTAACAAGAAGAGTGAAAAATTATCCAGAAAATTATCCAGAAAATTAGACCATTTTGGCTTGGGAGAGTTATGGGCTTAACCCATTACATTGTAAGCAATTTCATCTTCAACCTTTAATTAAATCAAAGAGCAGCAAAATCTTTCCTGTTATTTCTCTCTTGTGTGTGTCGTGATTGTGAACAGCAGGTCCATTGCACTTGGTATCAGAGCTGGTACAATCCTGGAAGATTAACTCTCTTGAAATTTAGTTTTTTTTTTAAGAAAAAATAAAAAATAAAAAAATGGCAACTGCTGGAAGTGATGCAGCAAAGCTGATGCAAACTTGGATTCACGATGAGTTCGTTAACATCATGAGCAAAAGAGATCAAGGAATTTCAAATCTCGAAAAAGAACGGTGCATTCGGCAAGAGCTTCAACTTCTTGAGTTCAGCGGTAGCAACTTGAATGACTGGATTTTCCAATTGGAAGATTCCTTCCATTTTTTCCAGTTAGCTGAAGAGGTGAAGTTAGAGGCTGCCATCATATCACTGGATGGCGAAGCCTTGCGGTGGTTCGAATGGGAAAACTAGCGAAGACCTTACTATGAGTGGGAAGAATTAAAGGCCATGATGATGCAACATTTCAGTTCATCATCAAAGATCTCCATGAGCAGTTCTAGGACAAAGTTGAGCAAAAAGGTAGAGCACCAGAATTTCTTACCCCATGCCATTGATATGGAAGGGTCTGCTGTGGTTGAGCAGGTAGAAGCTGCTTCTAAACAACCCATAAATCAGCTTGGTGCAAGCATCAATCCAAGTCCAAAGGAATTGAGAAAACTGGAAGCAAAAGTGACAGGGGGTGAAGTGGTGAAATTGGAATTAGAAATTAGATCGTCGGTCCTTAAATCCACCCAAATGCCGCCATCGAAGAAAAGAAACCAGAGGCAGGATGCAACTAGAGATAGGTTTGGTTCCTTTGAGGTTTATAACTCAGGCAAAGAACAGGTTGGTTTGCCTAAGGGAAATTCGAGTGGTGGGATAACCAGGAGAGAGGGTGATTTTGGAGGGGGGGTACTGTGGTGGAGGTAGGGTCTTTGCAGGTGGAAGAATCGACAGTCAAACCACCACTTGCGGTGGCTGGAATGGAGTAGGAGGTGGTTTTGCAGAAGGTGGATATGATGCTCATAGCTCTGGAGGTGGACCCGGGTACACTTCCTGTAGTTGCTCCCTTGCTGGCGGCAATAGTGGTGGTAAAAATGGGAGGCGTTCATGGATGGTGAGGCTGCAGAAAATTTCAGAAGTAGAGTGTGGGGGAAGCTTTGTCTCTACTAGGTTAGGGAAGATACTATAAGTTGCTAGTAAGGGCAATTTGGTAAAAGCAGAAAAGGCTGACATGAGTCAAGACAAAAATTTATTAGTAAGTGAAATAGACAAACTGAAAAATAATTCATGTCAACAAGGAGGGAGAAAGCAAGGAATTGGGCCTTCCAATTTAAAGCCTTTTGAGCCAATTATTTCAAGACCCATTCCCATGTTGTCATCTTCTCAACCCATCAACCCCAATTCTAAGCCCACCCAGCAATCTAACCCTTTAACTTATAGCCCCATACACCCATCAATATATAGACTGCCTAATTCCCTCACCCCACAAATTCCTAGCCCTTTTCAGAAGCATGCAAATGGGCCCAAATCTGTTTCTGAGCCCAAATTTTCTAACCCTCATTTGTCAACTATCACAAACCCACCTCTTTATATGCTCATTTTTAACTATCACAACCTAATATCACAAGTTCACACATTTTAAACCTCAAAACCCCTAACCAAACTAGCAGCCTTCAAACTTACCCACCCTACATCCAACAAAGCACCCATCCACCCCAATCCTTCCAAAATCAAATTCCTCAAAACACTCTTCCTTCTTATCCTAAGAAGGCAACTACTTTACCTTACCATTAGCGTAGCCTACCTACCAAGTATGACCAAAATCATCACTCCAAAGGCCGAGAATTCAGCGCCAATTATTTTCCACCTTGAGGACAAGGTGGAACTTTAGGGGGCCGGTACTGTAATGAACTAATATTTAGAGCAGGGGTATTTTAGGTATCTTATAATAATTTAGAGACTAGGAACTAGTAGAAGTTTCTAGAGTTTCTTAGGTTACATTATCTATAAATATAGCTTAGCAAGAAGAGTGAAAAATTATCCAGAAAAATTATCCAGAAAATTAGACCATTTTGGCTTGGGAGAGTTATGGGCTTAACCAATTACATTGTAAGCAATTTCATCTTCAACCTTTAATTAAATCAAAGAGCAGCAAAATCTTTCCTGTTATTTCTCTCTTGTGTGTGTGTCGTGATTGTGAACAGCAGGTCCATTCCACTAACTCAATTAGTGGTTAAGTTCAGTCTAATAACAGCAATAAACATAGAGAACCAATCGACATGCCACTGTCATCTACATGATAAACATTCAATTTGTTGGTTTAATTTCTTTCTAGGGTCAACAACAATGATCAACACCAATTAGAAACCCTAGTTTGCTACTGAATGAAACAAAACACTACAATCTGATTGCATACTTGATTCTAGCAAAAAATTAATAAAACAATCAAGCGTAGTAGTATTCCTAGCACAATCATGAAAACAAAGCCTAGAAATCAAACCACAATCAAAACAAACAAGAGAAGATTGATCACATAATAGCTAACGAAGCTCCATGTAATCTTCAAGAATATTTTCAAGCTATAATCTTCATATATAGATAACAAGAGCAATAGACAAAACCAAACACCATTGCTAAGTACTAACCTAGGTAGAAGAGGACCAGAAAGAAGTATAATAGAAGGAAGAAGAGTGTAAATCTTGAGGGGTGACAGCTCCCCTTAAGGACCTTCAAGGGAAAGAGACCCCCAAGGTTTCTTAGCCTTTTGTGTTTCTCTATGTTTATGTATGTGTATGTTCCTTTAGTCTTCCAAACCATGCTCTATTTATAGCCTAAGTTGTGTTCAAGTTTTATACGTAGCCTCCATGAAATCAATTAAATTTCTTTCTTCATTTCCATGTATAACAAGTTAGTAACTTAAGCTTAAGTAGATCAGGGGTTGCGAAGTGTGATGCTTGCTGACCCAAAAATGCCTTGCCAAGCAGGATACAGGGGAAGAGACTCATATAGTGTATTGGTCATGGGTTGTGAACAGGCATTGACCTGTTCTTTGGAACACTATAACTCTTTTGTTAATTATCATAATTAAGCATATGAACTACCATAGAAGCTCTAGAAGTCTACTTTCTAATATAATTAGAATTTCCTCAATTTGCTTTGTAATTCAAAAGCTATCATCAAAATAGTGTTTAGAGGTCATATTTGGCACACTCTTCAGCTCTTCTGTTGCCTATGCTTGCTTGCTCCAAGCTTTTACCCTTGATCTTCTGGTAGATTGCAAAGATTGCAAATTTCGGCTTTCAAAACTCATTCTCCTTTAACTTATTATAACACAAGCCTTACAAGACTCAAAACTATTACATTAACTTCCTAACTCAATTGTACTCCAATCATTACAAACTCTAACATATAAGTCAATTTCCTAACAAAATGAGTCGAATTTCCTATTAAGAATAGAGTATAACTTGGGCCTATCAAGATGACGTGAATGATCGAGTGTCGAAGAGGGCATAAATGATGTCCAGTATATTTAATAAAAAATACGGGTACAAGTATGATGCAGTACATAATACATACAGGTACAAAAAGTTTAAACATAACATCCAATAAGCCAATAGGACATAATAATGTTTGTCGCTCAAATTATTAACAAAGTGCCATACTTGTGCATAATTGGTGAGTACCCAATTGATTTAAAAAAACATAGTTGAGTGCCCAATTGACTAAATGTGAAAGTTGAGTACCAAATTGATTAAAAAAGTATTTACCCAATTGATTAAAAAAGTATTTACCCAATTGATTAAAAAAATGAGTGCCCAACTGATCAAGAAAGTTCTATACCAAAAAGCTAATTCAACTTGTGTCGTATACCTTTTTGGTATTTTTGATGATGATATTTGGATTTTAGGGGAATAGGGCTATTTTAGGAAGTTAGTATCCTTAACTTGTAGGCTTAACTTTTCCTAAACTTCCAAAAACTGCTTGATTTTATTTTTATTTTTTTTTTCTTTTGAAACATGTCACAATTTTGAAATAAGAATGTCCCCAATTATTACAATTGAAGTCCTTTGTAGCTTAGGGGTTAGGGCTTACAAATATTACTGTTAAAATAATTCTTTCAACAAATAGTTATTGAGCCTTTTGCACTAAATAACTTGCCGAAAAAAAAGCATAAAAAGTGGAAGGATTGGCTAAAAACCAAAAGATGGTTGAAAACCAGACAAAAAATGGTTTAAAGGGGTACATTAGCAGTCGCAGGGGGTACATTAGATGTTTAAAGGGGTACAAATGGTTTTTAGCGAAAGTTACTAATATTTACAAAGATTGCCATTAGTAATCACATGTGTACCCTTTTAAGTGTCTAATGTAGGAGTTTTTTAGGTTGAAAACGTTTTTAGTTGATCCTCTTCCTATATATATATATTGTAAAATTTCCTTCATTTTTATACAAGATATTACCTTGTCATCATATGAAAACAGAAATGAAAGAGTTATTTATATGTTGGTCAGCTGATCTCATCTATTGGCGGAGTCATTGCCCTCAAAGCTATAAAAATAAAATAATGTATTTAACATAATGTTGGCTGGGTTAATTCACATTTTGGGTTGTAATTAGAAATAATGTGCACTTATAAAATAGCTCTCAATTAGCCTAAAATAAAGGTTTTATGAATGACTTTCATTTTCATGATGTGTCCGCTGCGTTGTTTTGGCTGTTGTCTTATAGATCTAATTATTTGGCTCCAATATTCATTAGAAAATGCTAAAACTTTGAATAGAATAATTTGTTCAAAAGCTTGTGCTTGCCGCTTGGGTAGTTGAGATTAAAATTTCAATTACATAGATGGTAAAAAGGTTAAATAATGAAACGTTCAGGTTGTGAAATTTGTATCCATTTCGAATTTAGTTTATATCTTTATAAAATCCAGTATAACAGCTAGTTTTGAGGCTCAATTGAATTCATACAGCTCCTTGCTTACATTTGATTGCTTTCTGGTTGCTTATAGTAACCTCTGTTTTCTTGTAGACTGCCATTTTGTTGGACAGCAATGGTATTTTGATCTTTACACTCATTATTCTTGTATATAACTTTTATACTTGTGTATTTGCAGGAGACGAGGTTTGATGCTTTCAGGAGCTCTTTTGTAGATTTATGCCAGCTTTCTACCTGTGTATATTGAATAATTAAATGTTTCTAATATGAAAATAGGATTTAAGCATCATATAAGGAAATTGATATTTTTGTTGTTGTAACTTATTCCGTTCTCTTTCATTTGAATGTGATACTGACAGATGGGATTGGGAAAGACTTTGCAAGCTATCACTTTCTTGAGCTACTTGAAGTTTCATCAAAGATTGCCAGGGCCATTCTGTGTGAAAACCTGTTTTTGATCAACATAATCAATTTTATTCTTTCAGTGAACTCATCATTATTGTTCTTTATGCAGTGGTGCTCTGCCCCTTAAGCGTGATAGATGGCTGGCTCTCAGAAATAGAGAAATATGCTCCTAAGTTGAGAGTTCTCAGTTATGTAGGTGAAAAAGAGCATAGACGTATGCTAAGGAAGACAATGTATGAGCACGTTCATGCACGGTGTCCTTCTAATGTATGTTTTGATTACGCTGTAGCTTTTTATATCAATTATAATGGTGCTTGGGCTTTTAACGGGATGGGTTTTTAGTGTATCTTTTAATTTTAGCCAAACGCTTTACCTCACCTTCAACCTTAGAATTAGTATTTACATGCTAATTTTAAGAATGACATGGTTCATTTATAATGCAATTTAATCTTAATTGTTATGGTGGCTAAATTTGGATTTTGAATCATTTGCAGGTATCTTTGTTTCCTTTTGACGTGCTTTTGACAACATATGACATTGCATTGGTCGACCAGGACTTCCTCTCACAATTTCAGTGGCATTACACAGTGATTGATGAAGCTCAAAGGCTAAAAAATGCTTCAAGTGTAAGTGGGACTTCCATTCTCCTTCCTAATTGTATGCACTCATGTGTCATGCATCAGATTTGCGAATTAGATAGCATCTCAAGTCTCTCTTAGGTGAAGCCACAAGTGTTGATAGTGTTATATAGCTTGACAATCTTGACAAATTTGATGGTCATAATTATCAATTCCAGCTAAATACAATAGGAGGTTTCTCTGATTGCTGTTTCAAACAATTGTCTATCTGTAGATAAAATTTGGAAGTCCAGTAATTACTATAGAAAAGCTATGTGGGTGAACTTTCGAACTTCCCATATTTGACTTGATAATGATTTCTACTCTCTTTATTGCTCACTAGAAGAATTCCTTACCTGCAAACACATCCAAAAGGATAGTAATTTAAGCATAGCATACCAGATACTATACTATTTATCTTGCATATTTATGAAACTATGACCTCCCCAATGTACAGGTTCTGTATGGCGTGCTAAAAGAGCGATATGTTATGCCAAGACGTTTGTTGATGACAGGCACACCCATTCAGAATAATCTGACAGAACTTTGGGCACTGATGCATTTTTGTATGCCGTCTGTCTTTGGAACATTGGAGCAGTTTCTTCATACATTTAAGGCTGTTGGAGATGTTTCAACTGGTACTTTTATCCTCATACATTTTAGTTGATTGGCTACTAGATACTAATATTATTGGATCATGTAGCATCAAAATAAATATTATTGGATCTTGTACTCTACTTTTTTAGCGTTCACCTTTGCTGCACTTTTCATCATCACTGAAAGTATGCTTGTTTTTATAATTGCTCTGTGTGTATCATGCATGGAATTAAAACTCGGCCGTTCCGTTACGTAATGGCCGTTCTGTAACCTGTTTCTGAGTTGCCGATACGCGAAATGCCGTTATAACACTGAGAGTTGGAATTCACACAAAAATCGCCACGATGGCATTTCGTAACGGTAAAATGCCCGTTCTATAACACGTTTTTGCAAGAATTGCCCATTTTTTATAAAATAAAATACATATTAAAGAAGAAAAGGCTAAGAGAAGCCATACTTGTACTTTGCAATAGTTAAATTTTTTATAAATAAGTTGTATTATTATTTAATTTTAATGATAATAACTAATAATATTTTTTTGACATAATGTGATACGAAAATAAATAAGAATGAATGAAGATTGAAAAAGCTTACTATTGAGCTTATGTGATTATTCACGTCGCGAAACGTTCTTTTTTGCCGTTACAAGCGATTCCCGAGACAACGCGACCGTTTCCGCGAACGTGACCGCGACCGCTATTTTTTTCCATGGTATCATGTACAAGTTTCTGATAGATAAAGTTAGTTTTCAAGCAAAAGTGGTCAGTAACTATTTGTTTTGTCATGCTATACATAAAAAGGGGTCGATTTCACTGTGTATTGTCTCTTGTATAGCTTCTACAACAATCAATCAATCAATCAATCAAAGCCTTATTCCCATAAGTGGGGTCGGTTACATGAACCAAAGTGATTATTCCGAGAGGTCGTCCACATAGATTTTCCTCCTCCAGCCCGCACGGTTGAGAGCCTCAATGTCTTGTAAATCCAACTACTTCATATCTTTTCTAACTCCTTCCCACCAAGTAATTTTCGGTCTCCCCCTACCACATTTGAATTCTCCCTGATCCCACTCTCCCACTCTTCGTACCGGTGCTCCCTGGGGTCTCCGTGTTACATGTCCAAACCAACGCAAGCGATTTTCTCTTAGCTTGATCGCAATATCCCGAACACTAATTTTCCTATGAATATCTTCATTTCTGATTCTATCTCGTAGAGTGTTGCCACACATCCGTCTCAACAGTTTTTGTAGATAAGTTTTTTCACTTAAACAATTTAACCTTTTTGTTTGTCATGATGCTTATTCAGCTGTAGCCTGACTTGTACATATCCTTAGCTGTGATGGCAACATAATTTTACTATTTGCTTAGTAGTTTATATAATATAGTTGTTGAGACATCAAAATGGTTTATAAAGGTCGAGGAGTGTCAAAGTGTTTCCTATTCCCATCTCATCGTCTACTCTCATCTCATATCCATAGGATACGGCTATACGGGGTTCAAACCTTGTTACTAGCATCCCTTTCCCCCATATGTGTAGCTCAAAAGAGCGGATTCCTTACCCAATAAAAAAAAAAAATCAAAATAGTTTCTAATATATGTGGAGGTCTGTCTATAAGTACTTAGAGGTTAAGTCTTCTTACGATCAAATTAGCCTGGTGTCGATTTAGGTGTTACTGGCTTGAACAAATGGGTGTTTTGATCTATTGCATCCGCAAGTGCCCGATATGTATCCACAAAGGGTGCTATGGACTGCTATCTTTTTCCGTGTGTCTTTTCTTTGTTATAAGGAGGCCAAGCTTTCTCTAAGCCTGAATTATATGTTTGTTCTTGATAGGAAGAGGAAGACAATAGCCTAGGGAGCAAATTTTCTGTTATTGCAATGTTTTATGGAATGAGAATCTGCTTTTGGTATGAGTTTGTATTGTTGCTTAGCCAGATTAAATGACAATTTGCCATTCTCAAGTTGTATCAGATTCTTCTACATGCTTTTCTCTCTTTTGATTGAGCTCTGATGCATGCAGCACACTGCATAGATGTTCACAGGAAGAAATTAAAACAAAGTGTATTTTTTCCCCCCACTGTCCTTTACTTTATCTAATTGAGTAGATACTGCTTTTCTTGGTGAGTAGGAGGATGTTTCTTCTGAGTTCTTAACCGTTTGATACACA
This sequence comes from Salicornia ramosissima, assembly GCA_951394345.1. Lineage (NCBI taxonomy): Eukaryota > Viridiplantae > Streptophyta > Magnoliopsida > Caryophyllales > Amaranthaceae > Salicornia > Salicornia ramosissima. Next base: position 46,622,606 of record OX596234.1, on the reverse strand, counting down.
TTAAGAAATTTGCAAGAACAATCTGATTTAACGGATTGAGTTTCCCTCAACAGGGCATGATGGAGCCACAATTAAGGAGCAGCTTAACACATTGAAGTGCATATTGAGGTCATTCATGCTTCGCAGGACAAAATCTAAGCTCATTGAATGTGGAACTCTGGTGTTGCCTCCTCTTACAGAGATTACAGTGTTCGTCTAATTACCTTTTTTCACCCTTTCAAATTCCTGTTAAGTATTCTTCTTCAAATTATTTAAGATTAAAAGGTTTTATAAATTTAAAATTCAAGCTATTAGAAAGTTGTCTATCTAATTTTTATCTATTAATTTATTTATTATTATTTTTTATTTTGATAGGATGGTGCCTCTTGTAGCCTTGCAGAAAAGTGTTTATGTGTCAATTTTAAGAAAAGAGCTTTCAAGACTTCTTGCATTGGCTTTTGGTACATCTAACATCCAGTCACTCCAGAATGTTGTAAGCCACCTTCATGACATGTTATAATACTGAAAATAAAGTATGTTTCTGATAGTGAACTTCCTAGAAAGTAGAGTTCTGTATAGCTACATTAATTTTTTTTTTACAATTGATTCTGACAGCCTTCCCCTACGTGGTCTGTATTCTAAGCATAGATTATATTCTTTGATCTGATATGATATCCTTTCTGGGTTTGAAATATTATTGTCTGCTCCTTTTCTTTTTCTTTTGTGTTAGATTTTTTCATTATATGGTTATGCTAAGGAGAGAATAAAATCCATATTTCTTAACCTATGTCGAATGTGATCGTGCAATAAAAAAATCAAATACTCAATTTTTCCAATGTGTTAATTTTTCTTGAGATTAAAAAATTATATAGTCAACTTAGCATAAATATATGCTCTTTTTCCCTTTTGTCTGTTGACATTTCGTAGTAGCACATTTTGGATTTGGGAACCTACTACATCAAGTTTCATTGACTACATTTTTGTTTTTCTACTGGTTACTTAAAATTGTACTGAACATGTTACTTCAGGTAATCCAGCTTCGGAAGGCATGTAGCCACCCCTATCTCTTCCCTGGTATTGAACCTGAACCCTATGAAGAGGGAGAACACCTTGTCCAGGTACTTGCCTATTCACGCCGTTCTTATTTTATGTGTTTTGTGGATTGTAAAGGGATGTTATGAAGCATGGTGTGGCTTAGAATTCTTTACTAGGCAAGACACGTGGCATTTATGTAGCATCTTTGTACTTTTTTTGGTTATAATTGGTGGTATTTTCTTTGGTTTACACTGGATAAGTTTGAGAATAATTTTTTATATATATTATTTAATGGAAGAAAAGGAATAAAAGATAATACTGAGACAATAGAGAATGCTTTTTGCTGTTGTAAATTGATTTCCTTATATTTATTTCAGGCTAGTGGTAAACTCATGATTTTGGATCAACTTCTTCAAAAGCTGCACGAATCTGGACACCGTGTTCTTTTGTTTGCTCAGATGACCCAGACGCTTGACATTCTACAGGTTTTTTTAACTCTATTCTTAAACTGTAGCATTGCTATTCAGATTGTTTTATGAATTGATTATGTATTATTATGACTAATTAGGATTATTTGGAGTTGCGGCGATATTCTTATGAACGCCTTGATGGGTCAATTCGAGCAGAAGAACGTTTTGCTGCAATAAGAAATTTCAGTCGTGGGTCGACCTCAGGGAATATGGACTCTGGCTCCAATGAACAAGGTGCTTTTGTATTCTTGATATCTACAAGAGCTGGGGGAGTAGGTTTGAATCTCATGGCTGCTGACACTGTAAGTTCTATTGTGTTGATGCCGTTGAATGTCATAAACCACTATTTTGTAGCTTCAGCGTTTTCATATTGCTTGTGCATGTTTCTGTCCTGTCTGCTTGTTGTGAATGCCAAGTATTTTTTTAGTTTTTCCAGATGTTGTCTGTGCCCTTCAACAGTCTTATGAAAATGTACTGCCGCGTAGCGTAACACATTAGTTGAAGCCTTTGCCAAAAAAGGATGGAACAAATTAGTTGCAACAAAAAATTTTAATGCCATTTCTATTTTTTTTCTCTCTCTACCCATTTGACAATCACTTTCAAGTTTTTCCTTGGATTATGTGTTGAGAATTTTGTTGCAAGTTGCAACTATATGTTATAGAGGTAGTATACGAAGTATGTAAATTTGTCTAATACTTGTATGACATGCTATCTTTTGTTTCTTAGAATTTCTTTTTGTTTGAAAGATTTTTATTATTGTATCTTTCTGTCTCGCTCTTTGCTTCCTCTCTCTTCCTTTCTTTTTTAGGGATGGGAGTGGTGAATGGAAGATGGTGTTAGGATTTTAAAATGTAACTTCATACGACATATGCATTATTAAATACCACATTTCCTTCTGATGTTAAGTTTACCAAATGCTTTGCAGTTTTTACCACATCAATATCTATGCCATGCCCAAAGTGATTATTAGTTCGGAGTCCACCCCTCCCCTCCCCCACCCCCCAAATAAATAATTAAAAATAAAACAGAAGCTCCTGCTCTGATGGATAGGCAGTTGTTTTTAGTTTGTGTAGTGAAGTGAGCCTGTCATGAATTGGTATTACATTTCAATTTTTATGGTAAATTGGAGAAATGATTTCTCTGTTCTGTTTGTTCACAGCCATTGATTTCTCGCTAAAGTTTTCGTAACCGTACTTTCTTCAGTGTCATCGTATATGGAATTATAGTTTCGTATATGGACAATAAAGGTAGAGTTTAGTGATTAGTCAATAATTTTGCAGGTTGTTTTTTATGAGCAAGATTGGAACCCTCAAGTTGATCGACAAGCACTGCAACGAGCACATCGGATTGGTCAGATGAACCATGTGCTATCAATAAACCTTGTTACTGGGCGCACTATTGAGGAGGTGAGAAGTGCTACCTCCATTTCATATCATGTACAACAAGCCCAACTTTCTTGCATAACAATTCACTTTGACCATTAATATCTTCAATTACATATAGGTAAAATGATAAAAAGTTGATATTATGAAATTATTCTACGAGATGAATTTAATGATACCCCATTTGAGTATAATTTTCGTTGCGTACAAATCACAAATCTTGGTCAAATTGAACATAATGAATAGTGCATAAGTCAAATTGTTGCCGTACCCGTATTTTGTATATTTTAATGTATCACATACCCTTTTTGCATTAGTAGATTTAGTACCTGTCTGTGTACTCGTTTCTATGCAACCTAGCACATCTATCCATACTATATACTAAAACAAATTATTGCTTATCATCTTTGTACACGTGTCACTTTTTCATTAAAAAAATTTCCTCCAAAACTAATTGATGCGGTCAATTTTTTATTGCCAATTTATATTCTTGCACAAGTTCCAATGTTGACAAAATTCTTCTTTAAAATTAATAAGCTTATTACTTCATACTCCCTCCGTTTTTTTAAATTTACTCACTTTCCTTTTTGGATGTTTTTTAATTTAGTCACTTCTTACATTTATTCTTCTACATTTATTAATTTATCATTCTCAAGTGTATTTTTCACTCTCTCTCTCCTACTTTTGACTAACTTCAATAAAATTACCCTCTTTTCTCTCTTTCCCATACTCTCTCTCTATAATTTTTTGGTTTTGATAAAAACTCAAGTGAGTAAACTAAAAAAAAAAACAGAGAGAGTATTTTGTATATGTAGAATAATGAGTACCCTTTTGAAAAATTACCAAAAAAATATTATCTAAATCGTGCAGGGCACGGGACTAACCTAGTAGTTTATAACAAAGAGTCAGTGTAGTGACTAGTATATACAAGTGTATAACAGATGTTGATTTACTATTCAGGTCATCATGCAGAGAGCAAAAAAAAAGTTGCAGCTTAGTCATAATGTTATTGATGATGAAGTTGCAGAACATGCTGGGAAAGAAGTCTCCGGGCCTGTACCTGGGGACCTGAAGTCTATGATATATGGGTTGCGGTTATTTGATCCTGAAGAGGGTAGTAAAGAAATGTCTAGTGAACCCAAGTTGTCAGAACTGAAAAAAATGGCTGCTGCAGTGCTTGCAAAGCGCAATGAGGATAAATCTGAGGAGGATGAAGGGAAGTTTGTAATGAGTCAAAGTGTAAGTGACAATAACTTTGGGATGGTGAGGGCTGATGCTTCCATTAATGTTGACCCTGGACTTGATGAAGCTTCATACCGTTCTTGGGTTGAAAAATTTAAGGAGGTAGCAGAAGTGACTGGTAAGACTCCTGTGGAGATGGAGAGTAGAAGAGTGACATCTGAGCAAAAGCTTCAAAGGCTTGAAGCTGTGAGAAAGAAAGCAGAGGAAAAGAAGCTGGCCAAGTGGCAAGCACTTGGATATCTATCGCTGGCTGTCCCTAATCCAGTCTTGCCAGTAGGTTCTGATTTGATGTCAGAAGTTGGTGCTGTTAACTTTGTATTAGGGGATTGTACAAATCCATCTCATGTGTGCTCCTCAGAGCCAAACATCATATTCAGGTAATTCTGTTGCCTTTTACATGGGTTCAGTTGTGATATATCTATGTACGAGGTATTGAATTTAAGACACGCGGGATACATGGATGACACAAGAGGTGGGAAGGGGGAAGGGGAACTGTAGTATCCACTTGCTTGTCAATTTTTGCGGAATTTAAAGAACATGAAAGCAAAGAAAGAAAAAACAATGCAAGAGAGATTTAGCGAGGAAACTTTCCAGGGCACAATTGGAAATAAAACCTCGACCCACTAGAGTTTTCTCTAAACTCTTCACTAAATAGGCCAAACAACTCAGTTACAAACTTATAACCTATTCTCTTTGGACCACCCCGAACAACTCGACTTCACTTGAACTCTCTCTCTTTCCCCTCCCCTCCCTTCCCTCTCTTTCTCTTTCTCTTCTTTTCTATGACTTAAGTGTAAATCTACCGGAAGATTCACTCAAATCCTCTTACCCCTTACATGACTTCACTCAAAGTCTATACTTAGATTGTTAGAACATTGAAACTGACTGGAACATGCAACAGAACTAGGAACATGTGAGTGGAATTGACGGGTGAAACTGACTCAATATGTGGACATAGAATGTGATGTTTAAGATCTCTACATTATTAAGTGGTTCACCTTAGAAGTGATGAATAATTCTGTATTTATAGGCTTCTAAGCCTTGCTCTCAAAGAAAAAACTAACCGCCACTAAACCCACTAACCGGTCAATTTGACTTGCTGTCAGGAACTTGTAAGACTTGTAACTGCCCACTAATCTTGCTGTAACTTGTAACTGCACACATACTTACTGACCAAGTCTCGTACATTTTTCAGCCTTTTAACTACCAGTAAAAGATGCCAGTTTACTGGCTTAGACTTTGACAAATTCAAAACAGAATTCATTAGACCGTTAGTTGGACTCAAATGTGGGTTCTGATTAGTCAGACTCGCAGACTCTAAAGTTTCTTAAGGAAGTTGACTCGTGTTCCAATCAGACTCATGACACCAACATACTTACAAAATTCCTAGAAAATTACTCTTAAAGTCTTAATTGTCTGTTTTCTTCTCATCTTCAAGATGCTCCTACTCTAGAACTTGCAATTCTCATTTCTCTTGGAACTTTTGCATAGATAAGACCTATTCTACCTGTAAAAGTTGAGCTGAATCTTCACTAGGATCCATTCAAGTAACTTCTTCTTTGCAGTTTCTTGAATAAACTATGTGCTAATCTTCTTACTCTAGAACTGCACCATTGTTGCTCCACCTCCGAAACTTCTCTTGGGTGTTGTGTAATTGAAACTACTCCGGAACTATACTTCAGTTGTTCTAACTTTGGAACTGTGTTACCTTGTTTCCATATAGGAACTTAGTGTTGTTTCTTTACGGAAACCTAACTCATGCTTTATAGGAACTTCAATTAAGCTTGCTTGCTTAATTATATTTCTTAACTTTCTTGCAAGTCTTCTCTTTGAAAGGCTTTACCTTACTAGCTTTAAGTTACGTTCCCACATAGAAACTTTATCTCTTCTCTTTTTGATCTCACTTGAATATTCCTTCAAGTTTTCTTGGTTAATCTTCTCTTTGAAGTTCATGTTTAGGAACACCTCTCCATTTGAGTTCCTTCCCTTGAACTTCTTTATTTATTTGCTTCCACTCAAATGCTTCCCTTGATTTGTTCCAACTTGAGAACTTGTTACTCCACACATCATCAAAGATAATATGAAAATGATCAATGAACTTGTTCATGCACATCTCAACACGCATGTTATTTAGCTAATCATCTATTATCATCAAAACCATACATAGCTCGACAGAAAGTATAGTTGAAACGGCCCCTTTGGGCCAATTATTATACTTTCAAGTTGCATGGGTTTTAATTATTTTACAACTTAATTGCTCTGGATGCATTGTCACTATGTCTCATGATATGCTTGAATGTAATGAAAGATAAAGGTGAAGGGCAAGAAACTGGGAGCATTAATTGATTTCTGACAGTTTTAAATGTACTTGGTAACATTTGATAAACTGGCAGTTAATTGAGAATAGCCTTGATGATAAAATATTTAAGTTTTCACTTTGAAATCCTAATCTACGTCATTTCACCACTTATTATTGCTCTGTGAAACCTCTTGTTGTAGCATACAGCTCTATGATTTTACATGCTCTTCAATGCCTGGACTCTTGACTTGACATGATCTGTTAAAAAGGTAGCTTATTTCATATGGTAATGGTAGTTCAAATTTTTGTTTGGACTGTTGTCCCCGCCTCCACCCCAAACACACAAAAAAGAATATTATCCACCAAAGGTATCAGGAAACAAAAATAAGACAGGGAGGATGTCCAATGACTCAATGAGGCATTACATTGCTGTCTGATAGAAACCCTGTTTTGCTGTGTTCCTCTTTTTTGGAATCCGAATCAGTATACTAGTAACATAGCTGTGTTTCTATCAGCTGTGTTGATGACTCTGGAAATTGGGGACGTGGTGGAATGTTTGATGCATTGGCCAGGCTGTCTAGCAAAGTTCCAGAGGCATATGAGCGCGCATTTGAATGTGAGGACCTCCATCTTGGAGATCTTCATTTAATGCAAGTAGATGGTGAGTTTCCTTGTTCAGTTCATTTAAGTAAGGACTATGTGCATATGCTATCTAATTCTCAGATGTTTTATATTGTTCCTTGAAAAAAATCCCATTATGCTCTCAGTTCTTTATGTAAAGTTGTAAACTTGAAATGTGTTGAGTTTCTCATTTCTCTTGTTTTTCATCTTTTTGGGATCTTATATATTTATTGTCTTGTAAAGGACTATAGGGCAAGAGTTTGTGAATTAGTGTTTCACTGTTACCATTTAGTTGGATTATATTATTACTACATTTTTTTGGTGTTTTGGGGGGGGGGGGGTAATTGGTTTTTGGGTTTTTCTAATTAGTTTTTTGGGTGATGGATTGGGGCCTGGTTGTTTATCAATCAAGGAATGCTGGTAATGCCTCTTTTGGATTCGACTGGACTATAACAAGTCCGAAGAATAGGACCTAATTGCAACTTTCTTGCAGTTAGAACCATACTATTCAAGTTTTTTAAAATGCTGTGTTAAGGACTGTTAATTGGTACGCTGGTGAACACATGAGTTTTTGGTCTTTTGGCATGGTATATCCAATGTTACTATCCTAGTATCTATGGTCTGAATGACTTAAATACAACAAAATATACCTTTTGACCTTCATATTGAGCTTTGGAAACTAAGTGGCTGGGTTCCCTTATCTACCATTAAAGTCCTATCATGGAGCATTATTTTATGGCCATTCTATTTTGCTATGATTTTTTTGTCAAATCAGTGTTGCTATGTGAGTGATATAACTTCAAGTTGGTGTGCAGATGCCAATGGTGGGCAGATCAATGTTGGTGGGATGCCTCTGTGGGTGGCCTTGGCTGTGGTTCAGTCTTATAATCCAAGGCGTAAGGTTCCACGCAGCAGTATTTCCACAAGTGATTTGGAGCTTTGCTTGTCAAAAGCATCTTCTATTGCTGCCCAAAAATCTGGTAATGTTTTCCAACCTATGGGGACTGTAAGGGGTTATTGGATCAATGATGCATCAAGTTTTAATTGAAACTGTAATTATGGTTGTGTTTGATTTGGTAGGAAAATTTTAGGAAAGCTATGACAGTTGATACTGAATCAACTTGGAAAATATTCAGCGCCTTTATCCCAATGCATTGATCTTCAAGTTACTATCATCAGTGTGGTTCTGTTTTATTTCAGTGGCTAAAATAAATATTACTATGCCTTAATTTTTTTTATAGGACTAATGGACTATATCTTTGTAAATTTATATGGTGTAATAGGACTACAGAGTACAAAGTCCGATGCTTCTGTGGAAGCATTCTATGTTCCGTATGTTATTTACATTTGAGACTTGTCAGTGGGTAAGAAACTCTGCTTTGTAGTGTCACAGTCAGTGTAGTACGGAGTACATCCTAAGACCCCTTTGTCCCAGACTTGCAATGAAATTAAAGTTATAATTTGCCCAATTAATAGACTATTTTTCTATTTTCACCACGTAATGTAAGTGACACCTTGGCTCTGCTATTTCAGTTGCAACAGTACAGTGTTTCTTTTTCTTCATGAGTTTATTTGCTGAATATCAGCTGATGTTCGAGTAAATTGTCATTGGAGGAGATCCTTGTGGCTTTGACTGTTTAGGTTTAGAAATTTCTCTTTATCAATGACTCAGTGAGGAGTGAGCTACTAGGTTATAGGTTCTGAACTTTGATCATATCTGTATTGATTCACTTTTTGTTGATTGATCGCATATTTCAGTTGTACTCAATTGCTTTCCCTGCAGGAGCCTTCTCTATTTGATTTTTTTTTTTTTCACTTAATGAGCCTTAGCAAAGCCTCATTTCATCACATAGTTTATCTGTTACTAACTTCATTTCTCTACTTAATTTTCTTGAGCAGCCGCAATCCATATGCCGCGTATTGGGTATCAAGATGGATCAGATCGAGCTATCTGGTATTCTACAGAGCGTCTTCTACGAAAATATGCCTCCTTATTTGGCATTAAGATATATGTGTATGTTTCCATTTTACATTTATTCTTAGACTAGCTGCTTTCTGTGTCTCTCTCCTGACTTAATCAAACCTATATTATCTGATTTTCTGTACAGGTATTATTACAGGAAGCCTTCGGGATAGTGAATTTTATTTATGTCGTACGTTTTGGTGCTGAATGCTGGAAAAGGATGGTTGAAGATTATCGGTTGAATTCACTTTGAATACAGTGCATACCTTATATTTCAAATTGTATTTTTAATGTGACAAGGGAAGGCAGGATAGACAGGGAATTACAAGTTAGAATCAGGTTACATCTTTGCCCCTTACCAGCAGAGTTAATGGAACGATAAAAAAGGGTGTTTCCATTTTAGAAAATCTTTTCACGCCATTTAGTCCCAAGATGCTAATTGTTGTGAACCAAACAGAAGCTGACTTAAATAATGCATTATTTTTCTTTTCATGCACATCTTGCTCACCTACTTCTTTCCAAGACTAAAGCTGATCTCACCTTTTATATGCACCCTTATCAAATGTGTAATTTGTCCCTTAAAGTACCAAATTTCCAAGAACCTTTGGGGAAAGGGCGTGTAATGATGTTGAAAAAAAACGATAATGGTGCTTCGAGCGATCATTTCTTTCGTGCTGCTACCACTGGGAAAGCAACTGTGCTCGCGCTCGGTAAGGCCTTTCCCAAGCAACTCATTCCTCAGGAACATCTGGTGGAAGGCTACATCCGCGACACCAACTGCCATGATCTTGCCATTAAGGAGAAATTAGAGCGACTTTGTAAGTACAATTAAGCATTAGATTGTATACATCTAATTGTATTGTCTACTAATTTATTTATGTTTTTTTTGGGGCTTGATTAGGCAAGACAACTACAGTGAAGACACGATACACGGTGATGTCAAAGGAAGTTTTGGACAGCTACCCAGAACTAGCAACTGAGGGATCACCGACTATTAAACAGAGGTTAGATATAGCAAACCCAGCTGTGGTAGAAATGGCCCTGGAGGCGAGTCTTACTTGCATAAAGGAATGGGGGAGGTCAGCCCAGGATATTACCCACATTGTGTATGTGTCGTCGAGTGAGATAAGATTACCTGGGGGTGACTTGTACCTGTCCACTGAGCTCGGGCTTAGGCCTGATGTGGGCCGGGTGATGCTCTATTTCCTGGGCTGTTATGGTGGGGTGACGGGCTTAAGAGTTGCCAAAGACATAGCTGAGAACAACCCAGGTAGCAGAGTACTCTTAACTACCTCTGAAACCACAATCTTGGGCTTCCGCCCCCCTAACAAGGACCGCCCTTATGACCTCGTTGGAGCGGCCCTTTTTGGGGACGGAGCAGCAGCCGCAATTATCGGTTCAGAGCCAGATTTGACCCGCGAAAGCCCATTTATGGAGCTCAACTACGCGGTCCAGCAGTTCTTGCCCGGTACCCACAATGTGATTGACGGTTGCCTTACTGAAGAAGGCATCAACTTCAAGCTTGGAAGGGACTTGCCCAACAAAATTGAGGACAACATAGAAGAGTTTTGCAAGAAGCTTATGAGCAAGGAAGGTTTGAAGGACTACAATGAGTTGTTCTGGGCAGTTCATCCGGGTGGACCGGCAATTCTGAACAGAGTAGAAAAAATTATGAATTTAAAGGGAGATAAATTGAATTGTAGCAGAAGGGCATTAATGGATTATGGAAATGTTAGTAGCAACACTATCTTCTATGTCATGGAGTATATGAGGGATGAATTGAAAAACAAAGTTAATGGAGGTGAAGAATGGGGACTTGCACTAGCATTTGGACCTGGAATTACTTTTGAAGGCATTCTCCTTCGTAGCCTTTAATTATCACCTTTATGAGTTACCCATTAAATAAATTGTTTGTGGGAGAATTATTAGTTTCTTTTTTTTTTCTTTTCTTTTTCATAACTGTTTTTGTCTTTGCCATGTTCTTCAAAGGAGAACAACTAGATTTCATGTCATCAGTATCCAATCACAATTGAAACGATAAAGTTTTTCATTTTAAGTATTAATACGTTAAGTCCGTGAGATTTAGGATGCTGTGACCAATATGTGAATTTGGTGCAATTGAGAGTACCTGATTGTTTGATATTCATCATTTCATGTGTACTCATTTACTACATGTATGTTTAAATGGTTAAATGGCCACAGTACTACATTGACTCTCTAGGTTATTGGACTCTTAATCATGTGGATGTTGATTCTTTTATGAATATCAAAAAAAAAAAAAAATCTCGGACGAATTTGGATTTATCTTCAAAAGGAAGAAATCATAGTTTTATGTTCACTTTTCATAAGGTTCAAGCTTTGTATGTATAATCCAATCAAATGCTTAATTGTACTTAATTTGGATTGTATAATCGAATCCAATGCTTTGCAAGTACAATTAAGTATTGGATTGGATTGGATTATACATGCAAAGCATTGGATTGGATTAAGTATAACATTGGATTATACATACAAGGATTGGATTATACATACAAAGCATTGGATTGGATTGGATTAAGTACTTACAAGGTTGAAGCTTTGTATGTATAATCTAATCCAATTTTGAATATTCAAGCTTTGAAATTCTCACAGTTATAAACCCTAGATTTTGTCCCAAATTGATTTGTTGGATGTCAAATGGTGATTTAATTTTCCAGCTAATGAAAAGTGTTTAAATTCATAGAAATGATACATAGGCGAAGTTCATTGAAGCTAGATAATTTGAAGATAAGGAGGAAGGAGGAAGGAGGGAGAAGGAAAATGGAGTAAGAAATGAAATGGCTGGAAAAGGGGTATAAAAAGGTTTACAGGTGAGTGACCTATTGTAGGAGGTTAAAGTCTATCTTTGAGAAAGTTTTTACTACAAAAGTTGGATTATTTGCTAATAATTCAAAGGTTAGATTATTCATTACTAAAAGTAGAAATGTTGGATTATTCAAAGCAAATAATTCTTTTTTTTTTTCAAAAAAAATAAAAATTCTGCTCATTTTATATACACAACTCAATATGTGAAATAAATTATAGTTCAAAAAATTGCACATTTGATTCATAGCACATCTTACTTGGAAATTGGAATATGCAAACATTAGACACTTCTCATTTTAACGACATTTTCTATAGATGATAGTATATGGGATAATGAATTTATTGGAAACATCATGCTAATAGTTGTGTATGGGATATTACACAATTATTGGAATTTTATATTACTCCTCTCATTTTAACAACATTTTTCTATTGAAATTTTAGGATTTGCCTAATCAAACAATTGGCATTTATACAATTATTGTATATGTAGATTTATCTCTTGTGCTATCCAGAATTATATAATTGAGATCAAACATTAACATTACTACTGCAGTAAAATCATAATTGTTGTTGATTAGATTTAACAATATTGCATACCTTTATATCATTTTTTTTACAATCTTACACAAATAGATTTATTCATCTAGATTTGGGAAAGAACTTGATTGAACATAACTAATTGTAGCCCTAGAATTAACATATATCAAAACAGTTTCAACATTACTTTTCACATTATTTATAAAGTTTAATTTGATTGTCCGTTGTGATTTATATGTAAGGAAAAGCGTAATCATGTACGGTCTCATTGGGTTGTCGTGTAATAAATAACACGGAAACATTAAGAAGTTGGGGTATGACTTGGCTTGGTGGAAGCATTATGTTGGGGTATCCCCCCCCTTCCCCTAGTAGACCTATACCTAGAGGTGGCAATTGGGTCGGGCATGGGTCGGGTTGATTCATGACAGATCAATTCGTGTTTTATGGCTTTTGGTTTCGGGTCGGGTCAACTTTGATTTTTTTGCAAAATAGATTTAAATGACAAACATATAATGGCCGTGTTGGTTTGGGTTCGAGTCGGGTCAACTTCGGGTCAATAAATATCATGTGGAATCGTGTAAGTTTCGGGTTGGGTGCTCGGGTCATTCCTGTTGGTACACTTTTGCCTCCTTTATTTATTGTACCTAATAAAATAAAAATAAAAACGAGCCCGCTAACGAGCACCCCCGGGGCGCTGAATAAGACTAATATTTATATATAGGATTCTCATCTTAATTATTAGATATTTGATGTGATTAGAAGAAAAATAATTAAAAGGTAATTTCCAAAGCAACAACATTTAATAATCATTTTCCTCACTCATAATAATGTTTTAACATTTACTATTACCAATGTTTTTCTTTAAAGAGCACAAGTACATGCTTCCAAAAAATAATGATACAACCAACAAAAACTACTGCCACGGCAATATATACATGGAAGTAGTGAAATAAAAAAAAATGAATAGATATTATATACCTTCATTAACCATTTGAAACTATTTGTAGTCTCATTGTGGAGCAATGCACATCCAAAAAATATTGTCTTCCGATCATGGTTGTTAATACCGACAAATATCGCACAAGGCATGCTATATACATTCACCTTATAAGTTGTATCGAAGATTACAGCATCTCCATATTTATCATACCATTCAGCCGGCTCACTTGGACACCAAAATATGTGTTCCAACTTCATCTCCTGATCAACCTTTAAGACATAATAAAAGCTGGAATTTTTTTCTTTGCAAGACTTAAAATAATCCAGTAGATTACTAACATCATCTCCAGAAAGTGATTTTCTCACTTTAGTAAAAAGATTGCGAATATCTTTTTCAAGAAAAGAAAGCTCCCCATGTTCTACATTTTTCTCAAGTTCAATAACACGGATAATTTGTCTGATTGTCAAACCGGCTTCTTTGAACAAAATGATTTCTTTTTCATCTTCTAGACTAATGATTCTATTAGCAGGAAGGAATCGAACTTGTTCTTGAGACAACCATCTATGATTATGCTTCGTTATGAAAGTAGTTACATGTCACTCTTCAAGAAATATTTCATTGCACCTCCTCAATTTAATACGTAGATGTGCAATATAATTGCATCTATTAGAAATTTTATTTCTCTTCTCCTTAGTCAGATCACATCAATCTCTTTTAGTTGTTGTGTTCGACTGTGATGACAATAGAAATCACGCCTTATATTTTTACCATCTCTTCTTTTGTGTTCGATCCTTGCGAATGCTTAAACCATGAAGGCGAGCATAATTTTGGTAGAAAATAAATGCTTCTTCTTCACTTAGAAAAGTTTGACCCACAAACGGCTCAAAGACTAACTTATTCAAAGAAGAGTTTTCCATGTTTGTATCTTCTCCACAAGGTCGAATAATATTGGATATGTCATTTCCCACAATTTCAATTACTTGGGGGAATATTCAAATCAAACATGTTTCCCCTCGTACATATAATTTTATTAAATATTATCAAACAAAATATTATCATCATAAAGTATATAATAGTAAAATATTTAGAATATAGCTCCATTATGACCAAACAATGCACAGGCTAATAAGTGATCAAATGTATAAAATAATGTAGTTAACAAGCCTAAGTTTATTTCTTAAAAAAAAAAAGGAAGATAGAATTTGGTTCTTACCTCCAGTAGTCCACTGTACATGGGTAATACCTGTTCTTTTTGCTTCTTTAGAATACAAATTGTATTTGACTTTGTTGGAATTTTTATTGTTTAGACGCATATGAGTATATAGTGTTTAGTTATTAAGCAACTTAGAGGACTCCTCATAATTGATAGATGTAGGTTAATTATTTTGCTTATTTACAATGTAAAATAATTGCTCCATTATTTAAGAAGATGCAATAAATTCAAGTAAGTGTGTAATTTCCAATTAAGGGTGCGTTCTTTTCACCTTAAAAAAATAAGTTTCAGGTCTAATAAGTTCCAATAAGGTCTAATAAGTTCCAATCAGGTCTAGATTATTATTTTTAATTATTGATTAAATAAAATTAATTAGATTAATAACTACCTTAAAGCACTCTTACACAACATAAACCAAATTTATTTTATCATTCTTGTTTTGTAATTATTAATTAATAGTGAAAGTATTGGGTCAGACGGCTAACCCTTATAATGAATTATAATGGTGAAAAACTTCGGGAGGCTATTGTTTCGAGTGTTTTTAGTTTTAAGGAGAGCTAGCTAATTTTATGCTACAAACTTGACCCAATACCACAATAGTGAAAGCAATTAAAATAAGTGCAAAGTAAATAATTAAATGGCAAAAGATAATAATTACTTAATTAGCTGCTAATCTGGAGTGATTAGGGTTAATCGACAATTACAAATATGTGTTGTCAAATCAGCCAATTCTTGGAGTCTGTGTTTAATCATTACATAAATCCTTATATATAGGAATCTTCCCATTTTCCTAGTAAACTATCAATGTGGGATGACTTTATATATATACATAGTTCAATAAATGAAGTTTTGCCTATACTCATGTCTGAGATCTAATCTGCCACGTGTCTTCGTAGGAAAGTGCCACGTGGACCAATGAGGTGTTGCCACGTGGATCAATAAGGTGTTGCCACGTGGACCAATGAGGTGCTGCCATGTGGTCCAATGGTATTCTGTCACGTATTCCCTGTAGATGAGGCCTTTGGTGACTCTTTTCTCTTTTTGGGCCGAAGTTCTGGCTCCTTATTGGGCTGAAGTTTTAGGCTCGTGTTCCTTGGACTTGGGCAAATAATATTGGCAGTAACATTTGCCCCTCAAAAGGAGAAGAATTAGTCTAATTCTTTCCCCTTTTGAACAGTTTCTTTTAAATTAAGATCTCTAACCAAGTTTTTGGGGGGGAAATAAGGAAAGTTTGGATTTTGAAATGATTGGGGGTCTATAAATACCCCCTAATCATTTTCATAACCAATTTCCATAACTTCAGATTTCTAGAGAGAAGGTAGAGCGAATACTCCGAAACTTTGAATCTTTCAGCAAATTTTGGATTGAACAGCAGGATTGTGGCAAGAACTTGTTGGATTTTCTGAAGAAATTTGATTTGATTGAACTTTGATTTGATCTGAAGTAATTGTTTGTAGCTGTTTATCTTCACTTCCTCAAGCCGAGTCATCAATCTATTAATCAGGTATTCATCTCTTCCCTTTGTGCTTTGTCCTTTATATTCGGCCCTCTAGTCTTGATAGTATGGCTGAATGCTCGAGTAGTAAGGAATCTAGGGTATCCGGACCCGTCTTCTCTTGGTCGAGCTATGAGACTCATTCTCTGAACATTCCTCCCTTTGTAACTTTGCAGGGTACTATGGCGAGGTTAAAGCAGACAATGCGATACAGCCCTCCTTTAGAAGATTCGGTTGGGACGCCCAACCAGGAAGAACAGGAGGAAGAGACGACCGGCCCAGAACCTTCATGTTCTGAGCGGCCAGAGGTCGACATAGCCGAGCCCAAGGTGGGCGTGGAAGAGAGGACAGACGTTCCTGGATCTTCCAAAAAGAGGGCAGACAAGTTTATGACCCAAGTATGTGTGGGATGCTTAGGGTCTGCCACGATTTATATGAATCTGACTTATTGTACCCGAGCCTGAGGCTACCGTGAGGTCATTGCCCGAGGGCGCCTTTCCAGTGTACGAGGCTGTTTTTGAGCTCGGCCTTCGTTTCCCACTTCACCCATTTATTTTGGAGGTGCTAGAGGGGTATGAGCTCGGCATATGGCAGCTCACTCCTAATTCATGGGCGAATATTTTTGGGTACATGGCTACCTGTACACTGAGAGGGTATAGGATGTCCTTTGGCATCTTCTCTCATATGCATCACTTG
This sequence comes from Salicornia ramosissima, assembly GCA_951394345.1. Taxonomy (NCBI): domain Eukaryota; kingdom Viridiplantae; phylum Streptophyta; class Magnoliopsida; order Caryophyllales; family Amaranthaceae; genus Salicornia; species Salicornia ramosissima. Next base: position 46,605,887 of record OX596234.1, on the reverse strand, counting down.
AACAAGGCTGAGAATAGCTGTGATGCCTGGTACATTCTCAGCACTCGGCCCTCTTACCAGATGACCGTCACCAAGAACAACAAGTGGAGGAACTGGAGGAATAGGTTCCTTTACATAAAGGTTGATGACGAGGAGCTGGCCGAGAGGCTGAGTCGAATGAACACTAACCCTTATCTCTGTGGTCGAGATGTAGACCTGCCCCCGACACACTATGAGGATGATGTGGTTCTCAAGGGTGACCACTTTAAAACAAAAGTTGTATATACAACTGGCAAGAAATGTCAGTTCCCGGTGCTTTAGGTGCCGGACTGGACATTTTTTAAGGATAATAACTTTTTATCCGCAGCTGGCCTGAGTCAGGCCATTGATAGAGGTAGTTATTATTTGTCCGTTTTCTTGAACCTTAGCTTGTTTTTTAACTAACTCTCTTTCCATGTATTATTTTTTTTTTGTAGAGAGAACTATGACAAAGCTTTTCAAGGAGAAGACGGGCGAGGTAGTAGGTGGCGACTACCTCGACGAGTTGTACCAGGCCAAATCTAAGGCTTGGTCCGAACGGAAGGAGGAGGCAAAGGTATGTACTTACATATTTTCTTTTTTTTGTACCGAGTAGGTCATTTTTTCCGTATGATTTGTAATACCCTCCCTCGCCCCTTATTTCTTCCATTCAACGGCTATGTAAGTCGAGGAAGATATTTTTTAAGGGTTGCTTGCAACATCCCCCCTCGGCTCTTTTGGGGGACGAGAGGGGGTGTGGTAAATAACTTTATACACTTGCCCCACTCGGCCACTACTGGTGACGAGGGGGTCTTAAATGGAATGTTGTTTGCAACATCCCCCCTCGGCTCTTTTGGAGGCTGAGAGGGGGTGTTGTAAATAACTTTAAACATTTGCCCCACTCGGCCACTACTGGTGATAGGGGTGTAAATATGGGTAAGAAACCTGTTTGACCGACCGTTATCGACCGATACCGAACTTGTTTTTGACCGAATTTTTAGTGACCGAATACCGACCGCTACCGAACTCGAATTATACCGAAACTGTTTTCCGACCGCTTTTACGCATACCGAAACCGACCGGTACCGACCCCATTCAAAACCGAACCCGTTTCCGACCTGTTTTTATTATACCGAGACCGACCGTTACCGAACCTGTTTTCAAACCGAACCTGTTTTCAACCTGCCAAAAACCGATTATTGACCGACCGATTTTGACCGAAATCGTACTGTACCGAACCTGTTTTGGATCGGCCTTATCACCGAAGTCATTTGTCTGTTTACAACCGAACCCGTTTTTTACCGAACTTATCTACAAGATTTCTCTAAGTTGATAAAAATTGATGAATTTTTTCTAAATTCATTTAATTAAAACTTAATATAAATAAATTAAACTTAATATAATTTCATAAAAATTAAATAAAATTAATGCCGTTGTTATTCTCATATATTTTGTTACAATGTTGCTATAAACTAGGGGTGAAAGTTCGGTGTAAGGTTTGGATTATTGGCAAAATCAAATCCGAACCATAATAATTCGGTTTTGTAATTTTCGATCCGAATCCAAACCAAAAAAAATTCAATCCAATCCGATTTTAGTATTTGTAATCCAATCCGATCCATACTTTTGAGACTATTTTTTGAAAAATGCATCTTAATAACACATAAATAAAATAATATGTTTTAGCAAATAGCAAGATATTCAACTAATTAACAAGTTTATAGTGCCTTCTCAAACGCTTTAGGAAATTAAAAGGTCTACATATAAATATTTTATGAGCACTTAATCAATTCAAAGCTTAATTTTTTATGAGTACTCACTACAAATCCTAGACATAACAAACTGAAATTTAACTTAACAATAGCAACTTAAATTCGGTTTGTAATCCGGTTTTCGGTTTTTAAAAGGCCAAAACCGAATCCAATCTGAAATCCAAATTTCTTAAACTTTTCAATCCAATCCGACCCGAAATAAAATAAAATCCAATCCAAAATTATAATTTTGTGCGGTTTGGTTTGGTTTTCGATTTTTATCCGAATTACTTTCACCCTTACTATAAACTCAAATAGAACATAACTCGATCTTAATTGGCCTGAATAGACTAGCGTAAATAACCGATTACGACCCGCATACCGATTTTGGCCGACCGATGTATACCGATTTTGACTGACCATTTATGACCCGTATACCGATTATGACTTGTAAAAGACCGTTTTTGACCGACTAAATGTGACTTGTTACCGACAAACGACCGAGCCGATAAGTACCGGACCGAAACCGACCGACACTTGTTTTAGAAAATACCGAATTCATCCAAATATCGAATAAGACCGACCGCTACCGACTGATACCGAAAGGGGCCATAAGACTTGTTTTTACCGACCGTTTTTGACCGAACTCGTTTTTGACCGATCTGTTTCCGACCGTTTAACCTGTTTTTACACCCCTAACTGGTGACGAGGGGGTCTTAAATGGAATGTTGTTTGCAACATCCCCCCTCGGCTCTTTTGGAGGCCGAGAGGGGGTGTTGTAAATAACTTTAAAAATTTGCCCCACTCGGCCACTACTGGTGACGAGGGGGTCTTAAATGGAATGTTGTTTGCAACATTCCCCCTCGGCTCTTTTGGAGGCCGAGAGGAGGTGTTGTAAATAACTTTAAACATTTGCCCCACTCGGCCACTATTGGTGACGAGGGGGTCTTAAATGGAATGTTGTTTGCAACATCCCCCCTCGGCTCTTTTGGAGGCCGAGAGGGGGTGTTGTAAATAACTTTAAACATTTGCCCCACTCGGCCACTACTGGTGACGAGGGGTCTTAAATGGAATGTTGTTTGCAACATTCCCCCTCGGCTCTTTTGGAGGCCGAGAGGAGGTGTTGTAAATAACTTTAAACATTTGCCCCACTCGGCCACTACTGGTGACGAGGGGGTCTTAAATGGAATGTTGTTTGCAACATCCCCCCTCGGCTCTTTTGGAGGCCGAGAGGGGGTGTTGTAAATAACTTTAAACATTTGCCCCACTCGGCCACTACTGGTGACGAGGGGGTCTTAAATGGAATGTTGTTTGCAACATTCCCCCTCGGCTCTTTTGGAGGCCGAGGGGGGTGTTGTAAATAACTTTAAACATTTGCCCCACTCGGCCACTACTGGTGACAAGGGGGTCTTAAATGGAATGTTGTTTGCAACATTCCCCCTCGGCTCTTTTGGAGGCCGAGAGGAGGTGTTGTAAATAACTTTAAACATTTGCCCCACTCGGCCACTACTGGTGACGAGGGGGTCTTAAATGGAATGTTGTTTGCAACATTCCCCCTCGGCTCTTTTGGAGGCCGAGAGGGGGTGTTGTAAATAACTTTAAGCATTTGCCCCACTCGACCACTACTGGTGACGAGGGGGTCTTAAATGGAATGCTGTTTGAACATCCCCCCTCGGCTCTTTTGGAGGCCGAGAGGGGGTGTTGTAAACAACTTTGAACTTTTGCCTTGCCCGGCCATTATTTGTGGCGAGGGGTGCATTGTTTATTTTAATGAATTCAACTAAGTTGTGCGAATTTTTACAGGCAAGTGGTGCCTCCAAGGGGACCAAGAGGAAGGGTGCCAGCATTTCTGGCACCAAGAAAAAGAGTAAGGCTCCCTTGCTTCCTTCTGAAAAAGGGAAGCAGGAGATGACTCCTGACGAGCTCAAGGAGCTCGAAACAAAGTTTACCCCCATTCTGGGGAAGGGACCGACTGCTGCAATGTCGGTCTATGAACCAGGGGTTAAGGATACCCCCGGCGTCATGGCCCCTCCAGACGCACTCGCCGACATTTCTCAGTCGGTTTCCAAGAATATCCCGCCATCCATAAGGGATCTGGCGAATAAAATGGGAGGTAAATACTTCTCACACCGAGTCAGAACTCTTCGGTCTGTGTCAGATAAAACTATCTCATCTTCACCTTCTCACCCAGACTCAATAGTACTTCCCATTTCTGACCCTTCAGGAGGGCCTACTGAAGAGGAGGCCGAGAGCATGCCGGGCGGCTCTTACCTTCCTGGCTACTCCGGGAAGGAGAAGCTGGACGTTGTCCGCGGGATGCTCAAAGGAGCTCCCAAGGAGGTAGCCCATAACATGAAGGGCTTTCATGATGGGCATATTATGCCCATCTTGTACAATTTGGCCGAGGTATGCTCTAAAATTTTTTATTATTATTTTTTAGTTGGTTTTGCTTAAAACTGATAGTTTTATTTCAGGCCATGCTGAGACTGGACGGCGCTAGGCAGTGGCGCACCGCCATGGTAAATGAGGTGAAACAGTCTAGGGTCGAGGTTAGTGAAACAAAAGATGCTGCTATGTTCACTACCCTTCGACAAGACCAACTAACTGGTGCTACTGTGGAATCACAGGCTGACACCATCGTCAATCTGAAGGCCGACTGCGCCAAACATCTGAACAAGATCAGTGCCCTCATCGCTGAGCGTGATGAGGTGAAGAGGGAGAAGGAGAAGGTGGAGAAGGATGCCAAGAAGGCGAGCTCTTCTGCCCAGGCGGCCGTTACTGAGGCCGAGGCCAAGATCACCCAACTCCAAGAGGAGAAGAAAAAGTTAGAGGAGGAAGTTTCCTCCTCCAAAAAAGGCTTGGTACAGAAGATCTTGGAGGTCGAACAGGCCTACAAGAACAAGGTGGCCGAGGCCTGGGAAGTGGCCTATAGTGGGGCGTCCTTTGGTCATCTCAGTCGTGCCATAGACTGGGTAGACATGAAAGGCATGGCCGAGGCTGCTGGTCGCCCCCCTCCTCCTTACCCATCTGATACTGAAGATGAAGGAGCAGACGAGGAAGAAGGCGAGAACGAGGGCCAAGACGATGATGACGATGGGGCCGAAGCCTGAGCTCCAAATTAGTTTAGTTTTAACTTTAATTTTTTGTTTTTAATTTTTTTTTGTAGGCGGCTGGTCCGCCATAGTTTGTAATAGTTACAATGATTAATAAACGAGTTTTTCTTTTCATCACTTCTCAACTTTTGAGTTTATTTGCAACTTCATTTATTTTTAGTAGTGTATTATGCCCCTGAGCAATGCAGTCGGTTTAGAAAGTCTGAGTGATTGCTCGGCAATTTATCTTGGCAATTGTGCTTTGCCAAATAAGTTGGAGGGCAATCAATCAGATACCTGATTGCCCTTAAACCGAGTGTATTGCTCAATGTGACCGTTACACGTTTCAGGGCTCGTCCCACCTTGATTGGGTTAGCTTTTGACTGGGGAGGCAATTATAAAATGATTAAATTGCCACGTGGAATTTTAATTTCTAAAAAATGAATCTTTGCTTTGGGCCCAAGGTGGTTAAAGATTTTTGTATAGCACAAACTGATTTTGGGCCCCCAACCTGTTGCAAGAAACATTAAATGCGTCTGACTAGGCATAGGGGTAAAATTGAAGAAGTGGAAATTATGAAATTTCTATATATACCACCAGCTTTACTTTCATTTTCACAACTCAAATCTTAGGTTCTTGAGAGAGAAAGAAGAAAGAGAGTGAGAAAATAATTTCAACGTTTTAAGCGAAAGGAAAATGTCTGGCCAATGGTTACCCAAAGAAAAGGATAACCATGGCAAACTCCCTTGGCCATCGAAGGAGGGGAGCAGTAGCAAGCTACCCAAGGAAAAGGATCTAGCTGCCATGAATGAAGAGGACCTCCATAAGTATATATGGAAGGTGACGTGGGATGAGACTGAAGGGTGCTGGGATGAGGTCGCAGTGCGTGCCCCCAGTAGTGAGGGATCGGCTCGTGAAGGTAAGCTTCCCAGGGAGAAGGACGAGGAGGAAATAAAGAAAAGGAGTCCTCATGATGGCGAGGGCTCCATGCGCCCCAAGGGGTTGACTGAGGAGGAGTACCGGGCGCGTGTTGAGGATGCCTGGCATAAGGCGTACCCATACGAAGACTTCGGGTACCTTAGTGATTGGCTCGACTGGGTTGACCTCAAACACTGGTGTGAGGAAACCGACCGGCCTCGTCCTTCTACTCCCGTCATACCCGACCCTGATGAGAGTGACTAGGGTATTGGCGCCTGTCAGTATTTATTATCATTTATTTATTGTATCAAGGCAAGTATTTGCCCCCCTTATGTAATCGGACTTATTATATATGAAATATCCTATTTTATTTTTGTTTCTCTGATGATTTTTGCCATGACTCGTGCTTTATTTAGCCGAGTCACTTTTTAGCAAGTAAGATTAGATTTTCCAAGGGCTCGGCTTAAGGTGGTCGAGACACCCTTTTGTGATTCATCTTAATTTATCAGGTGGTTCGGCCTAGTTGTGGTCGAGACACCCTTTTGTGATTCATCTTAATTTATTGGATGGCTCGGCCTAGTTGTGGTCGAGACACCCTTTTGTGATTCATCGTAATTTATCGGGTGGTTCGGCCTAGTTGTGGTCGAGACACCCTTTTGTGATTCATCTTAATTTATTGGATGGCTCGGCCTAGTTGTGGTCGAGACACCCTTTTGTGATTCATCGTAATTTATCGGGTGGTTCGGCCTAGTTGTGGTCGAGACACCCTTTTGTGATTCATCTTAATTTATTGGATGGCTCGGCCTAGTTGTGGTCGAGACACCCTTTTGTGATTCATCGTAATTTATCGGGTGGCTCGGCCTAGTTGTGGTCGAGACACCCTTTTGTGATTCATCTTAATTTATCGGGTGGCTCGGCCTAGTTGTGGTCGAGCCACCTTTTTGTGAATCACTTTAATTTAACGAGTAACTCGTCTTAATTGGAAATGAATTAGGGGGCATGGGTGGCCACCCTTCATCCTGGTGAAACTTGTCACTATTGACCTCCTTTTTTGGGGGCAATATAGGGGTAAGAGCTTAGCGCTTAGAGTAGCACTAAGGGCATTCGGTCTTATGTTTTATAAACAAAATTATGGACACTAGCCTTTAAAGTATTCACTTTGAAAGTGATGGGGCCTTTTGGGACCTAGTCCTGCCCTTTTCATTAATATGGAAGTGTAAGTACATTGTTTCGATTCTAAGGTCGTACATTACGTTTACATTCTAGAAGTAATACTTCCTTAAGTGGTCCATATTCCATGACCGTGGCACAACCATTCCTTGCATCGTCTCGAGTCGGTAAGTTCCATCATGAACTGCCTCCGTGACTTTGTACGGACCTTTCCAACTTGGGGTAAGCTTACCTTCTTCATTAGCTCGGCCTTGTGCCTCCATCTTTCTCAACACATAATCTCCAATTCTCAAGGGGCGGTTCTTAACTTTTTTGTTGTATTCCCGAGCCATCCTAAGCTTGTAAACCTCTTGTCGGAGTAAAGCATTACCCCTTGTTTCTGGTAGAAACTCCAAATTTAGCTTCATTGCTTCCCAGTTTGCATTCTCATCATAGAGCATGACCCGGAGTGTGGGTTCGTACATCTCAATAGGAAGAACTGCCTCTGCTCCATACACCATCATGAAAGGAGTTTCACCTGTTGAGGACTTGCTCGTAGTCCGAACTGACCAAAGCACATTGGGAAGTTCATCGGCCCACAGACCCTTGGCCTTTTCAAGCTTCTTCTTGATTCCATCCGAGATTATTTTGTTGAAAGACTCAACTTGGCCATTTGTCTGAGGGCGTCCAACTAATGCAAAGCAGTGAGCGATTCCTTGATCTCGCAACCAACCTTTGAGCTGTGGAGTCTCGAACTGTGGGCCGTTATCAAACACCATAGCCTGCGGCACACCAAACCTGGTGATTATGTTCTTCTAGATGAAGCCCTTGACATCATTTGTCCTGATACCTTTGACGGCTTCGGCTTCAACCCACTTAGAGAAGTAATCAACAGCTACAAATACATAGCGACGCTGACCCGTTGCTTGAGTATAAGGGCCAAGTATATCCATTCCCCATTTGGCAAAGGGGAGAGGACTGGTAATGGGGACCAATTCATTGGAAGGGCGATGTATAAGTTTGGCGAATCTTTGGCACTTATCACATTTCCTTACTCTCCACATGACATCTTCCTTTAGCGTGGGCCAATAATAACCAGTTCGAATTGTCTTTTCTGCCAATGCTCGTCCCCCAATGTGGGAACTACATAATCCTTGATGCAAGTCATCCAAAACATCCTGCCCTTGCTCGGGCGTGATGCACTTTAGAAATGGCTTTGAATATGACTTCTTGTACAACTTCCCATTGAAGACTTCGAACCAGGCGGCCCTTCGCTCGATGGCCTTAGCCTCTTTCTTATCAGTTGGCAAGGCGCCATTCATCTTATAATCAAGGATGGAGTCCATCCATGTACTGCTCCGGTCTAATGTCAGGACTTGTTGTTCATCTATGCTTCTTCTTTCTTTTACCTCCCAGAAGACAGTCCTTGGGGTTTCATTGATTGCCGAGGAGGCCAGCTTAGACAAGGCATCGGCTTGACTATTATCTGACCTAGGCACATGCTGAACCACGAGTGCCTTGAGGGGGGCACTAACTTCCTTAATCATCTGCAAGTACCTTTTCATGGCCGGCTCTCGGGCTTCGTAGTCTCCATTAACTTGGCTCACAACCAGCTGTGAATCAGACGAAGCCTCTATTTCTTCTGCCCCTGCAGCAATACACATTCTTAGACCGGTAAGGAGAGCTTCGTACTCTGCCTCGTTATTGGAGGCCTGGAACTTGAAACGGAGGGCATATTCATACACATCCCCCTCTGGTGAGATACACAAGATGCCAGCGCCGCATCCATTTTGAGTAGAGGATCCGTCAACAAACAATTTCCAACCTTTGGGACTATTTTCCGTCTGGCCATCTGGCCTAGTCATTTCTACAACAAAGTCTGCTAGGGCTTGGCCCTTGATTGCTTTCCTTGATTCAAAAGAAATATCAAAAGCATTGAGTTCTACGGCCCATTTCAACATGCGGCCGGATGACTCAAGCTTAGTGAAGGGTTGCTTCAGTGGCTGATCAGTGTAAACCACAAGAGGATGCGCCTTGAAATAAGGCCGGAGTTTTTTGGAGGCCATGTACAATGCGAGCCCACACTTCTCTATAAGAGAATATCGTAGCTCGGCGTTCCTTAAAATGTGGCTTACAAAGTACACCGGGTGCTGGACTCCTTCTCGGACTGCTACCAGCACCGCACTTAAACAGAACTCTGAAACAACAAGATACATATACAAAACCTCACCTGGGGTTGGGCTTATCAGCCTAGGTAAGGTGTGCATATGTTCTTTCAGTTTGGCAAGAGCCATTTCGGCTTCTTCAGTCCATTCAAACTTAGACTTTTTCTTTATAGCGTCAAAAAAGAAGTGACATTTATCCCCTGACCGGGACAGGAATCGGCCAAGAGCAGCCAAACATCCGGTCAGCCTTTGTGTATCCTTGATTGTTCTAGGGGAAGTCATGTCACTTACTGCCTTTACTTTGTCGGGATTAGCCTCAATGCCCCGCTGATCAATCATGAAACCTAGGAATTTCCCTGATGCCACCCCGAAGACGCACTTCTTCGGGTTCAACTTCATGTTATATTTCCTAAGGGAATCAAATGTTTCCTTTAAATCGGCCAGGTGATCAAGCGGCTCTTTGCTCTTGACAATTATGTCATCTATGTAAGCTTCCAGGTTTCGCCCTAACTGGTGTTGGAACACCATGTTTACCAACCTTTGAAAGGTGGCAGGGGCATTTTTTAACCCGAAAGGCATCACAGTGTAGCAATATAATCCTTGTGAAGTGACGAATGCCGTTTTCTCTTGGTCATCTGGGTGCATCGGGATTTGATGGAAGCCTGAGTTGGCATCCATAAAACTCATAAGGGCATGCCCAGCTGTGGAATCGACCAATTGGTCGATCTTAGGTAGAGGAAATCCATCCTTGGGGCAAGCTCGATTTAGGTCAGTGTAGTCGACACACATTCTCCACCCCTTGTTAGGTTTAGGAACCAAGACTACATTGGCCACCCACTCAGGGTAGTAACAAGGACGAATAAACCGAGCCTCCAACAGTTTTCTCACCTCTTCTGCAGCGGCTTTATCCCAAAGTTCTCCATGATTTCTCTTCTTCTGCCTAACTGGTTTCGAGCCTGGTAGTACATTCAGCTCATGGCATACAACATTCGGGTCAATACCCGGCATTTCGTGAACCATGAAAGCGAACACATCTTGATACTCCTTTAGGAGCGCTTCCAACCTCTGGCTCTGACCTTCATCCAGAGTAGAGCCTATTTGCACAACTCGATCAGGGCGATCAGCATTTAGTATTACTTCGTGGAATTCTCCCATAGGTTGAGGTCGTAATTCATCTGGATGGGGTGACCCGACCATACAAACTTCTTGGCGCGGCTCTTCTGCCTCTGTCTTTCTCTTTTTGGACGATGGTTGGACCTTATTTTGTTGGTCTAGTGTGGGAGAGGACTTAATAGTGGTGAGATAGCATTCTCGTGCAGTCTGTTGATCACCATATAACGCCCCCACACTTCCATCATTGCATACAAATTTCATCAACATGAGGTGTGTCACAATAATGGCTTTTGACACGTTCAATGTGGGCCGGCCAATAATAATGTTATAGGCAGTTAGCTCTTTGACCACTAGGAACTTTACAAACATATGACGCGGCATCTCTTTTGTTCCCATTCGGATGGGCAAGGTAACAATGCCTACGGGGTGTATGACACCTCCTCCGAACCCAATGATAGGATGGTTAATGGGTTGGAGAGCATTGTCTGGAAACCTTAGTTTCTCCAAACAAGCAAAACTGATAATGTCTGTCGAGCTGCCTGTATCTATCAAGATCCTCCTGACTTTCAGATTGGCTACCTTGAATTCGACGACCAGGGGGTCGTCATGAGGAGTTTGAATGATCGGCCGGTCTTTCTTGCCGATCATTATTTCTGGCAATTTGTCCTTTGTTTCTTCTGTAGTCATAACTTGAGAAAGGCTACGAAGGTGATCCTTCGTACCTCTGATGGTAGGGCCTCCTGAAGCGAAGCCTCCCGAGATCATGGCTACAACCTCGGTATCCGTTTCCTCTTCTTCCCCGGTCTTCTGGGGAGTCATTCGCTGGAACTTATATTTGGACTTCACAATGTAGGGTTCTAACATACCCTTAGCAACCAACTTGTCTAACAACCGCTTCAAGTTGAAGCACTCATGTGTATCATGACCCACATCCTTGTGGTACTGACAATACTTGTTAGAGTTTCTGTATTTTGACGGGCCTCGCAGCGGCTGAGGCGCATCGAAGTTGAACTTATCTTTAATCTCCATTAAAATGGCATGGGGCTTTTTGTTATACTCATAGGCCGCCTCATAAGTACGGCTTTTCTTGGGAGCCTTTTGCTCCTTATGAGTGCCCTCAACCGTCCAAACTTCTCTCTTTCGGTCATCCTTCTTCTGACTCGTCTCCCCTTGCTTCTGTGCATTCTTGGTTTCCGGCTTGGTAGCTGAGCAAATCTCAGTGGCATGGATATAAGACTCGGCCTCCATAAGGATTTCTGGCAGAGATTGCACCTTTTTTCTCACCATCTCGAACTTGAATCTTGACTGGTGAAGCCCTTTGACGAAGTTGTCAAAAGCTACACCTTCCGGAAGGCCAGGTATTTGCAACATCTCCAGATTAAATCGCTTTACATATGATCTCAGGGACTCGTTAGGCCCCTGTATGATCTTGCCAAGATGCATGCTGGTCTTTCTTTCCTGCTTGTTTGCCATGAAGTGATGTGCAAAGACCATGCTAAGCTCGGTGAAGTTTTGGATGCAGTGATTCGGCAGGCTGCTAAACCATTTTTGAGCTACTCCTTTCAAAGTGGCGGGGAAGTACATGCACCAGGTCGCATCATCAACTGACTGGGCGTACATTAAATGTTTGTACGTCGCCAGGTGGTCATCTGGATCCGTCGTACCATCATATGGTTCAATATGAAGTGCCTTGACTTTAGAGGCCCTTGGGGCTGTCAAGATAGCGACGGAGAAGGGAGAATTCCATGTCATCCCACCATGGGGATGTGACAGATGTGGATGTTGGAGCTGAGAAACTAGAGGCACATCCCCTCTATGTGGCTCGGCCTTCAACGAGCCCTTCAGAACTGGAGTCGGTGTTTGCACATTTGTTGTGTGAGACTTGGACCGCATAGAGTCTCGGTAGGTGGTATCCTTCAAAGTGAGAGTTGACGCAGTGTCGGAAACGTCAATGTGGGAGTGCTGCTGAGATTGATGTCGTTTTGCCTTCAGATACTCTCGGGCATCTCTAAAGGCCTGATTAGACTCGCTTATCAGGGGCTCCCTCCTAGGGGGCGGAGGAGCTTTGGCTGTCTTCACCCGTTGGGTTATATTCTTCCAATCAACCTTCGGTGATTTAGAAGCCTTCTTCTTGCCTGAAACCTTTTTCTTCACTGAGTCCCCCTTGGGGTCGGCCAGACCCTTGGTCGGCCTCGAAGGCCCGGCTTCCCCTGCAGTCAGCTTAGAAGGTCCTTGCTCGGCCCTGTTGGCTTGCCCTATCATGTCTTTCACTTGTAGGATAAGAGAATTTCTCAAATCAACCATTACATGTTTTAACTGAGAGAGAGAGATTAGCTGGTCCCCTTCGGAAGATTGGGCCGAAGCCTGATCTGCACGTTGTGTAGTCTTCTCCCTTCGAGGGTGTCGGTCTTGGTCTATCTCTCTTTCCTCAAAATCGGGGTCGTCTTCGACGGCCACCAACGAGGTTTTGGGTATCTCGGGAGTTTTATCTCCTAAGTTTGCCATTAAATCGTGCTCTCCCCACAGACGGCGCCAGATGTTTCGAGTGTTTTTAGTTTTAAGGAGAGCTAGCTAATTTTATGCTACAAACTTGACCCAATACCACAATAGTGAAAGCAATTAAAATAAGTGCAAAGTAAATAATTAAATGGCAAAAGATAATAATTACTTAATTAGCTGCTAATCTGGAGTGATTAGGGTTAATCGACAATTACAAATATGTGTTGTCAAATCAGCCAATTCTTGGAGTCTGTGTTTAATCATTACATAAATCCTTATATATAGGAATCTTCCCATTTTCCTAGTAAACTATCAATGTGGGATGACTTTATATATATACATAGTTCAATAAATGAAGTTTTGCCTATACTCATGTCTGAGATCTAATCTGCCACGTGTCTTCGTAGGAAAGTGCCACGTGGACCAATGAGGTGTTGCCAAGTGGACCAATAAGGTGTTGCCACGTGGACCAATGATGTGCTGCCACGTGGTCCAATGGTATTCTGTCACGTATTCCCTGTAGATGAGGCCTTTGGTGACTCTTTTCTCTTTTTGGGCCGAAGTTCTGGCTCCTTATTGGGCTGAAGTTTTAGGCTCGTGTTCCTTGGACTTGGGCCAATAATATTGGCAGTAACAGCTATAACTTTGCGCTCGGGTGTCGGATCGGGGCATATGATATGTCGAAATTGATTAATTTTTCGAAACGAACGCAGCTGGAAATCCCTAAAGGAGATTTGGCCACCGGAAATCGCCAAACGAGGCCTCTAAAGGCCTCAAAATGCAAAAACGTATTTTGTCCAAGTTAGTTACAAAATGTGTCCATGTTTTACAATATCTGTCCATGTTTAAACAATATGTGTCAAGGTTTACAAATAGGTGTCCAGGTTTACAAATACGTATCTAGGGTTAACAATATGTGTCCAGATTTGTCCAGGTGTATTCATATTTGTCCAGGTTTGTCCATATTTGTCCAGGTTTGTCAATATTAGTCTAGGTTTGCATGTTCAGGTGTGTCCAGATTTGTCCATGTTTGTCTAGATTTGTCTAGATTTGTCCAGGTTTGTTCATATATTTGTCCAAGTTTGTTCATATTTGTCCAGGTTTGTCCACATTTGTCCAGGTTTGCATGTTTAGGTGTGTCCAGATTTATCCAGATTTGTCCATGTTTGTCTAGATTTGTCCAGGTTTATCCACATTTGTCCAGGTTTGTCCATATTTGTCCAGGTTTGCATGTTCAGATTTATCCAGATTTGTCCATGTTTGTTTAGATTTGTCCATGTTTGTCTAGATTTGTCCAGGTTTGTTCATATTTGTCCATGTTTGTCCATGTTTGTCCACATTTGTCCAGGTTTACAAATGTGTCCAGGTCTACGAATACATGTCCAGATTTAACAGCATGTGTCCAGGTTAAACACATATGTGTCCAGATTCAACAATATGTGTCCAGGTCCAGTGGACTGGTCTGACAGAAACGTTACTGTCAGACCAGTCTGACACAATACCTTCTCTAATTAATAATGGGTTTGAAAAAAGAGATACTAATTATTATTACCTTTTTGAACGTAGTTCAACAATAAAAAAAAACATAAGTTCAAATGTATAGAATATTATCATCATTATTATTATTATTATTATTATCATCATCATCATTATTATTATTATTAATTTATTTTATTCAATCATATAAAATTGATACAAGCCTAAGTACCTTGGACGAGTCAGTAGGACTGAAATGGATATCTAGCATGATGATGGAGGATCCGGCTCAAGTTGAGGGGGCATGTGGTATTTGGTGAGCTGGCAGCAGCCGTTATAACAGAAGAATATTCTCTACATTTTGTCCTTATCTCTGTTCAAGTATTTTCTTATATTTACTTTATTTTGTACCTTTCTATTTTATGTCATCTATTTAAAGGCAAGTACATGTAAAAGGAAGGATAATGAATGAAATACAATCTATCTCCATTTCCACTATATTTCTCTCTAAATTCTTGCTCTATTTTTCCACTGTTACTAAGAACTCCCTATTCTCCACAGGTGGTGGGTTCTGGTTCTGAGGGTGTCACATCTCCATTCTAGCTGAGCTGGGATCAGGTGGGGTGTTTTTTCTAGCAGTTTGTATCAAAAATACGTTCCAATAAGTTTTAATAAGGTCTAATAAGTTCTAATAAGTTCCAACCATGTCTAATAAGTTAAATCAGGTCTAATAAATTAAATCAGGCTTAATAAATTCAGATAAGTTCAATTCAAATAAATTCAGGTCTAATAAGTTGAAGAGAACAACGTCCATCTTCTAGAGCGCCCCATGGGCACTAAGCCGCTAAGCAGCTTTGGCCAAATAAAATTAAAAGGTTTCCCCTCCAAAAAAAAAAATAATAAAATTAAATGTTAGATAACAAACGGCGTCGTATCGCAGCGATGAACATGCGTGTCATTAGCAGTTGCAATTTTTCCCACCAAAATCACTCGAGATTTCTCCGTAAACCTAGTTTTTATCTATCCTCCAATTCTCATCTCTCATAGATTCTCTCTTTCCTACGCTTTTCCTGATCCATTTCCCCATCATTTTGGAGGTAAGCGCTACATCAATTAGTTCATTTTTTTTTTAATATCATTATCTACACCACGAATCTAGGTTTTTATTTTTTTTTATTTTTTAAAACATCGTTAATTTTTCTACCTTCTATCTTGTTTATATTGATTGCTTGAAAAACTTTTTATTTGGAGTTGTTGTCGTCCCTTGTTGTCGGGAATTCGGGATTACTCTTCTGCAATTAGATTACTTATATATTCTCTTTGTCAGTAATTCAGTACTGTAATTGGTATTTGTGTTAGCTTAATTTGGTAATTTTAGCTTCCTTGCACGATGGAAATATGATGATGAAGCTGGAGGTGTTATTTTCCCCTTTAGGGTTGAATACTTGAATGTGAATTAAGGTAATGAAAGGGGTTTGTGTCTTTATATGGGATTCATTTACCGTTACATTAATCTATGGCCTTGTACTAAATTCATCTTAGTTTGCTTGGAATGACCAACTTTCCCCTGATAAGGAAGAAAGAAAATTTTGGGTTTGTAACATGTCTGCTGGCTTTCTATTCATAACCTTAAGGCTTAATGCTAAAGAAACACAATCAAAATGCAGTGAAGATGATTAATCGTGGTGTTAATTGAGAAAATTGAAGCAATTTTGTCAATCATATCTTCTTTATGTGCTTAATGATTTGACATTGATTTATATTTGTATGTGTGTGTGTGTGTCAGTCATTTTCTTGATTTATACTCATATTTTCATTGGTACTCGTTAGGGATTGTTGCTTGATGGATACAAGAACTTCAAGATTTGGGGAACCAGGCTCCGCTGTGATGGTAATTTCATTCCTTGTGATGATTCATGAGAACGATAATTGTACTCAATCTTCAGCCCCTTTAATTTTATGTGTCCACCTGTCTAATATTTGTGTGCAAAAGTACATATTTTTTCACTGAAAAGGTGCGAAGGAAGCTTACTTTATAGTACTAGTTGTTGAGGAGCTAGGTGGGTGGGACTTGGGTGGGTGCATATTCGCTAGTTGTTAAGGAAAACGGAAAGAAAAGGGGTGGTTTAGTTCAGGCTGCTGCGCCTGAAATCCTGAATATTTACAGATAGCAGGTCCCTAGTTTAAACAAGGATGAAGCTTAAGATTCTGTGGCTATTGTTGGTTGTTTTTTTAATGTGACAATTCGGCTTTTTTTATTATTATTAGGATTTTTTAATATTAACCCCCAGCAACTTATGGGTGTTTTGTCAAAACCCCCAATAACTCTAATAATTAAAAACAACCCCCAATATCTTCAAACTCCTTTTAATAAACCCCCCAAAACTCCAAACGTTAACAATTACACCCCCAAAAGCTAACACCGTTACAAAGATTTGTTAAAACCGTTAATTAGTGGGGTGGGGCTCACATTTTTAAAGTAATTTCCTTTTTTATAAAAATAATAATAATAATAATTAATAATAACACCTCTAATCTCTCTCTCCTCTTTTCATCACTCATCAATCATCATCAGTAATCTCTCATCATAATTTCCTCTTCTTCTTCTTCTCAATGACCACCGCATTCAATTCTCATCATCACCAACATCATCTCCCTCCTCCTCTTCGATCTACCGCCGCCCACCTGCCTCCACTCACTCTCTCTCTCTCCTCCTTCCCAGTGATGAATTGGCGATGGCGGCGATGGTGGGGTTTTGACTGAGGTTCAAATGGTGCAGTGGCTGGGTTCGATTGGTGCGGTGGCTGGGTGCGATTGGGGTTTGATTATTTGTGCGGTGACTGGGTTCAATTGGGTTTGATTGGTGCGGTGGCTAGGTTGAATTGGGTTCGATTGGGGTTTTGTGCGGTGGCTTGGAGGTTTGGGCGATTTGATTGGGGGCGGGGCCTGGGCTGGATACGGTTGTTGGTTGGTTGGTTTGGGGTGGCTGGGTGATTTGGGGGTTCGATTGGGGTTGGGGTGGGATTTTGGCGAGGGGGCGGCGTGGGGGCTAGGTTCGACGGGGGTGGTTGGGTTCGATGGGAGGTGGTTGGGTGGCTGGGTTCGACAGGAGGTGGTTGGGTGGCTGGGTTCGACGGGAAGGGGTTGGATCGAAAGGGGAGGGGAAGGGGGGTTGGGTGGGATGATATGATGATGAAGGTGAGAAGGTGGGATGATGATGATGATGATGATGATGATGAACTGATGAAGGTGTGTGTGGGATGATGATGAAGAAGGTGGGAGGATGAAGACGGTGGGAGCAATAACCAAAAAAATTTTGATTTTTTTATCAGAGAGTGGGCCCCACACCTTAAACATTCAAATTTAACGCTGTTAACTTAGGTTGCTAACGGTGTTAGTCTTTGGGGGTGATTTTGTTAACGATTTGAGTTTCTGGGGCATGGGGCAAAAATTTGGCCGAGACGTCACGATGCGGCCGAGATGTACCGGATTTCGAAGCCACCGATCATGGTTTTAAATCTCGGTTTCGGCCGCGATCGCAGTAACGGTCGCGAAATCACATTCACGGGCAATGCGGATGGTTTGCGGCCGTTGCGGCCTAATATCTCGGTCGCGGTAAGCTCAAAAACCTTTACAATGCGGTCGCGATGCGGTGATGCGGCCTTGATTTAATACCATGCCACCGATCCGATATTTTCCGGTTTGTCACGCTGTTTCCAAACACGGCGAGTTTTGGCCCGGTACGGCCGCATCAACTTGGTTTTGTCCGAGTTTTTGGTGGAAGCAAAGAAAAAACAGAGCAAGAAGAAGAAAGAGAGAGAGTAGATCTGAGATTTAAAGAAGAAAACCAAATCCAAATTGAAATTAAAGCTTACCTTGTCTTTGAAATGCAAATCCGAACAAAACCCCTAATTTAATTACTTAAATCGCTTTAATTTTAACCCCAAAAAAAAAACCCTAAGAAAAAAACAAAAACCTAATTGGCTAGTATTGCGAGTTGACTGCTACTTTAATGATGGCTGTCAGCAAACGGGGGCTGCCGGTGATGGGGCAGCGACATTTTTTTCTTCATCTGCTTCTTTCTCTTTCTTCGACTTTTCTTCATCTGCTTCTTTCTCTTTCTTCGACTTTTTTTCTTTTTCTTTTTGATCTCAGGCTCTCTCTCTCTCCCAATTTTACCTTATCTCAAATCCCACGTGAACTCTTCTTCTCCTTTCCTTTTCTTTTTTCTTTTTTCTTTGTTTTACTAATACTCTTTTTTTTATGATGTACTTTTGCTTATATTCTTATAGGCATCTTCTTTTTTTAAAAAATAAATAAATTAGTACATATGTAATGTTACTGTAAAATTTTAAAAATCTTATACATATTTTAAAAATATTTTATATTTCCCTTGTTTATTAATAATGGTAACAATAATAGTTTCTTTAAAAAAATACTAGTAGTATTCATAATAATAACAACAAAGTTCCTAAAAATAAAATTAGGATAATAAAACTTCTTGTTCTCTCTCGTTCTCTCTCTGAGAGTGCCATGGCGAAACGAGGGCGACCAAGGAAGAATCAAGGACAGCGGCAAAAGAGCTCTGCTTCGACTAATAAGAAAAGTGGTAAAGCTTCTAAACATTCTAGCAATGGAATGCCCTTGGATACTGCTGTTAAGGGAAAGGAGAATCGGACTATTGATTGGGGTTCCGACCTAGAGATTACTTCTTCTGAGGATGGCGATAATGGCTCTCAGGATGAAGTTGGAGAAGCTGTGAATGGTAATTTTGCTACCCCTACTACTGCTGTGTGTACTTTAAATTTTGGAACAATTGATAATGTGAATGTGGAAGTTGATTTGAACCCTGCCTCGGTGAATGGATTGGTTAGAAATAGTGTTAAGAATGATATTGGTAGCTCGTTTGTTGTTAATTCTATGCCTGTTGAACAATTCCCTGAACGTAATGTTGATGTCCCTGTGATTGATTTGGAGGATATTTAAAGTGAATTAGACTTTTGGAGCACTTCGGTGTTTTTCTTTGTGGTGGGGGCTAAGCCACCATCGACTATAATGGAGGGTTTTCTTAAAAGAGTTTGGGGTAGAGATACTGTTGATGTTGTTGCTCCCTTGGAGAATGGAGGTTATGTGGTGAGGCTTAAGGACAATGCTGGGTTGGATAAGGCCCTTGGTGGTTCATTTGCTTTTGATGGTAGGCCTTTGATTGTGAAGGCCTGGAGCCCGGACTGTGATGTAGCCGTTGATGAGAAGGATTTACTTGTGCCAATATGGATACAACTTCATAAGCTGAACCTCAAATATTGGGGTCAGCAGTGCCTCTTCAAGCTGGTGAAAGGAGTAGGGAAACCTCTGTAGGTGGATCAGTTGACTGTTACAAAAGCTAGAATTAAGTATGCGAGAATACAGGTTGAAGTGAGGGTTGGACAGGAATTCCCTAATAGTGTGGTGTATATTAATGAATTGGGAGAGGAGGTTGTGCAAGATGTGACCTAGAATGGAGACCAGTTGTGGGCCAGAATTGTAAGAAGGTTGGCCATGGTGCCAATTAATGTTGGGGTAAGAAGAAGGATAAGCCTAGGCAAGAGTGGAGGCCTAAGGTGAAGGTGAGCCAGAGACCAGGTCGATGAGGATGGTTTCTTTATTATCCCTTCCTCAAATAGGCCTGTTGTGGTCCCTGCTGAGGCTAACATGGTGGTTACCTCTAACCTTTTTGCTGCCTTGGGAGAGAATGGAGGGGTTATGGATGATCTTGAAGATGGGGAGGGGGTGATTCCCCCTACTCAGGATGGATAATATCTTGATTTGGAACACCAGGGGTCTGAACAACTGTGATAAACAGAAGGATGTCAAGCACTTAGTGGCTAGGCATGGTATCAAGCTGTTTTGCCTCCTGGAAACTAAGGTTAGGGCTCAAAAACTAGGATCCCTATACCTGAATGTTTGTCCTGGGTGGTGTATTACTTCAAATATCCCTTGGAATGGTAGAGGTAGGATTGTGATTGCTTGGGACCCTAGGAGTTTTGTGGTGGATATTATGGTGTGTAGTGCTCAGTTTATTCATTGCAAGATCACTCCTATGGCTAGTAAGAGAGAGTTTTGGTGTACATTCATCTATGCTTTTAATGAGAAAGAGGGAAGAGTGGAGTTGTGGAATGGGCTGAATGCTATTGCTGATAATATGAAGGGTGCTTGGGCTTTAGCTGGTGATTTTAATGTGATGCTGAGTAATGTTGAGAAGACAGGGGTAGCTCCTGACAGGGTTGGGATGGAACATTTTAGGGATTGTGTGGCTTACTGTGGGGTGGAAGATGTGAAATTTTATGGGAGGTTTTTCAGCTGGAATAATAAGCAAGAGGGCGAGGATAGAGTTATGTGTAAACTTGATAGGGTGCTAGCTAATCCTGAATGGATGTAGGTGTTTTGTAGGGCTGAGGTCTTATTCCTTCCTGAGGGTTACTTTGATCACAACCCTGCTGTGATTAAGAGTGATCCTGATATGCAGGGGCATAAACCATTTAGGTTTTTTGACATGTGGTGCTCCCACCCTAGGTTTAAGGATACAGTTGTTGATGCTTGGAATGAGGAGATACAGGGGACTGCTATGTTCAAAGTATTCCAAAGATTAAAAAGGTTGAAAGGGAAGCTCAATGTGCTCAACAAAGAGGGTTTTGGGGATGTAAGAGAGAAGGAAATATTGGCAGGGAAGGTTCTGGAGGTTGCCCAGCACAGGCTTCATGCTAGCCCAGGTGATTCTCTACTGGCCCAGGAGGAGTTTGAGGCTCACAACCTCTATAAAGAGGCTCATGCTAATTATGTCTCTTTTCTTAGACAGAAAGCTAAAATGGATTGGTTTGTTCATGGGGATGCTAATACTAAGCTTTTTCACCAAGCTATCAAAACAAGGAACCATAAAAATAGAATCAACACTATCCAAAATGAGAAGGGAGAATGGTTGACTGATCCTCGATTGGTTTGTGAGGCTTTTGTGGGCCATTTCTCTAATTTTATGCAGGATACTAACCCTTTTCCTACCAAGCTAAAAAGGAGGATTGTTGACTGGGGTAGGGTGCTTGATGATGGTTTGAAAGGTGAGCTTTCCCTTGATTTCTCTGATGAGGAAATCAAAGTTGCTATGTGGTCCATCCCTTGTTCCAAAGCCCCTGGTGTGGATGGTTTTGGGAGTTCTTTCTTCAGGAATACTTGGGATATAGTTGGCCCTGATGTTTGTGGTCCAATTAAAGACTTTTTTGCTACTGGTGCTATGTTAAAGGTGATTAATACTACTTCCATTTCCTTGGTCCCTAAGGTTCAATGCCCGGCTGTGGTGACTGATTACAGACCTATTGCTTGCTGCTCAGTAATATACAAGTGTATTTCTAAGTTGATCTGCTCGAGATTGAAAAGGGTGTTGCCTGCTATCATATCTGCCAATCAAGGGGCGTTTGTGGAGGGAAGAAGCATCATTAATAATATCCTTGTCTATCAGGATATTGTTAGACATTATACTAGGAAAAATGCCCCCAAGGGTTGTTTGATGAAAGTTGACCTACAAAAAGCCTATGATACTGTTGAATGGAGTTTTCTTGAGGATCTGCTTGGCTGTTTTGGCTTTCCTGAGCACTTTATCAAGGTGATTATGAGTTGTGTCACCTTCACTAGTTTTACTATTCTATTGAATGGTACTACTCAGGGCTTCTTTGGGCCTAAGAGGGGGTTGAGACAGGGGGATCCTATGTCTCCCCTTCTTTTTGTGCTTTGTGTGGAGTATCTTACTAGAACTCTGGCTTATGTGGGGAATAAGAATGGGTTCTCCTTTCACCCAAGAGGTCGAGTGTTGAAGCTTAATAGCCTTTGTTTTGCTGATGACCTTATGCTCTTTGCTAAAGGGGATTTAGAAAGTGCTAGGTTGTTGTTGAAAGGGCTAAAGCACTTTGAAAAAGTTTCAGGGCTGAAAGCTAATATGGCTAAATCTGAGGTGTTCTGTGCTCAAATGGACCCTGGGGATCTAGATGTTTTGATTGATATTTCTGGGTTTAAGGTTGGAAATTGGCCTTTTATATACTTCGGTGCCCCTATTAGCCATAAGAGGCTGAAGGTGGAGGATTGTCTTAAACTTGTAGACAAGATAACTAATAGAATCAGATGCTGGCAGACCAGACACCTAGCTTTTGCAGGGAGGCTAACCTTGGTGAACTCTGTATTACTAAGTATCTGTACCTATTGGATGCAGATAATGGTTTTGCCCCAAAGGATCATTAATGAAATTAACAGAATATGTAGGAGATTCCTATGGGAAGGGAAGCTAGATGGTGTGAGAGCAGGGCATGTTAAGTGGTCCAAAGTTTGTTTACCAAAGAAGTTTGGGGGTCTGGGCATAAGGGATATTGGTCTGTGGAATCTAATTGCTGTTGGGAAAATTGTTTGGTAGGTTGTGGAACATAAGGACTCTCTTTGGGTTAAATGGGTTCACTGTGTGTACTTGAAGGGCAAGGCCCTATGGGCTTACCAGGCTCCTGCTACTGCAAGCTGGACCTGAAATAATATTTGTAAGGCAAAAAATAGGCTGTTGAGTCTCAACAGGGACAGTTGGTGGCCTGATCAGGGGAAGAGGTATATTATTAGCAAAATCTATAAGCTGATTCAGAATGGGGGTAATAGGGTGAATTGGGATGGAGTGGTTTGGTGCAGGTGGTCCTGTCCTAAGCATAGCTTCAACTGGTGGCTGATCATGCACAGTAGGCTGCCAGTGAAGGCTAGACTCAGATTACATGGGGTTTGTGAAGATGATTTATGCTGTGTGTGCAATTCTGCAGTGGAGACTCAAGATCATGTCCTCTTCCTCTGCAGGGAAGTGCAGCTGGTCTGGGCTGCTGTTCTGGACTGGCTGGGTGTCAGAGGGAAGCATCTTAATGCTGCTGGGCTGGTCAGATGGTGCAAATGCTGTGGGTTTGGTTCTAAAATCAGAAGAAAGGCTGTGATTATGGCAGTTGCAGAAACTATATACAACATTTGGTTGGCTAGGAACTGTTGTTGCTGGCAGAATTCTATTTTTGATGTTAATAATATTGTAAAGAATATCAAAGTTAGTGTTGGTTATAGATTACAAATGGTGAATGTAAATAAGGCTAATGGTATAGATGTTAATTGGTTGAATAGCCTCAGAGGCTGACTGGTTTTGTCTCCAGCTTGGGGCTGCCTTGGTGAGCTTTTGGACTCCCTTGGGCTAGCTTTGGGGTAAATTGTTCTGTGTTTTTTGGAATGATATAGCTTACTTACCCAAAAAAAAAAAAAAAAAAAGTTCCAAAAAATAAGTATAATTATTTTAAGAAATAAAACATTTCAAAATAAAAATTCATACGCGACAGTCGCGACATAATCCGCGATGGACGCATTAATTCCGTTACCGCATCATCGCGACCGTTTCCGCGATCGCGATCGAAACCGCATTTTCGAACCATGTATTGGGGGTTTAATAAATAGTTTTTGGAGGTATTGGGGGTTGTTTTTAATTATTGGAGTTGTTGGGGGTTTTGACAAAACACCCATAAGTTGCAGGGGGTTGATATTAAAAAATCCTTATTATTATTATGCTTGCTGCATGCCTGCATTTCTATTTCAACTTTTGGAGGATGCAAGCTAAACAATGAAAAAGAAAGAGCCTACTATAGTACTAATTGCTTTAGGAGACTATTAAATTGATAACCCTTAAAAAGTTACTTGTGAAACTTCATTGAACATAAGTAATGCTTTTTTTGGCTGATTTTCTTGATCTTTGAAGTCTATTGTGTGTAACCTACTAACCTCTATAAAGCTTCTATGAGAAGCCATATGCTAAATACAGATGCTTCTTTCATAAAATACCTCATCAATACCATCAAATGAGAGAGGAGTTCTTTTATTTCACGTATGAGAGTACTACACCCTCTCTCATTTGATGGTATTGACGAGGTATTTTGATAATTGAATATTACTCAAGAAAAAGGTATCACGCGCGTTAAAGAAGTCTTCTTGCTTGGGTGCAGATTCTAAAACTTAACATAGTGTGATATTTGAAAAATTAATGCAATAATTTTTATGTGTAGATTTATAAAATCAGAGGTCCCCACTCAATTGGAGGCCCTTTGCAGTGGTGCTGGTTGCACAACCTCATAGCCGGCCATGGAGCTGAATTTTTGTTATCTTTTCAATTTGATTCCTATGATGCTACAATGGTTTTGCCTTTTGCAGGCGCAAAATAATGATTTTGGTAATGGAAGGCTCATTCCACAGCTGTTTAATTCTTTGCCCGATCTCAATGGGGCTGCTTCTTATTTTGCAGAAACAACTTCATATTTAACTAGTTGTTTCCCAGATTTTTCAGGTGAGTTGAAATTTCATGGATGTGCTTGCAATTATTTTCTTTTCGGTTATTGGTGTGGAAATGTTTAGCATGCCATTGTGCCTTTAGATCTTTAGATCTTCATTCTCATTCCCTTGTGTGATGAGCTGTAGCTGCTGAATAAATGGGATTATTATTTTGGGAGCTTTGATTTTTTGAAGTCTGGATTATTGTAATAAAAAATCATTTTGGTAGATTAAGGCTTTGTTCTTTTGGGCTGAAATTAATCTGAACTGAATTAAATTTGTCTAAACTCAACTGAATTAATCTAAATCCTAGAGTCAATTGAATTAATCTGAATTAATCTAAATCCTAGACTCAACTGAATTAAATTTGTCTAGACTCAACTGAATTAATCTGAACTGAACTAAAATTTTCTGAACTGGACTAGACTGAAATTTTAGAAATTAAATCCCAAAAGAATAGAGCCTAAGTGAAATGGAGGCTATGCAGACTTGGCTTAGTCTTCATTCCGGGTTTTTTCCCGGTCCCTTTTCTCTCTTTTTTATTTTATTTTTATATTTAGTATTTACATTATGGATATTTAAGATCTATTTAATAATCTTTTGGCCACTTGGCCCACTTCTTTCGTAGAAGCACCTGTAGTTTAACTATAACATAATTATGAGTTGTCTCCAAATTTTTTTAACAAACTTCAAC
Source organism: Salicornia ramosissima (assembly GCA_951394345.1). NCBI lineage: Eukaryota > Viridiplantae > Streptophyta > Magnoliopsida > Caryophyllales > Amaranthaceae > Salicornia > Salicornia ramosissima. Next base: position 46,580,686 of record OX596234.1, on the reverse strand, counting down.
ATGCAGCAGTTAATGTATATTACATAACTAGATAATACCCGAGCAAATGCTCGGTTTATTTAATTGAAGTAAGTATTTAGATCTAAATTAATTTTTTCTATGCGAAAGTTGGTAAAACATTATTGTAGATGGAATATTTATCTAAAAACTTTATTTTAGTTATATTAGAAAATAGAGAATGTGTAATACCTGAAATGTATATAATTTTTTCTACAGTCATTTCGAATTTAGATAGATATCAATCTCATTACTTTATCTTCATAAATTTATGTCTTCTAACGTTGACAATATAATATTCTAAATTCCTTTTATCAAGTTATGTAGTTATTTCTTCTATATAAAATCGTACTATTGTAGAAAAAAAACTAAAATTACCGACAATCAAAACACTTATTTGAAACTTATATAAAAAAATATAAACGTATTTAATATAATGGTTCATTATTTTAGAAGATTTTTAAAAAATTGATAAAAGGGTACACCAGTTATATTTCCAAAAAAAATTGTCATCAAGAAAATATATGTAAAAGGAACAAATTTCCCAAAGAAAAAAAAGCTTCATATATTGCATCCAAGTTGATCAATTATTAACCTATACTACCTCTGTCCCTATTTGTTTGTTCCTTTATGACTTTTTAATTTTTTTTCTTACTAACTTTGACTCTCTTTAATTTACATATAAGAAAAAGTATAGTCAAATGCGATCTTGCATGAGTACATGCATCTAAACATATAATTATCAAAATTTTTGTTTAAGGAAATGTAAAAACACAAATATAACAAACTTAAAGGGATAGATAAAGTACAAATTAGAGGATCTTAACATTGAATCCCATTTCTTTCTTCTTCTTTATTCATATAAATATACACGAAAGCTGCAGTTGGAAAAAAGTGAGCCATAACTCTTTAATCTTCATGTTTTTTAAATTTCAATTTGAAGGTTCATTAAAGAGGTACGAATATCTAATTTGAGTTTTTAACTGATAAAAAACATTATTGCGGCCATAACAGAATTACTGTTTGAAACTTGACAACCGATATGCTCTACATAAATAGATATATAGAATTATAGATGAAAGACAAAAGTTTGTGTTTGGAACTTAATGTCATCAGACTTAGCGCAAAAAAAAAATTATTTATTAAATGTTTTTACTGTTTGATAATTAATATTTGTTGTTTGTTATTTCTGATGTAAATGCTTAATTAAGAGGAAGAAATAGATAGAGTTATAGAGGGGAAATGGTGATTTTGTAGTTTTTGCATGCATTAATTACTAATTGTTGACTACTTCATTTCAATAATAAATATGGTGTTATCTTTTAGGTTGAATTTATTATGTTATGTTATGTATCTAAATAAGAAGGGATTGAAGAGGGAAATTTGGAGATTGGGAGGGAAAAATACTTTTTTTAAGTGGTTACTCATTTAGTAGTATAGATTTATTTATTATGTTATGTTATGTATCTAAATAAGAAGGGATTGAAGAGGGAAATTTGGAGATTGGGAGGGAAAAATACTTTTTTTAGTGGTTACTCATTTAGTAGTATAGATAGGCACAAATATTATCTGAAGTGAATTAGACAAAGGTTGTGAGGGACACAATTATCTTATATCCTGTTAGTGGAGTTTCAGTAAATATTTAGATATGTGGGATAGGGGTAATGTGAGTATGTGACAATAAAGGATGAGTATGTTTTTGCAAGCATATCATTGTACTTTATACAAATATAGGAAACAAACCTCACTATGCTGGCAAGTAGCAATTACTTCATGATTTTCGATTTCTTATTCTTTAACACAAAATAAAGCTCTCTGTCTATGGTTGTGCATTTCTTCGTAATTTTTCTGGCATATGCTGATTTTTTTAGCACTTTCTTTGTAGCTTACAATGTCTAAATGCAGTTGCAGGCCAAAGCACAAGAGCTGATGATGCTAGAAATGATCAAGAAATAACACCTTTAGTTGCAGAGCCAATGACAGAATCGTTTTCTCCAGGTCGTGTTTATCTGAATAGAACTTCTGGACTTTCTGCTTCAGCTAATGCAACAAATGGGGCTCTGCATTTGCATGATGATGTTAGAAGAGAGGCAGCAGATATATCATCGGAAAATGCTGGCACTTCAGTCCAATCAACTTCAACAAGCACCAGTCAATCTGGAATTTCCCTCTTTCAAGGGTAGGAATATATTTATGACAGGAATTGCTTCCGTTATAAGCAAAGTAGCAAATTGCTAATTTTTTCAAATTGGAACATGCACTTTTCTATGGACTTGTTCTTCTCTGGTTTCCATCCGATGTTCTTAGTTCTTACATGAGAAAGCATTTATTTTTTGAAACTTTTAAATGCTAGGAGAATAAGATGCTATTCTTTGCCTTTGCTTTTTTCACCCCACCATGTAGCCAAGTTTCTCTTCTAGATGTAACATTAGCCTTTTTCTTATTTGTTTACTATTCAAGGGGAACAGCAACAGAGCTTGTGAAATATAGCAATGATGTATTGGCGATGTATAGGTCCACTTGGAGGGCTCAAGATTAGGATGGACACAGTTAAATTTTATTTGTTAATTATTGCACAATCTGATAGAAAAAATATGATTTGGAAGGATTATTCCATTGAAAAGATCAGGTTCTGGTCAAGCAAACTGGCTATTTTTTTTTTGGGTTTTTAAATATTGTTCTCACGTGGAACCTGCTACTTTTTGGACTATGACAAAGGCCATGTAAAAACTAAGAGGCTATAATAACTGTAGTGTTCTATTTACTATGATTTGTTTGCACATAGGTGATAGGTGTGATCAACAACCTAGAGGATTCTAAATGATTTTGTGATGACTAGTGTGTTTATTCCACTCACAGGTCATTTAGCTGCTATCTTTTGGCTTATTTGAAAGATACATCCTGACCTCTATTGTCCTAGCTTATAGCTGCGCCCCATCATGAAACTGAAACATTTCATTGCGGTTGTCTGGTATTTATTGAAGACAAAACTCGGAAACTATTCTCTTAAATTTTGACGAGCATATGATTCTAGGTTAGGGTGAACTTATTGTCTTTTTATGTCTACACTCTACAGAATAAGATTCCTTAAGATTAGATTGCTTTAATAGTTTAATCTGCTTCTTTTTTACCTACCTGCCTTAAGGCCATGCCAAAGATTGGCATGAATTCAACTGCTAAACATCATCTTTAATGCCATATTTGGGCTTTACTTTAGTGATTTTCCTCTTAGTAGTGGTCTTTGATTCTTTTGTTTGCCACAATTTGGTGACCATGATAACCAGGTGAGCGGCAGAATTTTGACATAATGTGAGACCTTCATGAATTAACTTCCATCTTAAGGTCTCTAATGACGTCAAAACTGTCTCATGTTCAGTTCTGTGCCACTGTCATGTTATAGGCTAGTTGAGCGAGCAAGAAAGACTGTTCGTGGATCAGCAGATGATATTGGTTGGCTTCAACGTGATCCAGATATGCCTTCAGTGGAAGATGGAACTGAGAGATTTATGGAAATTCTTGACAGCATCAGGTATTGATTCAATTTGCTTTGTAACGTCCCATTCATGTTGCTTACTAACACATGCATATTCTAATTTTTTTTTAAATCTCCATTGTCAGTCATGGTGTCCACAGGCTACCAAAGACGATGATTTATTTATTGGTTCCAGGTACTGTACATGTTTTTCACTCAAAAGGAGCGAAATATTGTTACAACTTACAACTAATTTGAAGTTTCTACCATCTTTCCAAAATAAGCCCAATTTTGATAATTTGAAATTTTCCCAAATATTGGGGATCCTTTTTTATAATAATCCGAGGAGTTCTGAAATCCCAGAATTTTTCTACAGTTCTTTTTATCCATGAAGGTCCCCCCCCCCCCTCTCCCTCCGTCTTCCTTATTGTTTGCTTTTTGATTGCCGAGGAAGATTATGCACCTTACTGTCGGTAGTACCTAACAAGCTAGCACTAGTGGTAATTTTGTGAATTAAAAAATATATAGTTGATAATTTGAGTCAACTGACCTTTTTACAGAAAATTTATTCATCTGGGTTTACTAATCTTAATGAGCAAAAAATATTAGTGTGTTAACCAGCTAGAAATCAACAAGGTACAACTGTACCAGCAGCTTTAAGATAAAAATTGCCCGAGGTTAAGGGGACTTGTGGTCACTGTTAGTGCTTGGTTGGTCTCTTTGCTCATCTGTATAATTTGTTTGAATGTTTGCAGGCCTTTTTAGCAACCATGGACCACTATATTTTACCGCCACAAAATCGAGTTTCTCAAAGATGGGTCTAACATGTCATATTGCCAAGATTCATAGTGAGGTACTTTTCAGCAGTTTTCACTCCAGTTAAGTTGTGCATGTATTGGTATATTTCACCATCTTTGTTAATATATAGTTCATGATAGGCTTCAGTGGAGAAAAATGCTGAAGTCCTAAAAGAATACATTGAGGAGATATATTGGGGTTCTAAGAAACACGTTATGCTGCTTGGTCATAGCAAAGGAGGAGTAGATGCAGCTGCTGCTCTGTCCATGTATTGGCCTGAATTGAAGGACAAGGTTGCTGGCTTGGTATTAACGCAGAGTCCATATGGTGGTAGTCCAATAGCTTCAGATATTCTGCGGCCCGGTCAACTTGGTGATTATGTTAATGCACGTAAACTCATGGAAATCTTGATTTGTAAAGTAATTAAAGTAAGCCTTTTATGACTTCTTTTTGTTTCTTTTGTATATTATGGTACTGAGCTAGTGAATGTCCTTTTTTCTGTCATCTTATCTTCATTGCTTGATATGATATAAGATAAATTGTTAATGAATTTATGCAACTGGGTAATGAACAAATACAGCGTTTTCACAGCCCCAGCTGGTGCTTTTTTAATTTTTGAGGTAAAAGTAACGGTGCATGCTAGGATTGGACTAATTGCAGATTTAGTAGAATGCAGGATTTGGCACAAAAAACTCGAGCTTCTCTATAAATAGGACATGTTGAGTGTTTCACTTGTATCCATTTGGAGATTAAACCTAAAACTAATTGTGTAAGATAGCATAGTATTTCTATATCCCACTAAGGTATCAGGATTGTTGTTGTTGCAAGGACAAGATTATGTGGATGAAGATTAGTGAAGCCTTCTCACACTGATTGTTTTAGCCACTGATTGTTTTAGACTTTTAGACCCAGAGCAAATACTTCATACGGATACGGTGTTGACAAAAAAAATTCAATAATGTGGGGAAGATTGAATCAGCTTATTAATTGTAACACTTAAGCTAGTAGTCCATGTGTTGACCCTTTATTTATAGAAAAGCTTAAACTGTAATTTTTATGCTGATGTTGATTATGTCTGCATTTTTAAGGGCGATCTACAAGCTTTAGAGGATTTGACATATGAAAGACGACGTGAGTTTTTGAAAAAACATCCCTTGCCCAAAGAGCTGCCTGTTGTATCATTCCACACAGAAGCTAAAATCTCTCCTGCTGTACTAGCCACACTATCACATGTGGCACATGCAGAGCTAGGCCAAGCTGCAAAACTCCCTGTGATGATACCACTTGGTGCTGCCATGGCTGCTTGTGCCCAGCTTCTTCAGGTCAGGTATGGAGAAAAGAGTGATGGCCTGGTGACTTGTCGTGATGCTGAAGTCCCCGGCTCTGTAGTAGTTCGCCCAAAAAGAAAATTGGACCATGCTTGGATGGTTTATTCATCTAACGAAGACCCTTCTGAAGCTGACGCTTCACAGGTATGTGAGGCTCTTTTGCAGCTGCTCATGGAATCACAGGGAAAAATGCAAGAACCTCATTCGAAAGATGTATGATGGCATGATTAGTGGGAAGTTTCCCATTCTTTGGTGAAAGTATAGAACACATTCATAGGTTTAACATGCTTTTTTTCCCCCTAAAATGAAGTATATTTTATGACCTAAGATCAAGCCTTGCCTCTTTCGTCTGGTCTCATGCCCTCTGAGAGGCCAACTTTTAAATCTTTACAGCTTGAATTTGTAATCTTTTGTATCCAAGATGTGGTCTACTTTATAACAATGTGTATATGTATAACAGATAAAAACTTCATAAAAATTGTACATGACAGGTTTTTTTTTAAAAAAAAAAATAGTACAGGACAGGTTTGAGAGTCGCTTAAAAGTTGTTTTTAAATTTCTTTTGCAATTCTCAAACGTTTATTTCTCTCAAAATTCTTTCCATTTACTTCATTACTGCCATACACATAGTTTCCTTTATTTTGGTTCGTTGCATGATTGATTCAAGCAATGATAATTAAACTTAGCAGGTTTTGACAAAAAAAAAAAATAATAATAATGGTTCGAACCCATTTTTCCAGGTAAAGACAACCTATTTTTAACCTAGCTTGAAAATCATTATTATTGTATTGAATTTATCATATTTTGAGAAATTTTAGACAAAAATACCTTAACCATTATATAATTTTGAATTTAGCATTATTTTTATTCAACCACTCGACATTAATTCTTTGACTTTAATTGGCTATTAATGTAGATAAATCTTGTAATTTGTAATTTTTAGAACATTTAAGGTACATTTTAGTACATTGCATTAAAATAATGAAAAATTAAAGGGTGTTATAATACTTCTCAACATGTTGGGTCAATCCAAACCCGAAGACTTTAGGTTATAAAAAAAAATAATAACATCGACCTGAATTCGTTGACACCGACTTGTTATAACCCGAACTCGAAACTGTTTCACATCAATCCGATCCATTTGACATGTCTAGTTCAACTTATGGTATCAACTATCATCAACAATTTTTACATATTTCAATGCATAATTTTGATCACTAAAATCTTTATGCATGAAACTATGAATAAACATCAAATAAATTGTATATTGATAAAGGTTACAATAGTTTGATGAATTTAACAAGATCTCACATATACCAGATTAGTTATGAACTTACTAGCTTTCTATGCGCGCTTTGCGTGCGATGATATTTTAAATAAATATATTAATCTGTCTAAACAAAATAAAATATAATAAATTTTATTTGTTTGAAAAATTGAAAAATATGTCAAAAAATTCAAACTCATTCATATAATCAGAAACAAACTTTTTCCCTTTCATTTGGTCATCCTACAACAATGAACATAAGAAAAAATTTAATTTATTTTGCCATATTCTATTGGCTATCAAATTTTTACGATAATCAAAATGTAAAATTTTTATTTGATGAAATATATCAATATGGATGTCTATTTATAGAGAATTTAAAAATATGAATTTTGGTATTTTTGTTTGGAAAAATGGAAAAGAATAATCCCACCTTGATTATTAAATTCTATTTTTCCTTTTTGTTTTATTTTTTTTGAATTTTATATTTTGTACTATTTTCATTTAAAAAAGTACAAAAATTGTAATAACCTTCCTTAATAATTATGAGTGATAGAAATTGAGATTTTAGAAAGTTTTGAAAAGTAATATGAACTTTTCGAGGGGGGACACCATGGTTTCCCCTTAGCTTATATAATAGAGATGAATAGGAAGAACTTATTGTAACAAGTAGTACTTTGTTCAACTCCATTGTTTTCCGCATTCCAAGTAATGCTAAGGCAGTGTTTGACTTCATATTAGGAATGAAAATGGATTGGAATCAAATAAAAAAAGAAAGGGTATCATTATATGACATCGTTATACTTGTGAAACAACTAGGGCCACGATACCTTTGAAGTTGATCAGAGGGTAGCAGAGGACATAGAAAAAGAGGAAAGAGCCTTAATGTTACTTTGTATTAACACAGTCTTACCGGCCTTTAAAAACTATTGGACAATTATCATAATATGTAGAATTGAATAATACAGTGATACTGATAATTTGGTAATTTGAGATGATAAGCCGTTAGAATTGGATAATACAGTGACTTAAATTATCAATCATCAGCAAATTTAACATAGCAACAAAATTAAAAATATCAATTATTTAAGAAAATCCCCTCAAAAAAATCAAAAGATAGAGGTTTGATAGAATATAGGTGTGTAATTTTGTAACTATGTTAGTTTTCTTAGGTTACGCTAGTCCTGTCAAAGTCGATCCAAAATCCGATCCGATCTTAATCTCACACGGTCCGAAACTCATCCGAATCCGAATATGACGGATCCGAATCTCAATCTGATCCGAACCTTATCTGATTCGAAACTCATCTGAATCCAAACAAGACCAATCCGGATTCGTCCCAATTCGATCCGAACCTCATTTGGTCTGAAAATCATCTAAGTCCAAACATGTCCTATTCGAACTCGTCCCGATCCGAAAACAACCTTATTCGAACATGTTTGATCCGTAAACAAATCAATCTGAACTCGTCCGATCCAAAGAAAATCTTTTTTGTTTATAGAATCTTTTATACACAGTATCTTGTTGAGAATTTTTTCATGGTGTAAAATATTTGTTCGGAATAGCTTGTAATACAATGCCTATTACCTAACAAATGAGTTAAAAAAAAAGATTAATTTCATTCTTCAGTAATTTTTTATATGTTAGACATTGATGTCGTAATTGGGTTACAGATATCATTTTTTTGATTTTAGCAACTAATTTGCCATCTGATTCATTCAATTTAAGTCTAATTTCATTATTCCACATTGATAGCCGTTTGATTATTCACCGAGATAATTGATATTGATATTCATTCATTCCATTAAACTTTGGTTCGATTTAATTGGGTTACAATTTACAAATATAATAGATGCTCTGCAAAGCATTCTAACTTTATATTATTATGAAAGAAAAAATTTTCCTAGAAAACCGTTTTATGGGAGGAAAATATTTTATTCCATTCAAGAAAGGCATGCCACATTTTTCATCATCTTTACCTACTTCTCTCTTTTTCTCTTTCAACCCTTCATTTCTATTTCTATTTCATCTCTATTTTTTTGTACTTTTTTCCATGGAAGGAAACAATAAAAAATAATTTTTTTTTACAACATCAGAAAATTTATTATTGATATCATAGCACTATTTATATATTTAGAAGCCCAATAAACCATATCCAATACTAATGTTCAAAACTCGAATCTTTATATGTGTATATGGTTTAGAGAGCGAGAAATAATGCTTTTAGTGATTACATTTTTGGACAAAATTGTGTTTTTACCTTTTTTTCTAATAAGAAAAATGTGTGCTTCTTAGGCCCTGTTCTTTTTGACTTAAAAGCTACAGTAATCAGATCAGATCAGATCAGATTATTATTATTATTATTATTATTATTATTATTCGAGCATTGTTTTTCCGCTCGACATTTTCCGACGACGGTTTTCGGACTGACTTTTTCAGCATTGATTATTCGGCCTACTTTTCCAGCGACGATTTTCGGGACGACTTTTTCGACGATGGTTTTCGGAATGACTTTTCCAGCAATGATTATTCGATAGACTTTTCTGGCGGTGATTATTCGACCGACTTTTCCGGCGACGATTTTCAAGCCGAATTTTTCGGCGACGATTTTCAAGACGACGGTTTTCGGACTGACTTTTTCCGGCGGTGATTATTTGGCCGACTTTTTCGGCGACGATTTTCAGGCCGCGTTTTTCGGTGACGGTTTTCGGAATGAATTTTTCAGCGGTGATTATTCGGTCGACTTTTTCGGTGACGATTTTGGAGTCAAATTGAATGAAGGGTTTGAAAAGAATGAAAAGTAAAATATTGAAGAGGTGAAATGAAATGAACTTGAGGCTTTAGGCTCATTAAATTTTTGTCCCTAATAAAAATAAAAATGAAAATATAAATGAAAATATAAATATAAATATAAATATAAATATTAATGCTAGTATTAATTCAAAATAAAGTTTTCACAGACATCAAAAGCAACCGCATGCGCAATACAATCCGGACCATCCCCAAACCAAATACGATTCCCCTCCTCAAAAGGACTACATTTAGCTAAGATATGGGCAACCATGTTACCCTTCCTTCTAACATGGCTCCAACCAGTAAAAGAAAATAAATTAGAAAGACTAAGGACATGATTAATAATATGAGAAATATCATTAATAGTAGTCTTCCTCCCTTGCAAATTAAAAGCTGCACAATACCCAGGTTAGGTTGTCACTTTCCAGCATTAAAGCATCAAAGCCCCCACAGTTACGTTAAGGGCTGTCGTCAAGGCGAGCTTCACCGCCATCGCTTCAGCCGTCTTCACGTCCTATCTGGCTCGCACCTGCTGCACCACTGCTGCTAGAACATCGCCCCACTCATCCCGCCAAGTCCCACTTTATTATCCTCCGATCCTCGAGAAACCCGGCATCACAGTTAGCTTTAATTAATTATCCCGGTCTGCAGTGGTCTCCGATCCAGTGATCCTCCACGGCCTCTACTGTCCTTGTACTCCATGGTTGCACCTCAAGAATGATATCGGCCTCAAAGTGTAGAAAGATTTCCCTAACTTTAATTAATTTGTTCACATCCCAGCCTTTCCTCGATCGGATCGTTCCGTCAAGCAAGTCCGCAACTCTCATATTTGTATCATATATAATTCGTTCCCTTTTGGCGACACTATAGTAAATGAGGGAGCGTGATTAATCCACCTATCACCCCAGACCATAATGTATGTTCATTCGCACCATTTCCCACAACCCATCTCGTCCCCTCTTCAATAATCCATTTACCACCTATAATATAATGCTCCGCCAAGAGTAACTAGGATTGAACCCCACCTTCGCCTTTAAAGCATCAAGCCTCGGGAAGTATTTGGCCTTCAGAATCTGTGCCACCAATGTGTTCGGATTATGAATTAACCTCCAGAATTACTTAGCAAGGAGGGCCTCATTAAATAATTCAACATGCCGAAATTCCCATACCACCTTGCTCCTTTGTTTTACAAAGTTTTTCCCAAGACACACAATGAATTTTCCTCTCCCCATCCTTCGAACCCCACCAAATATAAATATAAATATAAATCAAATCAGAAAAACTCAAATCAGATCAGACAAACTCAAATCAGATCAGACAAACTCAAATCAGATCAGATCAGATCAGATCAATCCTAAAGAACAGAACCTTAGTAAAGGGGTGATGTTACATAAATTATGAGGAAATAGTTATGATGTAATTAATGTCCCCTCTAAAATTTAGTAGTGTAGTACTTATATTTATGACCCAACAATTAAAACTAAAAGATATGTAAGTGATTGAGTGACCCTAACTGCCCGTTTGGTAGCTGATACTAAATAATGGTAATAAGATTGCATTTGTAACTAAATTTGGAAAGGAAATCAAAATACATTTCCATTTTGGTGCTAGTTTAACTTCAATTTATCTAATTTTCTTCACAAATATTCATTCACATCAAATAACACCCTCCCCAATGTAATGGATGAAAATAAAAAATAAGAAGAAAATTGAAGCTTCGGAATGAAAATTTGTTTTCCATGAGGATTATAAGGTTCCTCCTTGACAAAATTACACTATAAATTCATTATCATTATCACAATTTATTACCAATAACCAAACGGGTAAGAGTTGATAACCCTCCCTATATTGAATGTTCATTGGTAAAAAATATATTAAAATATTAATTTTATATACTACCACTCTCCAATTTAATACACATATAATAATATTATATTCAATTATTTCTAAGGGGATTGACAACCTTTAGGGCTATTCAATCATTTCTAAACTAAAATATTAATGATATATATGGTTTATTTTTTATTCAATATTTGTGTGGGATTGATACCCTTTTATATTTAGTCAAAAAATTTTAGTCTTTTTGTATATATTTTTTTAATGATACCCTTTTATATTTAGTCCTGCTCATCGTTTTACAAATAAATAAACAACATTGAATATTTTCAATACATGTAGTCATTTTTTCCTTCAATTCTGTATGTAGCTTTATATTTTGCCAATTTCTGTCCAGGATGCATGGATATATACTTCAATTAGAAAGTCGTACCTGTATCCTTGATTATTTGTGTTTTTACATAGATAATTTCCAAGCTATATTGAATATTTTTTTTCATAAAATTTCATATTATTATATTTTTTTATGTATTATTTTCTTATTTGTACATGTATCATTGATTATAGAAGCGACACATTCCATATCCGCTCTCGAATCCATACTCGTATTCATGCAACATAGTTTTTGGCATGGAAGTTATACCCATTACCTACCAATTTGAGTTGTTGGATTTCTTACCCGTATTCATGCAACCTATAAGAAGTTTCTTACACATATTCATGCAACCTTTACCCGTATTCATGCAACCTATACCCGTATTCATGCAACCTTTACGTTAACCATTGCACTTGAAGGGGATATAAAGGAGAAATTCTCAAGCAAGAGATGATGATCGAACCTTGCACCTCTAAGATGCAAGATGGGTGTAGGCACCACTTGCTCAAATTTACACCCTAATTGATGCTAACACGATTAAATTTTGATTGATCAGAGTTTTTAATCTTATCAAGTATTTTTTTCTTCTTATCACATATAGCTTATACGAGTATCCACTCTCACCTTGTAACGACGAAATACAAGGTTCGAACATTATTATTAGCATCCCATACACTATATGTGTAGCTTAAAAAGAGGGAATTTCCTCACCGTGTATTAAAAAGGCTGCCACCAAACATTTTTCTTCCGTTATAGGAAAACTACCTTTTTAAGCATGCCATGGATGTGTGATATTTTGGGATTAAGTATCACTCGCTAAAACAAACCAAAATCAAAAGCTTATATCATAGTTGACATCTATTTTGTGATAAGAAAAAATTGATGTAATTATAGCAGTAATTAAAAAAGCATTTTGTTAGAAATATAAGTAACAAAATTGTCTCTTATAAGTTATTGCTTCCCCTTTCACTATATGTCTATAGCTTCATATGCACGCTTTGCGTGCGCTGATATTTTAAATGTAACTTTGAATTTGTCTAAACAAACAAAAAATAATGTTGTTGTTTGTTAGAAAAAATTGAAATATTTTCAGATTCACATAATCATAACAGAATTTACCCTTTTCATCAGGTCATTTGACAATAATGAACAAAAGAAAAGGTTTATTTACTATATTCTATTTGCTATCAAATTTCTACGATAATTGAAATAAAAAAAATTATGTCGCATTTTTTATATAGTTGTTATTAAGTAGTAAAACAAACAACAAACAAAATAAGGTTCGAACCTGAGATCTCCTTTATTTTTTGATAGTCTAAAAATAGGGAAAAAAAATATCCGAATTGAATATCTTTCATACAAAAAAATGAATTGAAGAAACGTTGATCCACTATATATATTTTCCCTCCTACAAAGTTTCTACTATAATCAAATTGTAAAATTTTTATGTAAAAAACTATATCAATATGTGTATCTATTTGTAGAGAATAAAAAAAATATGAATTTGCATATTTTTATTTTATTTTTTTGAACTATATAATTTGTATTTAGAAGAATAAAAAATTGTACAAACTTTCCTTAATTATATATGTAGCTTATTTTTTGGAAAATTAAAAGGGGTATTAGAGACATTTCTAGGGGGGCACCATAGCTCCCCTTGGCTTATATAATAGAGATATATATATATATATGTATATATTCTTTTAAATGCAAGTTTTGGGTTTAGTGATTTTTTTGGCATATATAACCGTACTCAATATATAGGAATATTAACCACAATCAATGGTTAGTATCTTAGGTCACAATTATTTTGCGATAATTGAAAACTTTGGAATATACTTACGACTTGTTTGGTTGTTGGTAATAAATCGTGGTAATGGTAATGAATTTATAGTGTAATTTATTTAAGGAATAACCTTATAATCTTCATGGAAAACAAATTTGCATTCCCAAATTTCAATTTTCTTCTCATTTTTCATTCCCATCCATTACCATTGGGGATGGTGGTATTTGATTTGATGGGAATGAATATTTGTGAAGAAAATTAGATAAATTGGAGCTAAGGTAACACCATCATGGGAATAGATTTTGATTTCCCTTCGAAATTTAGTTATAAATTCATTCCCATTGTCATAATTTATAACCGGCTACCAAATGGGTCGTTAGAGTTTGTTTAATGGCACATTTTAATTTTTTTGCAATAATACATATATTTTTTTGTGAATATTAAAATTCTAAAAATAAATATAAGTAAAAATATTTTTTTATCAGTTTAAATACTTATTAGGAATTATGATTATTTTTCTCACGCCCTAAATTTTATATATATATTAAGATTCAACTATTGGAAGATTTAAGATGTACGAGTATTAAAGGAATTACTTGATAGTTAATTATTAATGTAGTTAACACATTAGTTAACTAAACTAGTACCCTAAAAGTAAGATTAGAAAAAGGATATGCAATTAAATTGAGCAATACATTACTTTGGAACATTAGTGGAAAATATGATACTATTCATATGATTCTTATATTATTCATTCACATAATCAATAAATTGTTTCTTTTTCATCCCACAACGATGAACAAAAGTTTTAAAAAATCATTCATTATAGTCTCTCTGCTATTAAGAGATTAAAATTTTTATGTGTCAATGCAAACTATATATATCTATATGACTATATGAGTTTCATTTGTAGAGAATTTAAACATATTTTTTTAGTCTTTTTATTTTATTTTTATAAATTATATATTTTGTAATATTTTTGTTTAAAACAAAAAAAAAAAAGTTCAAAAAATTGTAATAGCATTGATCCTTAGTAAATTAGTAGTGACATTATTTGAAATTTTTAGAAATCTTTAGCTTATACGAGTACTAGCCTTATATATATACTAGCCTTCTATGCACGCTTTGCGTGCGAGAGTATGTTAAATACATCTATTAATCTGTCTAAATAAACTTTTTTAATTAAAAAAAAAACTTTTTTCCTTTCATTTGGTCATCCCACAACAATGAACGAAAGAAAAGTTTTATCTACCATATTCTATTGGCTACCAATTTTTTTTTATGAAATATATCAATATGGATGTCTATTTATAGAAAATTTTCAATTTTGAAAATTTTGTTTTATTTTTTCGAATTTTATATTTTGTACTATTTTCATTTAAAAAAGTTCAAACACTGTAATAACTTTTTGTAATAAACAGGGGGTGATACAAACTAAAATTTTAGAAGGTTTTGAGGGTTACATTAGACATTTTGAGGGGGGACATCATTGCCCCCCTTGGCTTATATAATAGAGATATTTTGCGTGCAACGATATTTTGTATGTAACTTTTACTCAATAAAAAAGGTTTAATTGTGGAATTTGAACAGCTGAAAATAGGAGGATTGTGCTTCCAATTTTTCTTGATAATAGAGGTAAAAAATGTATACGTATCATAAAGTTTCTATAATTTTTTAAAACAATTCAAAGTATTTTTTATTGTAAAGAAGTTATACGTAATTTTTTTAAATGCAATTTTATGAGGACACCATAACTCCTTCCCTTAATCCCTTATCGAAAAGTGATTACATGAGAGTAGTTAGTTATCCCACACTTTTACTAATGACCATCATATTTAATTACAATTCACATTTAAAATAATCTTGAATTCTTTTTTTATTTCCCCAAGTGCGAATGAGCCATTAAGGGTAGAGATGCAAATCAATCTCAAAATCACCTAAAACGAAAGGAAAACTTTAACTATTTGAGCTATCTTTTACTTTCATAAATCAGCCAAGTTCTTTGGGTTGTAGCTGGAGGCGACAAAAGTGATCCGATCCGAATAAAACTTACCTGAATTCACATGATATTATTGTTATTAAAATATAGTTGACCTGTTCCAAACCCAAACCAACCCGAATTACTTGACCATTAAAGTGTGCAATATTAATTCATATACTCTTAAAATTTATTAGGCAAAAACGCAAAATTGACCCGAACTGATCTCGAATCAACTCAACCTGTACTCGAGCTGAACGACCCAATTGCCGACTTTAGTTGTAGGCTTGTAGCACGAGCAAGTAATAAGTAACCCCGCGAATTTGGATTTTAGGAAAATAAATAAACACAATAATAAAAAACGAATATTCTCAACTGATAAAAAAACGTCTTACGGAGTACTCGTATTTGTTATATAACTAGTATTATAAAGAGGGAGATGGAGAAAATATTGGAGAAGATGATTATTATTGTATCTTCATCATCCAAGTGGATACAAGTATTTATACACATTCATAAAGCAACTCAAAGGCCTAGCACCTAAATGAGAATGGGGGTTACATCATTATTAGCTAGGAACACTAAGAGACATAGGTTATTACTACAAGATCATTCTAGATTAATTGAGAATCAAATAATATCTAGGGAGACCAATGGACATCCATAAACTAAGTATTGCATAACACTCCCCCTTGGATGTCCACTGCATGAAACAATGCCTCATCAAAACCTTACAAGGAAAAACCCTGTGGGAAAAACCCTTGTGAGGGAAAAAGAGTACATTATTTCATAATGCGCATAGGATGAAGCTGCCTCATTAAAAACCTTACCAGGAAAAACCCAATGTGGGAGAAAACCATGGTTAAGGGGAAAAGAGTACAGCGCGCATTTAACTCCCCCTCATTGAAACATTAATTAAGATCTTTGAGACGGCGCATTCCAATTCGATGAACTAGCTTCTTGAACGTAGCGGTTGGAAGAGCCTTAGTAAACAGGTCTGCCAAATTCTCACATGACTGAATCTTCTGGACTTTTACATCACCATTCTTTTGCAGATCATGGGTATAGAAAAACTTTGGTGAGATGTGCTTCGTTCGATCACCTTTGATGTACCCTTCTTTGAGTTGTGCAATACAAGCTGCATTATCCTCGTATAGAACTGTTGGAGCTTGCTTCTCAAATGACAGTCCACAATCTTCATGTACATGCTGGATCAAAGACCTCAACCACACGCATTCACGACTAGCTTCATGAATTGCTAGAATCTCTGCGTGATTTGAAGAAGTGGCTGCAATGGTTTGTTTCATTGAACGCCAAGAAATGGCAGTGCCACCATATGTGAATACGTATCCAGTTTGTGATTTCCCACCATGGGGATCAGATAAGTACCCTGCGTCTGCAAAACCAACTAACGCATCTTTGGACAAGTTAGAAAAATATAACCCCTTATCTTTTGTACCTTGGAGATAACGAAATATGTGCTTCACCCCATTCCAATGTCTTCGGGTAGGGAATGAGCTAAACCTTGCCAATAAATTAACAGAAAACGATATATCAGGCCGTGTATGACTAGCAAGGTACATCAATGCCCCTATTGCACTTAGATATGGTACTTCAGGACCAAGAATTTCTTCATTACTTTCCCGAGGACGAAATGGGTCATTGTTTAAATCTAGTGACCTCACTACCATCGGACTGGTCAAAGGATGTGCCTGTTCCATATAAAACCTTTTAAGCACCTTTTCTGTATATGATGTTTGATGCACAAGGATTCCATCTTTTAGGTGCTCAATTTGTAGTCCTAAGCAAAATTTCGTTTTTCCAAGGTCTTTCATTTCAAATTCTCTTTTCAAATATGCTACAGTTATTGAAATCTCTTCAGGAGTTCCAATGATATTCAAATCATCAACATATACAGCAATAATGACAAATCCTGACCCAAATTTCTTTATAAAAATGCATGGGCTGATAGGGTCATTCTTATAATTTTCTTTCAACAAATATTCACTAAGGCGATTGTACCACATACGCCCTGATTGTTTCAATCCATACAGAGATCTATTTAATTTGATGGAATATTCTTCTCGTGATCTTGAACCTGCTGCTTCTGGCAGCTTAAATCCTTCCGGAAGTCTCATATATATATCATTATCCAGTGGGCCATACAAGTACGCTGTGACTACATCCAACAAGCGTAAATCAAGTCCTTCTCTTATTGCCAGACTAATCAAGAATCTGAAAGTAGTTGCATCCACCACAGGGGAGTATGTCTCCTCATAATCAATTCCGGGCCTTTGTGAGAATCCTTGTGCCACTAGACGTGCTTTGTATCTCACAATTTCTCCTTTTTCATTTCTTTTACGCACAAAAACCCATTTATAACCCACTGGTTTCACACCTTCAGGTGTGCGGACTACCGGTCCGAATACCTCTCTCTTTGCAAGAGATTTCAATTCTGCATCAATTGCTTCTTTCCACTTTGGTCAATCATCCCTTTTTCTACATTGATCCATGGATCTAGGTTCTTGATCCTCTTCATTATTCATTACATCAAGTGCTATATTATATGCAAAAGCATCATCGACGTCGATTTCATTTCGGTTCCAAGTTATTCCAGACATGACATAATCTGTTGAGATCTCTTCATTTTCAGGTACCTGAGTTTCTTCTGGAACTTTATCATCTGTCATGTCTATATTCTCTTCAGGAGAATTATTAGGACGCTTTATTTCCTCGAATTGGCCATTTTCAATTATTGCTCCTTTTCTTTTCCGAGGATTTTTATCTTTGGAACCCATTGGTCTACCACGCTTTAGGCGTACCCTAGACTCATTAGCCACTTGATGTTGTCCTTCTGGGACATCAATTCTGATAGGAGCATTAACAGCTGGTATATGTGACTTAGTCACTCTATTTGGGTCAGAAAATGCGTCTGGCAATTGATTTGCTAATTTTTGCAAATGAATTATCTTTTGGACCTCCATTTCACATTGCTTAGTACGAGGATCAAGATGAGATAATAATGCATTCCAATCAATT
Organism: Salicornia ramosissima; assembly: GCA_951394345.1. Lineage (NCBI taxonomy): Eukaryota > Viridiplantae > Streptophyta > Magnoliopsida > Caryophyllales > Amaranthaceae > Salicornia > Salicornia ramosissima. Next base: position 46,562,016 of record OX596234.1, on the reverse strand, counting down.
TCCTTTTCCAGCTGTTTATTTTCTCCCCCTAATGTCGGGAAGACTGACTCATTAAAATGACAATCTGCAAACCGAGCCGTAAATAAATCCCCTGTTGATGGTTCCAAGTATTTTATTATTGATGGGGATTCAAATCCGACATATATCCCTAACCTCCTTTGAGGACCCATCTTATTACGCTGTGGTGGAGCAATTGGAACATATACAGCACATCCGAAGATTCTTAGATGGGATATATTTGGTTCCTGACCCAAAACCAATTGTGATGGGGAGAATTTATGATGACTTGTTGGCCTGATGCGAATGACTGCTGCTGCATGTAATATAGCATGTCCCCAAGCAGATATGGGTAGCTTGGATTTCATAAGCATTGGTCTAGCAATTAACTGGAGATGTTTAATTAGAGATTCTGCAAGACCATTTTGTGTGTGAACATGAGCTACAGGATGTTCAACACTTATTCCAAGGGACATGCAATAAGCATCAAAAGCTTCAGAAGTAAATTCACCAGCATTATCTAGACGAATAGTCTTAATAGGATAATCAGGAAAATGTGCCCTTAATTTGATCAACTGGGCAAGCAGTCTCGCAAACGCCAGGTTACGAGTTGATAATAAAGATACATGTGACCATCTAGTCGATGCATCGATTAAAACCATAAAATATCTAAATGGTCCACATGGTGGGTGTATTGGCCCACATATATCTCCTTGTATCCTATCAAGAAAATTAATAGATTCATTATTTATCTTTGTTGGTGATGGCCGAATAATTAATTTGCCTTGTGAGCAAGCAGCACAAGAATGACTTTGAAGAATCTGCTGGCTCTTCAAAGAATGTCCACATGAATTCTCAATAATTTTCCGCATCATCATAGAACCGGGATGGCCTAACCGGTCATGCCAAACTACAAAGTCATCAGTAAACTTCTGGTTTACTATAGCATGTGCTTCAACTGCACTTATTTTTGTGTAGTACAAACCAGTAGAAAATGTAGGCAATTTTTCTAAAACATGTTTTGTGCCTTGGGATATATTTGTGATTTGAAGATATTCTTCATTTCTTTCATTGATTGTCTCAATATGATATCCGTTATGACGGATGTCTTTAAAACTCAACAAATTTCTTTGAGACTTAGGGGAGTATAATGCATCAACAATTTCAAATTTTGTTCCCATAGGCATCAATATATTTGCTCTTCCGGAGCCTTCGATAATTTTTGTACTACCAGATATAGTACTCACACTAATATTTTTCATAATCAAATGAGAGAAATATCTCTTGCTTTTAAGTATGGTGTGAGTCGTTGCACTATCTGCTAAGCACACATCTTCACCATTTAGTGCTAATTGAGCTTGAGTACTCATGTTCTTCAAAGAAATAAAAATAAAATCACAAAACAATACTTGTAATATATATAAACTACATAAAGAAAGGCATACAAGTTTATTATATGATAATAAGATAATAAAGTCCAAATGCGAACAAAAGATTCAAAATAACATAATAAAGTCCATTAACTAACAAAAATAAACTAATAGAGATTTTATTTTCAAACAAAACATAAGTCTCAATTATTCCCTTCAGGGGCGGTGAAGAAATCAGCAGCATCCAAGTGCATCATAGTATCATTATTCCCTTCAGGGGCGGCGAAGAAATCACTAACATCCAGCTGCATCATATCATTATTATGATCAAAATCCCCTTCACCATCTTCATATACAAGATTGGTCTCTACCTTCTTCCCTTTTTGCTTCAATGATTGTTGGTAGAGATCAACAAGGTGCTTTGGGGTGCGGCAAACACGGGACCAATGACCATTTCCTCCACAACGATAGCAAACATTGGTCACATTTTCACTTCCTTTCTCAGTTTTATTGCCACGTGCATTATCCCACTTCTGGTGGGAATTAGACTTCTTAAAGTGACCACCTCGACCTCTGGTAGGTCCATATCCTCTACCACGACCACGACCTCTACCACGACCTCGACCACTGCTACTGGCAGGGTCTTTTATTGTTTTTCCCTTGCCGGTTGCAACATTCACTTCAGGGAATGGCGCAGAACCGGTAGGTCGTGATTCATGATTTTTCAATAATAGCTCGTCATTTTGTTCAGCCACAAGTAAACAAGAAATTAGATCAGAATATTTCGTAAAACCCTTTTCACGATATTGTTTACTAAGGAGAAGGTTCTCCTTGTGAAAAGTACTGACGGTTTTTTCAATCATCTCTGCATCAGTTACTTTCTCTCCACATAATTTTAGTTTGGAGGTTATTCTGAACATGGCTGAATTATATTCAGTTACAGTTTTATAATCTTGAAATCTCAGATTAAGCCATTCATAACGAGCAGCTGGAAGTATAACTGTCTTTTGGTGGTCATATCTTTCTTTCAAGTTATTCCAAAGTACCTCTGGGTCTTTCACAGTTAAATATTCAGTTTTTAGAGCTTCGTGGAGGTGATGGCGAAGAAAGATCATGGCCTTGGCCTTATCTTGATCAGATTCTTTATTTCCTGGTTTGATAGTATCACCAAGGCCCTTTGCAGCTAAATGAATTTCAGCATCTAGCACCCATGATAAATAATTCTTTCCAGTAATATCAAGGGCAACAAACTCAAGTTTTGCTAGGTTCGACATTGCAATTCACTATAAAATAGTATTCCAAGTAATATTAGTTAAATGGGCAAAGTAATAATAATTGGGACTAAACTTTATTGTAAAATAAAAGATTAATTCATTAAACACAAAATATGATCACAAAACAAAATCTATATACTCTTATTGTATATTATTCAAACATAAAGTAGAAATAAAAGAGATTTCAACCCAAAATCATATGGCTCATGACATATAAGTATCAAACAAAAAAAAGTCCAGCAATAAGTTTAATTATAAAACAAATTCAGTGTCTCGTATAACTGTGCAGTGTAACAATGTTCAAAGTTCAACTTACAAACAAATTAAACAATACACCTATAATGTAAAGCCATCAAAGTAGCATAATCATACAGTAAAGATGGCTAACAAACAAAGTAGAATATGGGAGACAAATAAATCAAAGATAAATAAAAGAATTAAAGAATAGTAGGAGTATAAAGATATATAATATTATAATTAGTATATGCACTATGTATAAGATAATGAATATTCATATCAAACAATTAAACAAGGGGGTACTCTGTACATTATATGGAATTCGGCAAAGATAAGTCGGCAATGTTATTCATTAACAATAAAGAATCATCAAGCACCAAAAAAAAAAAAACAATAAAGAACCATTCGTTGTCCAACAAAAACAAGGGACACTGTTCATTTTATACAATGAGGTCATCAATCAAACAAGCACTTTTCATTGTCAATGTTAGTATAGACAAAATTATCAATGAAAATACGGACTATGCTATAAATTATAGCATAGAAAAATCATTGGGATTATTAAGCATAAATCATTAATATATACATGGTACTATTGAAATATCAATCGCAGAAAAGATATTAAAATTGATCGACAAAACATTCTAATCAGCTAGCAATCGTAAAAAAAATTAAATTAGATGAGTTTATATTGCGTACCTCTTTTTGGTGGCAAGGTATAATTATATAGCAAACCCTAATAGCCCTTTGATTAGAGGATCGTGCTGATAACGTGTTATATAACTAGTATTATAAAGAGGGAGATGGAGAAAATATTGGAGAAGATGATTATTATTGTATCTTCATCATCCAAGTGGATACAAGTATTTATACACATTCATAAAGCAACTCAAAGGCCTAGCACCTAAATGAGAATGGGGGTTACATCATTATTAGCTAGGAACACTAAGAGACATAGGTTATTACTACAAGATCATTCTAGATTAATTGAGAATCAAATAATATCTAGGGAGACCAATGGACATCCATAAACTAAGTATTGCATAACAGTATTTTATTTTTGGGTGCTCAATTTTTATTTTTGAGCAAAAAATAAATAAGCTCTCATCTTTTGTTGAAAGCTTCTGTATTTCTTTGCTATAATTCACAATTCAAGCTCACTTCTTTGAGAGAAAGAGAGAGATCATTAACAATCACTGTGAAAAAAAATTCTGTTCAACTTTGACAGAATCAGGGAAAGAGACATCTTTGAATCAAATTTCGTCCTTTGTCATATGTTATTCCGCTGAGAAACTAGGGTTTCGAAACTTTGGGAGGGTTGGTGGAGTTAGGGTTTTTATTTTTTTGGTGATTTCTCATTTACTTTACTTTCCTTCTGAATCATGAGACCTACATCTGTTGATTTCTGGGTGTTTGGGTTGAAAATTTGATTCTGTTTTTGCCTCTTTCTTTTATGACAAATTTTCGCCCTCAATAATTTAGAGGGTTTTTGCAACTTCTGTATTCATCAATGGCGAGTACAGGGGAAGCAGACCGAAAACGACGTCACGTGAGCTCTATTTCTCCTACCGCTGGAGCTGCCATGGCTAAGAAGCATCCTTTTGCGCCTGTTTCTGAGGACAAGAAGGTTTTGGTTATCATAAAACTCTCTTCTTTAATTAATCTTTTGCATAATGGTTTGCACTTTGATATTAGAAATTTGGATTGGATTTCAATTTCTGATGCTTGTCTATTGTTTCTGTTTGATTTGATTTTGTTGTTGTTGGCACCATAGCTTGAACCCATAGTCGAAGTGTTAGATATTTCACCACTTAACCAATAGTCCATTAGAAAAGCTAGTATTTCTGTTTGATTTGATGGTAGGATAGTTTTTTCTTTTTTTGCTGTTTCATTTAAATGCTACTTTATTTTTTTTTTACGGGCGAAGATGATAGCGCGGGTAATGCTTTCTTTGTATGCTCTAATCGAATTGTGTTTATATGAGGGCATTTTTGGTAGAAGTGTTAGGATAGTTGAAATTTGGAGACTTATTAAAGAGGTCATGGTAGTGAGGTGGGTTTCATTCCCTTTGATTTCCATTTAGAGATATAGATATGGATATTAATGACAAAAGGTTGACAATGGATATGGCATGAAACGCGTGTTGGAAACGACACGCAGGCATGTTAGAATCGTATTCATTACTTTTATTTTCTTAAAAAGATACTTAAAAGGTTTAGGGAAATTTGGAGGTGTTTTGGTGTAAAAATTGGATGATATGCTGGCCTGGCGGCGATTAGGGTTTTGGTTGTGAGCCTTTATATATTACAAAAGCTTGTAATTTTCATAGATAAGCCAAAATTGAGATGGCTTCATACAGATCTGATCAACTCTGAGCATTTAAAAGGTTAGAATAGGATGTGATTGTTATGATTTCTTACTTGAGAGGCGAAGCCCTTTCTTTTCATGGTTTTTTTTATTTATTTAATTTTAATAATTATATGCTTATCAAAATGGGTATCTTTAGGTTTTCAAATTTTCATAATTAATTGAGATAAAGGGATACTTGATTTCACAATACGGGTTTTTGGTTGCTGGAAAAATTTGGGAGTGATTTTTTTTTCATTTGTGGTTCTCTTACTTCAATCTTCTTAATATATGATTCTCTCTCACCCATCTAATATCTACTTGAAACTGGTCTGACCGATATTTACTTTTTTGTTCTCTCTCTAAATGCACATAAATATTTAGATAAAAACCATGTTTTATCATGTTTGCTTGATCTTCCAGATCATGTTAATGACGGAATCATGCATTTGAGATTTAATGTTGGCAATCATATATATATATATATATATTTGGTTCAGTCTCTTTTTCTTGCGATCTTGTTCTTTTTTCTCCCCTTCAAAATTCTATACCTATGTTGGTGACAGTACAAATTGGTGGATTCACTGAAAACTGAACTTTTATTCACTAGTAAGTTTAATCTTTTCCTTTTTTTTTTTGCTTCTCAAAGTGTGAATAGTTCGGAATAGTTATGCACTTGACAAATGAGAGAAATATTTGATGTGCTTTCATCCAATGTTTCCGTTACTATTGCTCACATTAATTAGATAATGGAGCTACTCTAACATTTTTTTTAATTTTTTTTTTGTTAAAAAAAATAAAAAATTCAAGAGAACTAATTATTCTCCAAATGTTCAAAGATTTATTACAAGGTTGATCATGTCTTCATTTGTGTTTCAATATACTATAACTTTTTTTTTAGTTGAAAATGCAACAATGCACATGCTATCGGAAACATTTATCTTTTTTGAAAATGGTATGTGTGAAAACTGAAATTAATGCTAGTACCTATAGTTTTAGCTTCAGGCTTATATAAATCAGTTGTATGATCGTTTTTTGGTACATTGGTCAATCTCTCTCTTTGTCCTGACATTATATGTCCATTGTTGGTTGGATTTTGGAGGAAAAAAAAGATGGATTCTTAATTCCAATACAACTTTAGGGCTGATAGAATAGTATATATATTGTTATAGAGCTAAGCTTTGTACTTTTATTTATTTTTTCCTTTTTTTTGTGTTAATGACTGTAGTTCTCGAGTTTTTATTTTATTTTTATTTTTAAATATACCCTTGTTCTATGTTATAGGTTGATGCTGCTGTGCTTCAGTATCAAAATCAAAAGTTATCTCAGAAGCTTGAGGTTCAGAAGATAGAAATAATGTCGCTTGAGAATAAGTTGTCGCAGCGGAAAGAGAAGCAACACTCATATGATAAAGTGTTGTCAGCTGTCAATAATTGCTGGAGTAAGGTAAATTCACGTCACACTTTTGTCAGTCATTGATTTGTTTATTTATCATATTTAGGCTCTGTGTTTATTTGGTTTGTCATGTCTTTTATGGTTTAATATCTATAGTCTTACCCCCTGACCTTATTACAATTTTTTATATTTTCACCCACTGCCCATGGGACAATAATAGCTGTTGGATGACTTGGAAACTCGATCTATTCACATCAAAGGCCTGGTCAGCAGTAGAGGGAATATTCACCAGTCAGGAGTGATGGAGGGTAATTAATTCTTGTATGAAATGTCTTTGTTATAAATTCCTGTTATTGTGATGGTGATTATTATGGTCAGGGTTCATCCGTTCATGAGTCCTTTCAGACTTTTCATAATTACTGCAGGTAAAGCTTAAATTGAAAGAATATTGCATGTTCAACCAGATGCTTCAATTAATGTTGAATTATCATCTTGTGTTCCTTCTGTTGAAGTAGTAGGCTCTCTTGTTTACATCTTATTTGCCTAAAAAACACTTAGAAGGGAAGTATAGTAGAGGATTGGACTTAAGCATTCACATGAAGGCTTCAAATAGTTATTAGAGTCGGTAATTCGGTATCATGCAGGATCAATGAATTTGTTTTCCATGCTTTGTGGGTCAGTCTTTGAAGTATGTTGGAGGATTAGACTTTGAATTTTGAAATGATTTGCTCATCTTTCCTTCAAATGGGCGTTAGTCTGTTAGAGCTGGCGTCGAACTATCGATTTACTTTCTGTAGTCTTGGATAGGTAATTCTAGGCTCAGCTGGGAACTTCTTGTTTTGTTGTGAGTTTCAGCAAAAAATGCAGTAGTCCATTCTTGTGAAAGGAAAATGAATACATTGAAATTGAAGATAAAACCACTGGGGGCTAAGCATTTTGCTGAGAAGCATAGTCTTCCTAGTTTTTTTAGTTGTTTGTGCTTGCATATTGTGTTTGTTTGTTTTTGCTTTTCTGAAACCCTGGTTTTTTCTGTCAGTTTCTGTTTCTGTTTCCTTTTTTTTGACCTTTTGATGTTTTTATTTATTTTTATTGTTTCCTGTAGTTTTAGGTTTTGTAATTATGTGTAACAATTTCTGTTGATTTTGGATCAGATGGTTCTTCCTCTTCTGCTGATGATCTGATTTTAAAGCGGCTTACGAAAACAGGCTCACCTGAACCTTGCTTAGCCAGCAGTTCCCTTGATCAGATGTTAGAAGATGGAGATAAGACCTGTGAGAAATCTAGAAATATGTTGCGTAATATAGTGGCAGCTATTGATGATTTGTGGTTTATGAAAGATAGATTATATGCTACTGCATTGACATCACTTCCAGAGGATGGTTAGCTCTGTTTGCTTGAAATGTACAATTATTTGTTGGGTAACCCCCTGCTCATTATATTTATGTGCTTATTATTTTCTATTCATGCTTCAATTTGTTTGGTCTTTTAGGTTCATTCAGGCAGAAAGCATCCAACGGTATGATGGCAGAAATTAAGAATTTGCGGTCAACACTTAGTGATCTGCTTTTAAAACACAGATCGCTTGCAAGAGAATTGCGTAAGCATCAGGAATGTGATTTGAAGAACAAAGCTGAATTGAAATACTTGCGAGGTAGCTTTAATCGTTATTATTATTAATTTTTTAAACTGATTTTTAGCATCAGCAGATGCTGCTTTTCAGTGTTGCCCACTTTACAAATGAACTCAAGTCAAAATTATATTAACTCCTTAAACTACTAGTATCCTCTTTGAATTAGATGTCAATTATTTTTCACTGGTTATGTATTTCTCTGTGCCAAGTACTGTCTATACTACATGTGTGATTTGACACTAATGTAATGTTTACTTAGCCCCTTCTAAGTGTTTTCACCGTCTATCCTTGGCCCGCATCTAGTGTACCTTATCTATTTGCCGACCAAGCTGTGTTGATTAAATGAGTGTGACTACTCAGAAAAGCGTTTGTGATGTAGGCTTGAAGAACTTAGTAGCTGGATTTCTGGTGTGATGACAATAATTTACTTGTAATTGATAAACTTTTGTGCTCATTAGATCATTTTCTTGTCTATTTGCTGGCTAAGCAGTACAAAGAAGAGTATGGCTATGGCAGTCCACTAGAAATTCTTTGATCGTTTATCAAGTATCAGCTTACTCTGTGCTTGTCAGAACATCTTCAATTTTGTGTTGTATACTTGTATGAGTTGTATCTATATTGCATGGCATTGTGTTTAGGTCAAATTATCCTTGACACAATTTCACGCTCAGGCGCTTTAACAAGTAACAACAACAAAGCCTTCTCTCAAAAAATTTGTGGTCGGTTAGATGTGAATCAATGTGTAGAATTTTAAAAGTCATTAGCCCATATTTCTCCTACGTGCTTCCCTATCTAACATCACCTCTTTCTCAAGCCTTAGTAGCCTAATATCACTCGGAATCGCCCTCATTCAAATTTTCTTTGGTCTTCCATTACCTCTCACCTTTCCATCAATTTCTGTCACCTTCCCATCAATTTGCCAATCCTCAAGCCTCCTATTGGTATCTGGTCTCGGTCCCTGTCTCACCTGCGAAACATAGCCAAATCTCCCTCAGTTTATTCCCATATCTTCCTGATATTCGTGTTTCTAATTTATACTTTCTTGTATAGTTGTATGTCTGCACATCCAACATAACATACACAATCGTTGCCACTTTCATCTAATGAATGTAGTAGCGTTTCAATACTATGCCATATAGCATCGCAAACTAACTAATAATTATATACTACCTCCGTTCCAAAAAAAACGCAACAATTGTCATGGCACGGACGTAGGCATTTTTTTGTTGTGGTTAATTAGAAAAAGTGAGGGGTAGTTGATTAAAATAAATGGAGAGAAAAGTAGGGACAATTAAAGGAGTTGTGAGAGAGGGTGGTGACCATTAAAGAAATGGAGAGAGAAAAGGTGGGGACAAATAAAGAATTAGTAAGGGTATGTATGTCTTTTAAGTAGCAAAAATTCACTATATAAGGAAAATAAAAATTTGTTGCATTTATTTTGAAACATCCAAAAATGGAAACTGTTGCGTTTTTTTGGGAACGGAGGAAGTATTAGAATTTTCCCTTAAGTAATCATGGTGCTCCTTTCCGCTTTGACTAGCTTGATTTGATCTTGTGAGCATCTTCATCCAATTCACGTTTTTTTTGGATTGATCTGAGATACCAAAATAAGTTATTTAGAATGTTAAACACTCATTCCATCCAATTAATTGAGCTTGTCCCCCTACTTCTTTTCCCGCTAAATTTGCAATCCAAATATTCCGTCTTACTCTAAATTTGCACTCCTTTCATCTTTGCCTTTTTTTAAAAAAAAAATTTCCCGCGAGGGGGGTGGGGGTTGTGGATGGGGTGGATTGATGGTGATTTTCTCCATGTATAATGTACAATTGGCCAATTGTTAGGTACGTGCTGGATTGGTAATGGAGTTATGGTCTTGTGCAGAAGAGCTAGAGGGTACCATTGGAGAGCTGGAAGAATGTAACCAAAATTTGGCAGCCTTAAAAGCTGAGAAAGACGCAACAAAGGGAGCATTTTTCCCTGTGTTGAACATGGGAAATAAACATGTTTTTAATGACAAGACGACAGACCAACAAAAAGATCTCCAAGATATGGAAGCAACGTTAAAGGAGTCGATGGTAAAGAGCTGGTTTTATGGTGTTCGCCAGAGCAGGGTAGGCTCAATTATTAAATTTGAAAATGTTTTTGCAGGATCAGTCCTCTTCCAGACTACAAGAACTGAAGCATTTGCATGAAGAAAGGATAGAAATCCTGAAGAAGCTTTCCAGTTTTCAGGTTTGGTGGAACCCTTACAGATATGAATGCTAAACTTTTTTTCAACCTTTTCCTTCCTGAAAGCTATAGACTTGCTCCAAAAGCAGGCAATTATTGACTTCATATTGATTAATGACAGGGAGTACTGAAGAATGTGAAATCTATATCCTGTGCCAGAGCTTTTAAGCTAGTGAAAGAAGAACTTGAGAAGTCAAAAGCTGATGTCATCAAATGTCAGGCCTTATTTGAAAAACTTCAGGTTGTAACTGGTCGGTAATTTTACACGTGTATGACAGAGTTGCTTTCTGGAGTAATATTCTTGTGTAGCTGAGTATTGATGTCGTGCTGGAATTTACAGGTCGAGAAAGATCAGTTTGCTTGGAAAGAAAAAGAAGTAGCGGTAAGAACTGATGTAGGTGATGTTTTTCGAAGGTCTTTGACTGCAGCTGGATCTAGAATAGATGAACTTGAGAGTGAGATAGAAAGACAAATCGATGAAAGAAATAGGATAGAAGCCAACTTGGAAGAGGCTTCTAGAGAACCAGGTATTTCAGAGATTTAGAGTGTCCAAGTCTGCTGGTTATTTTGGGTTTTATTTTATGATTATGAAGTCTCTTTGGATCTTGTTTGTAATGAGTTGCATTTTGTCTTGAAATTCTCTGTTTGTTCAGGAAGGAAAGAAATAATTTCAAACTTTAAGAAGTTTGTTTCTTCTTTTCCCGAGGACATGAGCTCCATGCAAAGTACGTTACGAAAGTACAAGGAGACTGCTGCTGATGTTCATTCTCTGCGTGCTGAAGTACAATCCCTTTCAAATGTTCTTTCTAGGAAGGTGAATCTCTTGCTCTCAATGGCTTGTTTAATTGGTAGCTGTTGTCGGCTGACTCAAAATCTCATTGGTAGGCCAAAGATTTGGAGACATTATCTCGCAAGTCAGCTGAGCAAGATGCTGAAGTAGGGGGGCTAAAAGCTGTGGTATGTTGTTCTGTGGTCTTCTAAATAATCATTGCAGTTCAGTTTGTATATTTACTATTACATTTGATCCTTTATGCAAAACATGTCGACAACTTAGCTTTATCTTAATGTTAAGATGTTTTTGTAAGGTATGTTTTATAGGGGTTGGGTGATTGATTTTACTATTTTGACGTCCTATCCGTAGATTAATTTGACATTGTGTTGCCTTCCAATTACTTTTGTCTGTTTACTTTCTTTAACTTTTCTTGTACAGTTCTATTTGTTGTTGGCGATTGGGAGTTGATTGCCACAATCATGATGTGCTCATATGTCTCTGCTCAAAGTTCATATGTTCAGAAAGAATGTGAATATGCAGCTATAACTTTAGCTTGTGATTGTGTTGGTATTTTGGTGGATTAGTTAGTTTTTTATTAAGCTGTTTTGGTGACATAAACTGAGGCAATCCAGAAAAGAATAATGAAGTGAGTGAATTTGAAAGAGGAGAGGAATCAGGTTTATTGCTTTTCTAGTGAAGGATCTGCATTGTGGATTGAGATCCTATAAAAGCTATTCCTTACTCTTGCTTGTAGCCTTCTCTAGTTCTCTCCTTTTCTGATCAATAGTCAATCCTTTTTTTTGTGTTTGTTGAAGATGTTGCGGTTGCATTGTACTTTGAGTTCTACTGTATTTTCCAATTTGCAATTTCTCTTGCATAATTCTGTAACCTGCATCCTTTCCAACTGTAATGCGTCCCCAATTCTGCAATCTAGTGTTAGTTAGGTTTTTTTTTTTATTGTCCAGGACCTTGATAGCAATGCTAATAAAGGTGTATGGAAGCCATCTGACAATCTTGTACTTGATATTAAATGTTTCTCTATAATACAGGGGATCCTTTTTTGCCCTTCTTTTACTTAAATGTGGCTCTATCTTATGTGACTAAGGTGATTGCTAAATATTAAATTCTGAGCTGCTCTTCTAACAAAATCATGCAGGTTCAGGATTTGAAAGAGAGTGAAAAGGAATTAAATCTTATTGTGGAGATGTACAGACGTGAATCTTCAGTAACAAGGTTGGAAGATATCACAGTAATTATTTTAAATCTTAATACTTTGCTTTAGTAAAAGTGTAATACCATTACTGTGCAATTTTAAAAATTTGCTTGTTTTGTGTCTTGTTTTCATTTTTTCACAAAGGTAATTTATTCCTTAATTTTCTTCGTAACACATTTCTAACACAAAACCTTTTTTTTTATCACATTTTTTTTTGGGTGTAAATTATTGAGAGCAATTAAATAGACTTCAAGCTAAAAATAAATTATTTTGCACGCATTTTAAGAACGAGGTTTAAGGGTGTAAATTGACAAATTAATCAAAATAATTTTAAGACAAGCAAGAATGAGACTATATGTTACTTGTCGTAAAATTCTTTTTGATTAATTTTCTCGTTTATAGTTTACACCCTTAAATCTTTTCCTTAAAATGCTTGCAAAATGACTTGTGAGTGATTAGTAAGCTGCCCTTTTCTTAATTTGATACCCTAACAAGGCTTTAGGTCTTCACCTTTTCTTTTGGCTGTGTTTGCGGCAAATTGATGGATGCTTTATATTTTTGTATATATATTTCGTTCTAAAATAGGTCATCTTTTCCTGTGGATTTTTTCCCTTTTTGTTTTCTTTTCTTATTTGGTGAAGGGAATAAAAGGCAGTGTGGGGCCGTGTGGGTGACCAAGGGTTGGGGTCTGGCAAATGTTGTCTTTTATCAAGCTTCACTTCCTCTTAACTTGCTTCACAATTTGATATTATTGTCACATTGAATCTTCTCGTAAGATTATCTTGGAGGTTGGCTGCTATTTGGACAGGAAGCTGAGTCCCTTTGACTGTAGTTATGGAAAACCATTGGTGCTTAGATGTAGCAAGATTTGATTTTCATCCTTCACAAACATATTTGCTGCAGCTATTTGACAACCTTTTCAATTGGTTCTTGTGCAGGAATTTGTTAGAGGCAAGGGATCGGGAGTACAGGGAATGGGCTCGTGTGCATAACCTGAAGTCCTCTCTTGATGAACACAATATGGAACTACGTGTGAAATCAGCTATTGAAGAAGAGGCTCTATCCCAGCGATGCCTAGCTGCTGCAGAAGCTGAAATTGCAGAGCTGAGGGAAAAGTGTGAATCTTCCGAAAGGTTAGATAAATTATGTTGTTTGTACAGATGCTCTTTTAATGTTTTTGTGTTTCAATGTGCATGATGAGTTTATGAAACAAAAAACTCTCTTTCCTTCCATAGTGCTCTACATGTTTACCTTTTACGTTCATGGTTTTGATGTGACTAGTACTATTACGCATTTCCTAATTGTCCGTGTTTTTTTAGTTTGTCAGGCAAAGTTTGGTTGATTACTCTGGTTTGTTTTTTCGGCTTATTCATAATGGATCTTGGGACCCCCTCTCTATCCCTCTACTTTTCATTTTTTTATACGTTTTCTATTTATACTTGGTGAGGATAGAGTGGCTTCAAATAGGCGTAGGGGTGTAAATTGGATGGACTGGATTGGACTCGACCAAGTCCAAATCCAGTCCGAAAAAATTGTGGACTTGAAAATTTGAGTCCGATCCAATCCAAATAAAATTTCTCAAGTCCAAATCTAATCCGATCCAATCCAATCCGAATAAAATTTCTCAAGTCCAAATCTAATCCGATCCAATCCAAATAACTAAACTTATAATCAAAATATATACCATTGATAAATCATAAATGAAAATCTTATACACTTATACATAAAAATATTCGATTAGTTGTTTAAAACGAAAGCAATTTACTAGTTACAAGTCCTTAAAAAAACAAAACAACTCCTTAATTAAATTCAACAAAATGTCAAAATACACCAAAACTCAACAATTAATAATCTAAAATTAGAATCAGCAAGCATGCAACAGGATCTTCAATTCTTCTCATTCTTAGCCCATATTGAATTTTGAATAGGCCTGGAGACAAATTGAGCAGTACTTTAATTTGGTGCCAATTTTTTTTTTTTAAAGTCTTTAAATTTTAAAATTTTGAAGTGTGTGTGTGTGTATATAATTAGGACTTTGGACTCCAATAGGATGAGTCCAAGTCCAATCCAAAAACTTTTGGACTCAAAAATTTGAGTCCGAATCGGATCCGATGTTTTTCAAATTTGATCTAGTCCGTTAAATTTGGATTGGAATGGATTGGACTTTGTACTTTTGCAAATCCACTTACACCCTTAAATAGGCGGTAAAATGTGAAATTTTGTTAAGATTTTTGTGATGTGTTCCTAAGGCTATAGGATTAGGCACAGAATGATGTCTTGCTTTAGGTGGTCTTTTCTGTTAAATCTCGCTGTCAACTTATATGCATTTTCATTGAAAAGTTTATGTAGAGATGGGAAATCTTCACACAGTGACAGTGTTCTTAATGTTAACTTACTGAAATATTCTCAACTTTAGAAAGAGGCTCTCTTCCGCTGGATTGTCGTGGCAGACTTTTCTTGCATTTGGAGTTGTGTAGATTGTGATGTAACCTATTGTGTTAACTTACACATAATAGAGATGCCAATTTTCTGTACACGTGTTTATTAGCAGATCAAGATTTTGAATTGGGACATGTATAGAAACCACATTAACTCTCACAATTTGGGTGAGAGAAATTATTAGATCTTATTGTCATACCCATGTCCAAATGCGGAATACTAGACACAAACTTTTGGCAAAATGAAGAGTCCGTGCAATGGATTTGGGCCAAATTACTTGTGAACATTTAAATTAAATTAATGCTATATTTGGATACAAACATTTCATTTAAAATGATGGATTTGGGCCAAATTATATGTTTGGCGAGTAAAAGAATTTGGAATTGAATTTGGCTCAATTCCCAACCCAAATGTTTAACAAGCAAATGTTGTGGATTTCAAATACTTAATAAAACCATGTTATTTCAAATTCTAAATACAACCCAAACAAATAATTGTCATTTGAATTGTTACATTTCAATTTCCGAAATTGAATTCATCATTTTGAAATGAATTTCACATATCCAAACACTACCTAAAAATAATCTAAAAACCAACTTTCAACTAGTATTATGATGCCCGTCTAATCTCCTCTCTGTTCTTTCTTTCCAATAATCTATTTCTTCCACTTTCAAGCCCAATTGATAAAAATTAAGCTGCCATTGGCTTGTGCTCCAGCTCCACTTTTCTTGTGCTCTAAGAATCAAGGCAGGCTGTTGTAATGAATCAAATATTAAGACAAGGGCAATTTAGGTATTTTATCATAATCTAAATATTAGGAGCTTCTAGAATGTTAGAGTAGTTAGCTAGGTTTTCTATATAAATACACCCAAGGAGAATGAAAGGGGGAGGTTGATGAATGAAGATCTCTGTTTGTATTTTCTTACTTTATGTTTTGTAATCAAGTAGTTCTGTGGCGACTCGAAGGCTACACTAGTTCACTGCTTATCAATATTATCTACTACTCACCATTAGTTGTTCTTTCCATTGTTATTACTCTACTTATTGTCATTAACCTACTGTGAGCTTACTGTTCTTATTGTTTGCTGTTGTACTTCTACTGTTACTGCTGTATTGGTTGTGTGGGCAGAAGCTGGCTGTGGACAGGTGATCCATAACACAAGCAACCCCGAACTCCTCCTCTTCGCTCAACCAAAAACACTGGAAATAATCTTCAATCTCCAGAATCCATTCCTTGAGATTTGTTCTATCAAATAAAGGGAGTTGAAGTCGATAGCAAATATTTTGCAACTTCTCAAAAAACCCCTCTCTGATCAAGCTTCTCACCACCTCCATAGTCTCTTCTTCCTTCTTTCTGCCCCCTTCTTTTTGGATAAAGACGAAAGCAACAACCCTGCCAAAATCAGCAGCAGCTTGACGTCAGGCCGTTCTCCGACCACCACGGACCGTACCGCTATGATACCAAGTTGTTATGGATCACTTGTCCACAACCAGCTTCTGCCCACACAACCAATACATCAGTATCAGTAGAAGTACAACAACAAACAATAAGAACAACAAGCTCACAGTAGGTTAATGAAAATAAGTAGAGTAATAACAATGGAAAGAACAACTAATGGTGAGTAGTAGATAATATTGATAATCAGTGAATTAGTGTAGTCTTCGAGTCGCCATAGAACTCCTTGATTACAAAACATAAAGTAAGAAAATAAAAACAGAGATCTTCATTCATCAAGCTCCCCCTTTCATTCTCCTTAGGTGTATTTATATAGAAAACCCAGCCAACTACTCTAACATTCTAGAAGCTCCTAATATTTAGATTATGATAAAATACCTAAATTGCCCCTGTCTTAATATTTGATTCATTACAGCTGTGAGAACCTTTTTAGCGTGTACTTGTTTTTCATAATATAAGGTTTATGTAAATTATTTTGATTTAACTGTTAATTGGATGTAGCAAAGGGTGGCTTTGAGTAATTAATTTGACTGGAGGTGGTTTTTAATAATTTTTTATTTAGGGGAGATTTTTGAATATATTGAGTTATGTTGCCAAGGTATATACAACAACGCGACCTACATAATTATTTTGATTAGAAAGTTGAGCATATAAGTAAGAGCATTTATATGAAGATAAGTTGAGCGTATAAAAAGCTAAACTTTACTAAGATATACAGGATCCTAGAAAAACAAAAGAGAAATAAAACAGCATAAAAGCAGCTTTTGTGTAACCAGGAGGGTGAGCCACTTAGCCACAGCCATTTTAATAAACAAGCTGTTCCTTGATGGGTTGGATTGCTAGCTTAAAGTGGCTTGCATTTTGAACAGTTGATGCAAGCAAACACTACTTTGATAATTTATCCTCTTGCCTTATTTTCGGTTGCACCATAAAAACTATCCTTCAACTCTAGCAGATTAAAGTTTTCCCATGCTGCATGAATAATAAGAAAAATAATAAGAAATAGTAAGAAAAGAAATTGTTCTTTTCAAGTTGCACTAATTTAGAATGTGATATTTTGTGTGACCTAATAAATTATAATATAAGAAAAATGTGCTCAAACAGCACAACCTTTGGGTTCGGTGCAAGAAATAGCACCACCTTTTAAGTTGGGTGCTACCTGTGGTATAAGAGACGCTGGCGCATCGGAGATTTAACGGGAAGTTATATGCACTAGTGCGAAGGGCAGTACAATCTTTTGAGTTGGGTGCCGCCTGTGGCATAACCTTTTGAGTTTACTGCACTCTCCGGTGAATCTCCAACATCTTTTATGTTACAGGCTGCACCACACTCAAAAGGTTGTGTTTCCTCTCGCACCTACTTTAGGTGTTATTATTCTTTACACCCAACCCAATGGATTTGTTGTTTGGGCCAGTTTTTCCTATAATATAAATATATAATGCACATTTTCTTCAAGACCATTTTTTTTTTTTTTTGAAATACTTTACTCCGTACTCCTGCAAGGGATTGGTTTCAATTTGTTGCATCTGCCTTGTAATTGATTTATTTCTTAATTGTGTGTTTTCTATCTGATATCATTACCCCGCTTTTAAATAGGAGCGAGGATGGTATCCTTAATTGTTGTTCTTTGATTGTGTGTGTTATAATCCTCTTAGCATTAGCTGGTAAGTATGGCAAGGAAAAGTCTAAAGAGTCATCTTTTCGGGCTGGATGAAACAATCTGTGATTATTTCTTGGTGCATGTGTATTGTGAAATGACTAGGGGGTGTTTATATCTCACGATGTGTGACTTAGTTTTATAAAGTTAGCTTAGGTGCAATTGGGGCTATCCACAATTTGAATAAAACCCCACAAGCAGCTCAATCTAATCTAAATCCAAGTTATAAAAAATTGGATACGTTTAAATTGAAAGTTTTATAAATTGGATTTGAATAAAGTGAAGTCAGATGAATTAATCCAAATCTTCTATTTTTACGTCACTATCATGACCATTTGAAATCCATATTACTTTCTATGATTTCTTTATTGCTGGCTCACTGTATTCTATGCATTCTTATTGATATCCATATTTTGTTGTATTTCAGGGATACGTCAAAGCTTTCTAATGTATTGAAGTCTAAACATGAAGAGAATGAGGCTTACTTATCTGAGATTGAGGTTAATGAGTGTTCTATCCTTCCTTTTTCAACATTTATTCAGCATGTCAAATTTTCAACAACACATCATTTTCTCTCTGTTCCATTTCAGACTATTGGACAGGCTTATGATGACATGCAAAACCAAAACCAGCACCTATTGCAGCAAATTACTGAGAGAGACGACTATAACATAAAGGTGATTGAACTTTATGCATGTGGCTTTTCTGCAGAATGCTACTTAATGTGGCCAATTGTTTAATTCCATGGGCATCACTCAATCTATACTACCTGTTTGTATCATTGCTGACTTGCTGTATGATCTCGCATGGTAAAATATGTTATTACTGGAATGGTCCTAAAACATATCAGATAAGGCATTCCAGGCCTTCAAATTGACCTTTAATATGGTCAAGGAATGTCATTAATGATGGGGTCTCTTGTAGAATTCTAGAATATGGGGAAGTACCAAATGGAATAGTAAAAAAAAGAAGGGTACCTTGTTGAATTTCTGTATATCAAGAAACAATCATGAATAAAAGTCATTAACTTTGCAGTTCATATCAATCAATATTTTCTTTCTAGTATTTTCAAAGAGGAAGTAGAGCATAGTGGCTATGATGTGTTGTTGATCAGGTTGTGTAGTCAAATGGCTATGAATGCACCACTCTGGTAGTTCCGTCATCAAAAGTTATAGGTTGTGAGGAAATGTATCTCGTCGCCATCAAAAAAAAGGAAAAAGGAAAAAAAGAAGGAAATGTATCCATGTTACACAATAACTTGAAGCTTAATTGAGGTGTTCATTATTATTATTTTTAAATGTTTCAAATCAATTGTTGTTTGATATCTTCTTTTCTGTAAGTGAATTTAAGGCTTTGTCTATGCTGTTTGATACTCATAAACGAACCTAACAATATTTTGTGAAATATGAAGTAGTATTCTGTATTTCTGTTTCAGTTTTATTGTGTCCAAAAGGAAAATTTGCCTTTGTTCTCTTTCTTCTCTGAACAGTGTTATTGACCAATCACAGTGATGATTTAGATATGTGTATTCATTGTTTGTTTGTTTTTTTAAAACTGTTCTTTTGGTTGTTTATTTGTTTTTTAGCTTGTACTGGAGGGTCAACGCAGTAAACAGACACATGATCTTCTACTCATGGAGAAACAAAGTCTGCAGAAGAAGATTCAGCATTATAGTGCTTCACGAGATTTCTTAGAAATGAAAGCTTCAAAAATTGAGGATCAGGTGGGTTTGGACTTTTACAAGGATCATGCCATTCTATAAATTTCTCATGAATTTATAAGTGACAGGGTATACATGAACAGGTTAAGAGCTGCTCAGACCAGATACATAGACTTGGAGAAGATAGGTGTCAGAACTCTGTTTCTTTGGAAAATATACAAAGGAGGCTGTTAGATGGAGGAAAATTGTGCCATCAGAGTAAAGAATCTTTGGATGAATTACAAAGTAAAGTCAAAGATAGTCGAGCAAATCTTTCTTGTTTGCAGATAGAGCTAGAGAAAGAAAGGTACATAATCTCTTATTCTCTTTTTTCATGCTTCAAACAAAATAGTGGCTAACTCGTTTTTGTCAGGTTTGAGAGAAAAAGGGTAGAAGAAGAACTGGAAGCAATAAAGAGGAAAGCTGAGCACCTTAGAGAGCAAAATGAGGGTTCTGTTGCTGGAAAGCTTCGCCAGGAGCTCCAAGAATACAAGGAAATACTGAAGTGTAGTGTCTGCCTTGACAGGCCCAAAGAGGTACTTTCCCTTTACATGGAAACTCTGCAAGAGACAACTCGATTGACTTTTTTTTTGAAGGAATTCTCAAATGACTTGTATTTGCTATTAATGCGAGTTTTTTTCTTTTAATTTTAACAGGTTGTCATCACAAAATGCTACCATCTATTATGCAATCTTTGTGTTCAGAGGGTCATTGAGACCCGACATCGCAAATGCCCTGTGTGTGCTGCAACCTTTGGACCGAACGATGTTAAGCCAGTTTACATATGATACATCAAGTGTTAAACAGTCGTCGTTACATTTATAATCGGTTTATTGCTTCTGGCAGTTCTCATGTCCAAGATCCATCATCTGTAAATTCCCCACCTTTGCATGTAGTGTTAGTCCACAGCCATTTAGGTTTTAAAGGAGTTGTTGAAAATTTTTCCTCCAGTGCATATCGTAGAGGTGTAGACTTGTAGCGCTCTGTTTTGAGGTAATTTATTTTTTTGGTGTAGTTGACTGTATTTATCAATGTCAGTAGCTGACACTTCTTGGAGCTGCAGTGGGAACTTAATTGTCCATTGCATTCAAAATGACCCACAAAGAAATGAGAGTTCCTTAGCAGATATTTATGTATTTTTTTTTTGTTAATTTATCTTTCTTTATAAGGAAATTAATTCTGGTTAAACCCTCTGAAGGAGGCCAAAGAGCCAAACTAGAAGTGGGTTTTGGGAATACTTGCATAATACTCCGTAGTATGTTTTTTGTGGTGAATATCGATTGATGGTCAATTATATCAGAATGCAGCAGATTCTAGCAAAGCCATAATCCACCACAGTGGTTATCGAGGTGATGGGTCCACAACGATGTGTGAATTGAAAAGTACTTGAATTACTTGGATCATATAATTATTTTCTCTATCCCACGCAGAGATGCACAAATACCTCATACCTTATTTGTTTGAGTGGACCTCACAACACTTGTTCTATATCAGGAAGAAAACATGATGGGGGTAAGGTCGAACCTCAATGAACCATCAATATAAGAATTAATAAACATTATTCGAAAATTAAAATTGGAGCAAATGATTATTATCAACTTAATGAACAACTATTATTGTAGGTTCTATTTGTATGGAGTGTACACTCCTCTAGATATTCACTATTGATGAGAAAAATTATGGGTACTCGATTTTGGACCCGGGACAATTCTACCAAATTCGGATTTGGGTCCAAAAATAAGGATTTGGTTGCAATCGGGTAAAGTTTTGAGTACTTATTTTTTGGACCCAATACCGAACGAGCCCGTTACTTGGTCCCACTTAATACAGTGTTGTTGGTTGTTAATCGACCTCGCGACATTCCTAATAATCATTATACCTAATAGGAACAACATTATGTTTTTAATCTCTACCAAGCCTCCTTTTAGTTTTTTTTTTTCTTTTTCTAATTGCATCATTTTTACATATATATACTTCATCCGTTCCAAAAAAAACACAACAGTCAACATTTCACACATGCCGAGATGAAACTTTGACTATTAATATCTATAATTATGAATAATTAAAAAATATAAAAAGTTGGTATTAATATAGTATTTAACGAGACGAATCTAACAAGATCCTACTTGACTATGTTTTTTATTATGGATAAAACTTAAAACTTGGTCAAAGTATACAACGTGAATAGTGCAAAAATTTGACTGTTGCGTTTTTTTTGGAACGGAGGAAATATATATTTTTAAATTTGCAAAGGTAAAAAAAAAAGGGAGTAAAGTTCAATTGGGCATCCGGTTTTGGACCAGTTGTTATACCATGGTCCCGAGACCATGTATGTACAACGTGGTCTTGCGCGTGAGTGCGTTGACAATTATACTACAAATTTACACGCGACTATATTTATTTCAATATACTACAATATTCATTTCAATATACTACAATATTCATTTCAATACACTACAATATCCATCCATTACTACCTAAATAAATCAACATATTATGGTACATACTATATTCATTTCAATACACTACAATATTCATTTTCAGTAAACAATATTCATTTCCAGTAAACAATATTCATTCATATATTGTAATGTATTCAATATATTTTTCAGTTGACTTTTAGTTATTAGTTCATTCAGTTCAATTCACTTTCAGTTTCAGGTAATTTCAGATCGACCCAAAACAGTTCGGTTTCAGTTAGTTCAGTTTAGTTAAATCAGTTCTGACCCAATCTGACAACACTAACTGGAGACACTATTCACATGATTACTTCGGTTCTCTTTAATTTTATTCATATAAGGAAAAACATAGTTATATCGAATCTCGTATGATTTGTCTCGACATGTACTTTCTAAATATAATTTTTATAATTTTTTGTTAAATATAACTCAAGATATTAATAGTTAAAGTTGTGTATCGGGTGATATGAAAAAAGTAAATAGAAAAATTATTTTAGGACAGAGGGAGTAGTTAACTTTTTGGAACAAATGTAGCAATCCTAAAAGACGAGGGGTAACTATTTTATTTTTATCGATCATGGTGTTAATTTTTTTGACAAAAATTCAATTTCTGACAATGTTAGATAAAAGTGGTTGCACTTAAAAAAAATTACAAAAATTTATTGATACTACTAAAAAAACCCAAAAAAAATCTAACCCTAGCAACATTTCATCTCTCCGTTTATTTCACCCTGTCCTCTCCTCTTCTCTGTCGAACTAACTAACTGTGACTAGGTTGGGCGTGGTTTTTGTGGTGCCTTTCCTCCATTAAAGCAAGCAGATTTCCTCCATTAAAGCAAACAGAGTTTTTGAGGTAAGATTGTTTTTCCCGTAGAATCAATTATACAATGAAGTCCATGCTTTGCTGGGTAATTTATTTTATCGCCAGATGGAAAATGAATTTCCAATCAAATATTGTTGATAGATTATGTATGTGCTGTGCTGTAGACTACAAAAATGGAGGATTTCTTACTGGGCCCAGGGCGGCCGCCCCTGTTGCCCTGGGTCAGGGACGGGCCTGAATATCTGAATTTTGATTGTCCTATAACAAAATCTGAGTTTGAAGCTAGTGTTGTTTCTTAAATGGATTGGTAAACACTAAACAAGATGGGATGCACAATGGGAGTTGATTTTCTATAAGCTATAAACAAGATGGATTTGCTATAATCTCCATTGCTATACGCTATTAAGCTACACCTGGTTCAAGATAGTGGATTTGCTCGTATTCATTATTGTTTTTTATTCATTTGACAGTCTTCATGCTGATTTATTATTGTTGTTGATGTTTAGTTTTAGTTCTTGCATTGGTTTTGCAGGTTATGGCAACATCTACTGAAGTAGTGAAAAAGTTTTTCATTGCCTCAATATTTATGTGGGTACTGCCAATTGCTATCATATATGGGTTTCAGAATGATTTGTTTCCTGGTGAGTCTTTTGAAAATCTTCATATACATGAAATTTCATGGAATCATTTGAAGAGCTTTGTTAGACCTGACTCATTACATGCTAACGACTACACGTATTCTCTTTCTCTCTCTCTGTGTTGATGGACTATTAGGATTTCAGACATTTCATTATTGACAGTGTTACATGGTCTTTTAGGACGAGTTCTCATCACCTTAAAAAAAATAAGTTGAAACTAAGTCCAATAAGTTCTATAAGTTTTAATCAGGTCTAATAAGTTTCAATCAAGTGTTATCAGATTTAAAGTGTGATAAGATTTAATAAATTGAAGTTGGTATAATTCACATAAGTTTCGAACTAATAAGTCAAAGAGGACACACCCTAAGATAGATTGGCTTTTTTCAAGGTGGGTATCACCCGTTGTTGGTATTTTAATTGTTTTTTCAGAGTGATATTGGAGTCTTTTTAGGTTAATCTTTTGTGTAATGTTATTTGCCTTTGAACACTCAACCTTGCAAACAGTTGTTTCCGTTTAAATTGTGATATCAGATTCGTAATTTTTAGCTTGTGTGACAAACTTGAACATCGAAAGACATCTCGAAAAGGAAGAGGTATGTTATATGTGGTATTTCACATCAGGGTCAGGTTGGAGGCTAATACCTGTCCGGCTATGCAAACTTACATATTTATTGAAGCACTTTTCCCCCATCATGTTCAAAGCTAGTAATTCAATCCATCGAAATAACTATAGTTACTGAGATGGAAGATGGAGTACGTGATTAAATAATAGTCTTTTATGTATGAGCGTCTGACAGACTAAACAGACATACATATAGTTCTTGAACATGATAGCTGATAGGTGGAAACTATAATTTTGTGCTTGGATTTGTTGCTTACTGTTTGGATGCATTATCACATCTGGAGACTGCTAGGGCCTAATATTAGGGAGGGGCATTTTAGACAATGAATATTAAATTGTTACAAGTGGTTTAAGGAAAAATCTAGATAGTTAGCTAGAGGTAATTTCCATAAGAGCAAGCTAGAAAGGCAAAAGCATGTTGAATGTATTATGAGAGTGATCTCTTTGGAAGTGAACATGCCACTTGAAAGCTTGTATTGGGAGAGAATCAAGCCTCTCGAATGCTTGATTTTTATTTGAATTAGTGTTTACTTCATTTAATCAATCATAATCATCATCATTATCTTCCATTAATCACCATTTTCTTCTCTTAGTTTCTACTCTGCTATTTAAAATTCTGCGGGCTATGTTGGTTCATAGCAGAGATATGTAGTATGCCCATGGATCTGGAGGCTTTGCTCTGATTAAGACATATTTTGGCATGGCATATGTAATATGCCCATGGTTCTGGAGGCTTTGCTCTGGTCAATACATATATTTTGGCTTGAGGTTATAATCTTGATGTATACCCTGGAGCACTTGGATTGTTTACATATATATCTCTTAGGATGATTGAGGAATATGAACATTATAAAATTTAGTCCATAACCCCCTCCCCCCCCCCCCCCCGCGTCTGGCTATAGAATTCTTATGTTCTTAGAAGCTCAAGTTATCACAAAAGTTGAAATTAAATTTTCCTCCCTATATTATTGGTCTTGACTCTTGAATCCTATGAATGAGGTATCCTTGATGGATAGTAGTCGAAGGAAAATCTTTGATGATTTGCTGAACCCATAATAGGAAGGTGAAGAATTTGTCATGTAACGAAACTGATCTTTGAGATATTTATCAGTTTATTTGTTACTTTGGAGGTAATATATGATATAGATCATTATATATTTTTCAAAGAAAATTTACGTGCCTAATCTTGTTACATTATTCAATTAAATCCATCACATCCTGCTCTTTGTTTTTTATTTTTTCCACCTTACAAAGTGATGAGATTTTCCTATTATATGTCATCTATCTAATACATTCATACTCAAATTATTGTGGGGAGGATTGAAATGACAACTTTTATAGAAGGTTTTTCTTGTATAATCGTATCTTTAATTCAACATGTTTTGTCACAGAGTTCTATGTATATATATCCTTCATAATGAGTATTGTTTAGAGAAAATGCTATAAAAGTTAAGGAAAAGCGCTAAAATTTAATTCTAGAGTTTTGCATGGAAAAACTATACGGAAAACTTAGGTCCCGAGAAGTATGCAAAGATGCTTGAAGTTTTTGAAATTTAGGTACAATTATTGAAGTGTCCTGACCATTTGACAGTTTGATGAGAGTCTTGTTACAATAATGAGAATATGGGAGGTGACAATTAATCTCCAAAAGAGTTGTAGTAAACTGATGGTTGATGATGCTAGAAAGATTAAAGACAAGAGATAAGCTGATCAGATGTGGTATTGCTGTATGCAATGTGAAGAATGTCTGTGTCATTTGTGCTAGCAGGATGTGTTTGGAGCATCTGAGTGCCCTGATTGGCTATTAGCTTCTGGGGGTTTCCCTGTAATATGGCAAGAGGCTGTCAAAAGGATTGTGTCTGGTAGATTCAGAAGGAGAGTCTTCTTATGCTGCGTAGCTGCTTTGATTTATAGTATTTGGATTAAGAGCAATAGTGCAGTTTGGTCTCACACAGTGGCAATGTCATAGCTATGGCTTTGGATTTTAGAAGTATTTGTATTATAGAATTACTAGTGTGTTTCCTAAGAAAGTGTCATGTTCTGACTAGAATTGGTCAAGAACTGTTATTAAATTTTTTTTTTGTTGATTTTGTGGGTGTTGTAAAGGTGGCCAGGGTTTACTGTTTTGGGGGCGGGTGATTGAAGAGGGAGAGAGAGTAAATTAAGGAGAGAGAGTGGGAGTAGGCCTGTTTAATGGGGCGGGGGCCACTTTAAAACCCTGACCCGGCCCTTTAAAAATTTGTGTGACCCAACCCTTTTTAGAAATGGGGCGGGTCTTAATAGGCTCAACAGCTTAGCGGGCCTAAGCGGGGCGGGTCGGGCTTTTAAAGGGCCACTTGTGAGCTACACAATGTAAGGTGTGACATCCGGAGGCACTTGTATCTGGAGACAATATGAACCGTTTGTTATCATTTCCTCTAAGCAGTTTTTTGTTATGAGCAGCAATCACAGGAAAAAAAAATCAGGGAGAAATAATCATTTCTAAAAAGGCAGTATAAAACAATATTTTAAACTGATTTGTTTTGATCTAAATTATTAAGTAGTACTACCATTTGTTGAGCAAACAAAAAAAAATGCAGTATAAAATAAAATTAAATAATTATTTTTTTTAAAAATAATAAATTCAAAAAAAATTATGATGACAAGCTAAATGCCATGGCAATTTCAGAAAAATGACTCGTGGATAGATTCACGTTCTGACGTTTTTTTTTTCCTTTAAAAAAATTCTGTTTTATTTCTAGCTGTTAGAAATCATCAAATCAGTAAATTTCATGAGTACTTTCAAACAGCATGACCCAGAATTTCAGTGAGGAAAAAAGGTTAGAGAAAGGGAAATTTAATGAAATAAAAAAATGGAAAAAAAAAAAAGAAAAGAGAAAGTAGGATCAACAACTACAGCATCAGCACTCAGCAGCCATATTTTATTTTCTTAAGAAACTACAACAAACTCATGTATGATGTATATGCATCTTCCAAAAAAAAAGAAGTATATGTATAGTCAAATAAAGGAGCAGGTACCTGTAATTTTTTTTTTTCCGCTATATTTACTTCACTTTAATTCTTAGGACTATGTTTAAACAGATTCAATGAGAGCCGGGCCGGGTCGGGTCAAATAGGGCCTGACCCGGCCCGTCCCGTCCCGTTAAAGAATATATGAAGCCCGGCCCGACCCACCAAATATCCGCCCCGGCCCTGATCTGGCCCGTTGAACAGGATTAAGTGGGAGACAGAAGTAAGGAGTACGTGAAAAATTGCAAATTAAGTTGGTTTTTGTTAACTGCATTATTTGGGCTGACTTGTGTAGTTGTGTGTGTGTGTGTGTTTTCATTTTTTTTTTTTGGGTGTGGATACAATTTATTGCTTTACTATAGAAGATACTCAATTTTAGTGTCTAACCTATAGTGCTATTTATTTATAATTTTCTGAAGTTTTTTTGGAAAAATATTAATATTTGTTGTACCCTAGGGCCCTAGGCGTACCCGTACCTTAAGTTTTTAAGATTTACCGTTGCCCATCCCTGCCCCCGTCTTAGTGCAACTTAATATGGTTATTTTATGAACTTGAATTTACTGCTTTACCTCATTGGCATCAACCTACATGAAGTACTCTTACTAACCAAACTATCAACTTACACTAATTACTTCTTATTCTAACATTTCCCTCATTCTTCATATTTCTAATGAGATTCACAGCAACTTGTTTGCTCATTGCAACCCCCCCCCCCCAACACACACACACACACACTGACACACACACACACACAAAAAAAAAAGGAAAAAGGAAGTAAGGAACCCTAGACCTTTTGGGTAAAAGGAAAAAAAACTGAAGCCTCTCTAAAATTTTGATTTTTCTTTTGTTTTCATGTTTTTTTTATGAATGCTAGAACTACAACACCCAGTAATATTTTGAAATCACATTTTTGTTCATTTATTTTGTTATCTTGTCACTTGGCTAATTGGCTTTGTTTTGTTTTTTTTTAAGTCTCCTCAACCAGCTCTAAATATGCTGCTTTAAGACCTGTCTAAATCACTACTATATGGAACAAGAGCTATTTGACAGTGGCGGAACATTTAATATTGGCTCCCTTAAATCCATAAAGCTTATTATTGGCCCTCTGCCCCTCTCTAATTAGCTTTCTGGTTCCACACCTGCTAGTTGAAGCTTTCAAGTATTACTCCCGTACTGAGGAAATGTAACTAAGATTCAGTCCAAATTAGTTTGTTGAAACAACTCTCGGCAAGGGTGTAAACAAGTTAAGTGAAGTCTAGTATTGCCTTGTTTCTATTCATGCTCTTTTAGCTTTAGAATGAGCCTTTTGCTGACAGCTGGGTTTAAAAACTTTTTTAACATTGGTTTGTTTAGAATATTACAAATGAAAAATGTGTGCATTTTTACGCTCATTTATTAAACAAGCTTTCACAGTTCAGTTCCATATTAAATAAAGCAACATGGACAAAGCTAGCCCAACAAATTTGCGAAAATGCTCAACTCATTTACACACCTATTTCTTGGTGTTTGGGGTTGTATACACGTATGTCCATAATCTAGCATTTGAGGAAGATTTAGGAGGCTTGTTAGAACTCTCCACACTGCAAAGTCATGGTGAATTGCAAAATTTCCATCCTTTTTCAATTTATTTTTTAATTTCCATATTAGTCAAAAGCACAAGGAGGTTCCTTCCCAAAACCAATTGATAATGGGAGGAGTAACTCCTTGACTTATTAATTATTGTCTCCTCTTTATTCAATGTGGAACACTCACATATACGGTATTCAACACTTCCCTCACTAGTGAGCGTCCTTAGAATGAGAGCATACTTGAAGCTACACAATTATAATCAGTGGCTCTGATATCCTCATTGGGGATTAACATCCAATAGAGGCCCCGTAATTATTGGCTTAGACAAATACCTAGTTTAGAAGAGGCCCATAACTTAGGCTCTAATACCATATACTCATTGGGAATTAACATCCAATAGAGGCTCCTTAACTAGTTGTGTAGACAAATATCCAGTTTAGAAGAGACAAATGGATTTGGGCAACCCAGCTAGGAGGAGAGTTCGGTTCACTTACAACTCCAAGGAGGGTCCTTCCCAAAACCAATTGGCAATGGGAGGAGTAACTCCTAGACTACTAATTGTTTGGCCTATTACACTGATGATTAAAATTAAGCAGACAAACATCCACCTCTACTTTTAGCAGCTATAATAATGTGTTGGTCTGTGAGCCATTTTTTCTGTAATTGTTCTTTAGTCTTATGTTATTTTGTTATGATGTATAAGGTGTAGCGCAGATCTCCCCTTATTATCAGACACTGCTGGTTGGATTTCTGGCTGTTATATCAGTGAATGTGGTGATTGTTTTTTACATATGCATGGCGATGAAGGAGCCTTCAGACAAGCATGAGCCAGATCCAAGGTTTTTGGCTGCGGCTAAAGCCAGTATAAACCAGACCAAATCTGGGAATGATGAAAAAGAGGATTAGCACGCAAATGTCCGAGCCATCAACCGCAGACCCACCAATTACTAGCCATTGATTTTGGACAGAAAAAGGGCTGGAAAATGGCACAGTATAAGCTGATCACGCATTCACGCTGTAAACGAGGTAAACGTGCAATCACTATTTCTACATGGCGAGATATACTCCAAAACTACTTCCTTTTGATACAAGTATTGTTTGTTCTGCAAGATCTTGCCCAATTTGATTAGCTTTATGTCTTTTGGGGATCTAGTAAAAGTTGAGTTGCTTCCCATGAGTATGTGTTTTTTCATGTAACAGTTTTTTTATTTTTTATTTTATTACAATTCTTCATTGTCAATTCCCTGAATAAAGCGGATGGAAGCCGGGACATGTTGTACTTCATGGATTGAGTTAAAATACACCATAGAGCTCAATTATTTTGTTGGAGCTAATTTCACACTACAGTGTGAATTGAACTAGTTATGTGATTAATGATTCTGTAAATGTTAGTATATGGATTTGTACAATTGCACAATAATAATGTGCTGAGAACCATAGGTTAGGACACAATAAAACTTTGTAGTTCATGT
Source organism: Salicornia ramosissima (assembly GCA_951394345.1). Taxonomy (NCBI): domain Eukaryota; kingdom Viridiplantae; phylum Streptophyta; class Magnoliopsida; order Caryophyllales; family Amaranthaceae; genus Salicornia; species Salicornia ramosissima. Next base: position 46,531,710 of record OX596234.1, on the reverse strand, counting down.
CAATTTTTTTTTTTCTTCAAAAATACTGTCTCGTAACTTTTAAAGAAGGAAGGCAGAATCTTCCATTTTGTAAATATCTCAGTGCTACTCATAAGAGCTTCTTATTACAACATGTTTTTTTGATAAGGTAAGGAAACCACCATCTTATTGGACAGTATATGGACTTGAACTATCTTATTGGTCTATTATGGATTTGAACCATAGATCTCAGGAATCTAAGGTGAACTTAGAGCTGCCACTAGTCCACTACATGTCTTTTGCCTTGTCACAACAACTATGCAATTGACTTCTCAGCTCTTGCAATTTTTAATTTTTTTTTTTTGGTGTAATTTGGAAAGCAATTTTTTTCTAATTTGATTAAACCTTTATCTTACCAACACATCTATACCTAGTCTATACCTAAAACTCTCCCTTTAAAAACACATATGGCTTCTCCTCACAACTTCTCACAAATAACTTCATCCTCCTCTCAATACCATATCAATACTCCTTCCCTCACCATAAAAACTTTTCACATCTCATAACCAAATATTAATCACTTGTTCACTTCATCTTCTTTAATTAAAAGAATGTATCCTAACCTAACCTTCCACACTCGGTAACTAGCTATCACTTCATATATATATATATATATATATATATATATATATATATATATATATATATATATATATATATATATTTATATTTTTAAATGTAACTTAAAACTAAAATATCTTCTCATCTCCTCAAAAAATATATCTTATATATATACACACACAAGCAAACATGTAGCAACCTCATTATAATTCATATTTTCCCCTTATCCATCACCAAGTTTTCTCCCTATGTTGTAACTTTATAATTATAGCCATAAAACAATGATCACCATATTGCAATTTAATGTTAAAAAAAAAAAAATCTTATTTTGCTTTCTAGATTTCTTTACCTATTGATTTATAATGTATTAATTTTAATTATTTTATCTTATTTTTATAATTGATGATTATAACATGTATTCATCACTAATGCAACATTTTTTTTTGTGTGTTTATATTCAATTTTATGTTCATTTTACTTCACTATTCATATTTCAATTATATATATTATTAATTTATTATAACCGTTTATCACATTTTAATGGTATAATGTTTTGATTAAATAGTTTGTTTTTATTTCATCTTTGCTTCTACAAACACCAAATATGTTTTTACAAATCAATTTATACCAATAACATAAATATCCAAAATTTTAAATTCGAACAATGATCACAGAAAAAAGAATAATATTAAAATTTAGTCCATACAAAAATTCAAATATTCAGCTCATGAATATCACAAGCCATAAAATTAGCTAATTACATTACAAATATATTACCCGAAACTCTATTTGCAGTTTGCCTTTTAAAATAAATATGGTATATATCTCTATATCTTTTTATCTATAACATATAAAAATTACATATTAAAAAATTAAACCTCGACCCGAATTAAACGAGATCCTATCTAACTATAGAGAGTCAGATTACAAAGTGAACAACAATTAAAGTCAAAATGTGGCAATCATAAAGGGGAGCTAGTAATTTTACTAATTGATGATTTACTATATATTGATTAAATTAAGAAATAAAAGTAGCCTTTGTTGGGGTATTAAATAGTTGAAGATTAAAATAACTTCAAAATCCAGAAATTTCTGAATCTTGAAGCTATTATTAATGGGAAAATGTCTTTGAAAAAAGGGGCAAATCAGAAGCCATACCTAAACAAAACCTGAGAACTTGTCTTTGCTTCCTCACATTCACCCATGTGAGGCAATCATACTAATATATGACTGACTTACCTCAATATTACTTCAGTCTTATTAGCATTCATTAATTTTTTTTTAAAATAATAATAATAATATTAATAATACCAAAAATGAAAATAGCGCATTATCTATCATGTGCAATGACTCAACAAAAAATGGCTTAAATTGGGGAAATACCCAGTATATCAAAATGATTTTTTTAACTCACATATCAAATGACATTTTTGTAATTTTGTTGAAAATATATTACCAAAATACCCCTATTTGGTTGGTGCTTGGATCTCTGCCCCTAAAATTTGTCAAAATTACCTTAAAATGCTATTTGATATGTGAGTTACAAAAATCAATTTGATATATTGGGAAGCCATCTTTATATCGTGTCACTTCTATACTATCATATGCTTTTCTTTTTTCTTTTTTTTTTTTTTAATTTTTGTAAGAACTTCCGAAAAACAATCATTGGATTCCCCTGTTTGGCACATTTTAATTAACATTACATACATTTTTACAATACAAAATGGAGTCCTTCCAAAGTGCGAAACCACTACAAGATGTTGATCTATTTGGCAGGCAATGGCATCTATCTTACACCAAAGTTGAACATTACATTACATCTTCTTTTTGTCCCTTACCTTTCCTTTTTTCAAGTTTCTAAAATTTCTTTCCACCCTTCTTTCCTTGCACATGTTTTTCCCCTTTGCTCTTTTTTTCATTTTGTTCCCTTTTTTTTTTTACTTTTAGGGGTTCACTTTATCCGTAGTGTGTAGTGTAAGGCAGTAAGAAAAACTAACGATATCACCCCCTATGCTTAAGGTAGTTAAAACTAAAAATATTGAATAAAATAAATGTTAATTACACCGATCGGCGTATAATTTTAACATGTAATCCAATTTATACTATTTTAGAAAGTAGGAAAATTTGTTTTTTAAAAAATTAGTCAATTTTCGTCCGATCTTCTCAAATGTAGTCAATATTTTGATTAACTCACAATAATTTAATCAACCTATTACTCGTATCAAAGGATTTTTTTTACTGTTTATTAGTTGAATAGGTTAACACTTTCAATGAAAAATCAATATGACGTATCAATATGTTGTTGTTTACATGGTTGTTAATTAAAACCTAAAATACTCTTGCGGCCCGTTTGGTAGCCGGTTATAAATCATGGTAATGGGAATGAATTTCTAACTAAATTTGGAAGATAAATCAAAATTCATTCTCATGGTGGTGCTACCTTAGCTCCAATTTATCTAATTTTCTTCACAAATTTTCATTCCCATCAAATACCATCCTCCTCAATGGTAATGGATGGGAATGGAAAATAAGAAGAAAATTGAAGCTTGGGAATGAAAATTTGTTTTCCATAGAGATTATAAGGTTCCTACTTAACAAAATTACACTATGAATTCAATACCATTATCACAATTTATTACCAACAGTCAAACGGGCCGTTAGGTGAAAGAATACTATTGTTTTGCTCTAACTAGATTGAAAATGATGGTTCATTAAATACTTCGTACTCTAAATTTCAAATCTTAAAGTTACACCAATTATGTTGTCTCATGATTTTGTGAAGCCTTCAACAGGAGTATTATTTGTTATGATATTTCATATCAGAGTGATTCTTTGCAAGTTCTTTAGACTTGAAATTCGTTGATGTAGTTGGTGAAGTTGTTCGACTCGACTCATGACTTTGAGTGATAAATTCGATTCTCATCAACGGCAAGTGCTTGAAAATTAAGGGATCCTCTTATCTTATTCGTCACTTTTTAAAATATTTGAGGCTAAAATTTGACCGAATTATTTATTTAGCAAGGCCCAATTTTACTCTTAAAAAGTTGTTATACCAATATTTATATGCCACTTTTGCTTTGTTAAGTGGATAATACAAGTCACTCTAGTTCTATGAAGAAGAGAAAAGATTTTTGCACCAATTAGTATATAAAATGGCAAACAAATCATTAGGATCAAGTTCGTCATCAGAGAATATTGTTAAGATAATATTTTTGCTGATGAATTCGGTTTGGTTGATTTAAATCGAATTAGGTTTCATGTAGGACTATTGAGGACTTCATAATTTGGTTTCTTAAAAAATTAAATAAAATTTAATGTTGGTCCCAATTTCGGGTGCAATCAAAACTAGTTATTAGACATTTGGACCTTGATTGAATCTAGATTGTATAATCACTCTAAAGAAATCGACTTGAACCCTATCTAGAAGGGGTATCACTATTGAATTTAATTGTTTCAATTTCTTAAAAATAATAAAATGCAATTTAATTTGGTCTAACATTATATTAGGTTTTCCACATAAGATCGGATTTCCTTGTTCTACATGTCCTTTTTTTTACATGGTAATGTACACAAGGCCCAACGCATAACTCATATCACAGAACCATCGAGCTAGCTTTGCTTGTGGGGTTCCAAGGGGACCCACAGTGCCAGGAGAAAGAGGTTAGGCGTCGATGTTTGGTCTCGTGAGAAACCAAGTGAATTGAGGGCCAGCTCCACCTAACCCATCCGACATTTTGAGTACATGTATAAACACAATTGAAAACTTTCTTTTGTTTTTCCAAGGCTTTGCTTGTATTCTCTTTAAATCGAAAATGAATTTATTTTCCTTGTTACATTCCATAAATTAATACAGCTCATTTTGGAACTTTAAGTGTTTTTAGTTTTATGTATACAATAAAAAATATAGTCATGATTTATATAATTCGATTCTTCTGAACATTTAATTTTCAAATATGTAATAATAATAATAATTATATGTAGTGAAAAAGACAGAAATTAAAGTAATGAATTCAAATGAATTTTGTGTAGGAGTTATGAAAAAAGGTTGTCGGCAATCGCAAATTTCAAACAATCATATGTCTTGCTCATATCCATAGTAATGGTTTTAATTAAGTCGATTTGATGAATCACTCAATGACTAAACTATCAATCACCAACATATATATCCTAAGAAAAGTCATATGATATTAATGTCATATTCCCAGGCAAACATAATATGCATCATTGTCCATAACCTGTATATATTATTACATCGACATCATGTTATCTTAATTATAGTTGTGGGATATCCTTGTAATAAGTCGGTTTGATTTTACATGAACCCTTTTTTTTTTTGTGTGTGTGTTTTTGAACATCTTGATAATATTTGGATCAATAATTCCATCCAATTACTACTCAAAGTCTTAAATGGAGTTTTCCAAATAATTGAACAGAGTTATTAAGTCTAATCTAGTTCTAAAATGGATTCTCTCATGTCTAGAGTTTGAAGTTTATTAATGTTTTCCATATGATTATTTAGATGAGTTTTTTTTTCACATTTGGACATGCCTATAGCAAGGTACATACATAAAATTATATTTGGTGATGGAATAATATGCCTAGTTACTTATTTTTATATGTAATCAAAAGTTATATTCCCTCGGTAACATAAAACTGGTTTTGCACGCATTTTGAGGAAGCGATTTAAGGGTGTAACCGAATAATAAAAAAAGTTTTAATACAAGCAAGAATGTGATTATAAGTTCCTAATATTAAAATTATATTAACTAATTCTTTCGTTTACACCTTAAATTGCTTCCTCAAAATGCGTGCAAAATCAATTGTTGAAAGTTTTATGTTACAGAGGGAGTACTTTGTTATCAAATAGTTAGGATTTATATCATGAGCAATATTGTCAAAGTTACCTTAGCTTGTATGATATGAAGTGCTATGTCCTTAACTAATTATTTCCTTACTATTTTATGACATGGAATACTTTATTATGTGAACAATATTATCAAATTTTACCTTATTAGCTTGTGTGACATGTTGTGTTTGTCCTTATAATTGTTTGTTATGTACACTTTCATTGGCAATATTTTTTTTATGCTAATGATAGACTGATAGTGTTAATTACTAAGTCTTGAGTTGGACCCTATTATAGGTCACTCGATCAGTTCAATATTAGAGCGAGTACTTGATAAATATGAGGTAAGGTAAAGGAGATCTTTAATTAAATTTCCTAGCTAAAAAGATGTATATTAGTATATATATGTAAAAACATTTTTTTTCCAGAAAAATAATAAAATATGTAAAATACATACACATTATGTGTGTGACACGTGTACACACATGATCGTTTTGTATGTTTTTTACACACATATATATACACATCTTATGTGGGCCACTTTCTGATTAAACTGGGTCTTATTAAGCAACTGAAAAGTGTTTGTCTTGACATGATCTCTAACCCTTAAAAGGAATGTTTCTGTTATCTTTCTAGTTAGCTCTGAATTTTATAGATACTCACACGTGAAGAACAACTAGTGTTAAACTCCGTTGTTGAACAAATGTGAGTGCCCCACCTTAGAGAAAAATAAGAAAGGCTAAATCAACTTATAAGTTTAGGACTGTGATTTACTTCCCCAATTACCAATTAGTTTTGAAAACGAACCTTCTTGAATTGAACTTATAAGTGCACCAAACTTTTTTTATTCGTATTGGGCTAACCAAACCTGTTTATCATATTGTATCAAATTTAACACTAGCACACCTACATGTGGAGAGAAAAAGTTGACATTCCCACCCTTAATTTGCACCAAATTCTGTTGGTCTTTCATGAGCAATAATATAGTACTTTAAAATATTTATCGAAGAACACAAACTATCCTTATCTCGTCTATACACATATTGACATAACTTCCAATTCAAAGAATCATATTCCGTAGATTTGCATGACAATTTTAGAATAGATTTGGATGACAATTTTCAAATTTAGGAAAAGGGCAGGAGGAACTAAAAATATGCAGAAAGTAGTAGTATATGTAGGTTAATTTGAAAATTTTGTCATCTCTATCTCATAGATGGAATTTTAATTTATTTATGAGAAAGTATTTGGTCAGACCACTACCACAATTACACATAAAACACCGAATTCATCCAATTTGTGCACCTTTTTCCCCAATTACACATAAATATTCAAGCGTCGAGGGAAAACAAATTTCAAAAAACACTTGCTTATAGTATAATACTATAATGTTATAGAAACATTTAATATACTTCTTAAAATGATAATTTTTTTGAAATGCATATCAAAATCACATGCAAATTGGTGTAATAAATATATAATTTAACATTAGCAAATCCCTTATGGTCTTACTGTAACTTTTTGTCAAAAAATTGTAACTTTTTAACATGAACCATAACAATTTACAAAAAGCTTAATAGATTATACATAAAGTTAAATATTTATACTAAAAAATTACAATTTTTGAGCTAAAAGTCATGTCAGACTATCAGACAGACTAATAAGAGATTTTATAATTTAACATAGTTATAAGGGTTATATTTTAATTGAACGACATAAAAATGAAAGGTTTTCACTATATATATATAGCAGTGAAATTAATAAGATCAAGAAGAGTGACATAACACTGCCCACTCCCCAATCCCACATTATATTCCCACCTCGGGTTCAAACCTTAGCATCCACGGCCTTCCCCTATATGTGTAGGATTATCACCCAATTAAAAAAATTGTGAAATTAATGAAGGATTTTATCTTTATAATCATGTGCTCACAAAGTAAAAACACGTGGATAAAGAAATATCCAACTTACAATTATGAAAAAAACTTCTGATGATTGACTCAAAAGACTATGGAAGTCCCCCATTATATTGGACTTTAAGTAGGGTTTTTTTTTTATTTATTATTATTTAATTTTATTTAAAACTTTAGAATGAAAAAGAAGAAATAAAGTTAATCACTTTAATTTGTTAGGAATCTAATCTGCATGTTAAATGTACGCAGTAGGTATTATCACAGGCATAATTATAGTTATTGTAATTTCCAGATTGTATCTCTTACTTGTTAATCATACATACTCTTAATTAATTATAAAGTCGACAAAATCATGATCTTTTGAAAGTTGATAATCTAGTGTTTTCTCTATTTCTTCTTTTACGTACTCTTTATTACTCCTTTTTCTTTTACTTGATGATGATCAATTAGACTAGCTTAGATGATTTCTCTAATAACATGTTTGTTCTTTTCATCTTATTTTTGTTTTTTTGACGCAAATTTAAAATAAATTAAAATAAAAATTATTTTTACACGCTCACAAAATGCGTTCAAATTGATTATTCAATGTTCTAATGAACATATATTATGCAAGCCCGTTGTAAGAGCAAATTTAAATCTGAGACATTGTGTACAGAAACCCTGGATTACGCCCAAACCCATATAATAGTTGGCAACAACTGCTAAAACTGTAATAGGGAAAATTACGCCTATAAATAGTCTGTTAGACCATTATTGTGTCGGATAATTTTCCATATTTAGACTCCATTTCAACCCGCTATATGACTTAGGCATCTGATGGGGGCGGTGATTTTAGCTCCCCTCTCCCTCTCACGTGAATAGTTTTCATGGTTACTATTCATGTGAGAGGGGGAGGGCTGCCAAAATCAATTTTGGGGGTGCCAAAATCATTTTTCATTTGATGGGCGTTTCCATGTTCCACCCCAGGTTGATAACCTTTCCCTGTTTTGTAGGACCAACATTGAAGAGGAGTATGATAATAGAGCTCCTTTAAACACATTAAACCTATGAGTAAGTTCCAGATCAGGAGCATATATAAATGCCATTTTACTAAGCTCGATTTAGTTAGTTGTGAATTGAATTTAATCAGTAACTTCTACTAATTGGAGAGTTTGGATTCGGTGGAGTTTTATAACAACTCCAACAAGTAGAGTTCAATCAATCCTAACCATATATTTTAAAATCAAGGGATGAAGATTTGTGGCAATTTTGGGGAAAAGATAAAAGGATTTTTGATATAAAAACAACAATATAAGCCATTGATTAAGCCATTGATTTCTTAATCAATGGTTAGGACTGATTGAACTGTACTTGATAGAGATTTTACCAGATCCAATCTCCTAACTGGATTAAGGTAAGGAGTAACTTTCTAGAAATGCTTAGGATCAGATGAGAATCTCTAATTCATTCTCAACTTTAAAGTGCTTAAGCTTTAACTGTATTGAAAAAAAAAAAAAATCTTGCATAGTAGAATCCAACACTATATATGCTCAATAATATCATGAACAATTATTTTAATATTTTTTTTTATATAAAAAAATGTAGATACCAATTTACGAGGTATTATACATCAATTAAAAATTAAAGGTGAAAGGAACTTTTAAACTTGCAAATTAAATTGCAATTGATGGAAAATGACTTCCATAGCTTGAACAAATAATTGCACATTGATTTTTATAATTTTCAATTCCCAGTGCCCTATCAAACGTACTACACAGTATTCTCTACTAATTATTTTAAATTGTTCTCACTGCTCAGTGCTGAGGTTGTACAATTGTGACACTTTTGTTGGCTTCTATTCTTCTATTATTTGATGATTGATCAAGGAGGGTAAATTATGTTATGCTTCCTTAATAAAATTTATATATATACAAAAATTATTGTAAAGGTTAAACATACATTTTCTCCGTTTTTTTTCCGACAATGTTATGTTTTGACTTTTTTCTTCTCACAAAAAGACAAAATATTTCAATCCTAACTACAGTAGCAAAAAGGAACGGTGATAGTACTTTATTTTTTTAAAAATATTTTTATGCACTAGTGTGATTACATCTTTTAAATAAGACACGTGAAACTATTTCAATCAATCAAATAATGTGAGGGATTTGATAAATTATTTCTGGTTAAAAACATAAGAAATAAAAATTTCACGAAAGTTGATTGAGGCTTTATGTGGAATAAATATAGTTAAGACCTTTGAAACAAAAAATGACCACGTACAGTTGGTACATCTAAAAATAATTTTTCAAATACTATAAAGTATTACAATGTAATTGACTAAAAAAACATAATGATTTGAATATCTCCTTCACATTATTTCAGTTAGCAAAAAAAAAAAAATTAAAATAATATAAAAGTTAAGTACACCAATCAACTCGCAATTTCGGCATGAAATAAAAAATTAATAGCATTTTGAAAATAAGTACATATATGTTTGATGGTGTGATGAAGGGGTGAAGTATTCAACCCTCAATTGCCTTCTAATGTTCAAGTTTCAAATAAACAACAAAATAGGTAATGAATGAAAGTATGTAACATAATTAATTAATGGTTTATGGTTGATATACTCTGTAACGAGTTCAAATTCTCTAGATTTTAATTTTGGTAGATTTGATAGATTTTTAAAATCTGGACCCTTGAAAAACAATCAATGGCTAAGATAATTTCTGCATAAGTCAAACAAAAAATATTAAAAAACTCTCACACTCACAACTCTACCAAATCTACCAATCCTAAACTCTAGAGGATCTCAACTCCTCCGTAACTTATTATACTATTGCTAGTCAATAGAATGTGAGAAACTAACTCTACATCTATCAATGTAGCTTTGTGGATGTTACGCGGGCGACATATTATAATTCCATGTGACTATGTGAGGTTGAAGTCTTTGGTGCAAGGGGGTCAGGTCACCTTCTGAATATCAGACCTGAGGTCGTGGGTCTATATATATCTCTCACCTTATTATGTATTTAAAATAATTATTTTTAATTAGCTATCTTTTTAGTTTTGTGTATTGGCTAAATTGAGTCAAATAGCATGCGGTAAGGTCCACCTCAAATCCTAGTAACACTGCACCAACGTTATTTTCAAAATTAAACATTTCCTTCAATCACTCCATCCATTTTAGTCACAAGACAAGATACCTCTTTGACACCCATTTTAAAGGAGAGACTAGCATATAAATGAAACTAATATCTTGGCTATATATATCTCATCTCTAAAGTTGAGGAGAACGAAACAATGGTGAATATATCATCAACCTATATAGTAGAGGCCTTTTAAATAGAATTTTTGTTTTATACTAAAGTAAATCCTTGCAGGCTACGGCTCAAAGAGGACAATATCTTACAACTCAACAGAAAGCGAAACTATAAACTACTGGTGCAATTATTTTACTCGTTTACGTGCTCAAAATCATCATTTTTCCTAATAAAACTGTATCCGAAAAAAAGTATGATGTGACTAATATGACGCGTGTATATAGTATTATAGTAGCATGTGCATCAGGAGTATCAAATATCGGTGCATTCGTCCGCATGTTTCCTTAGGTACACACATTGAATGATCAGATTCAGAGGCAGGGCTTCCCACACCCTCATCATGTTACCCCTCTTCATTCACTCCTGCGAAAAATGACATTATTTTTGTAGTTTCCACCACCCCCATAAGGCCATACCATACCATACCATCTTCCTTGGTCACCTCGGATAATAACCATATATGGCATTACTTCATAATTCATATCATCTATACTATGTTTTTATTTTTTCGAGCTTTCTTTGTATTATCAAGAAAAATGCCAAAAACTATGGTAAAATATATAGGTACAAAAAAAGTACTCAGCCCCCTCTGTTTTTTTAGATGCAACACTTTGACTTTGACACTATTCATCCAACTCACTTTGACCGTTAATTTCTACTGTATTTATACATAAAGAAAAAATAGTCATGTGGGATCTTGTTGGATTCACCTCATAGCACACTTTTCAAATATATAAATTTTATAATTTTTACACTTATATATTTAGAATTTTTTTGGGTCTAAGATGTGTCTCAACAAGTGTGAAAAGACAAGTGTTACATTAAAAAAAAAAAAAAAAAGAAGGATGTAGACGAATTGCAAACTTATGGTAAAATAGGTAAATTTTATATCAGACTCACTTAAGGAGAGAAAAAAAAATTATAATGAGTGAATTGAGTCATCCAAATGAAGCACATAAAAAGTCGGAGGGTGTGCCCTCAAATAGTCTCACCTACCCATTCCATTAGACAATGATACGGATTTTTTAACCTATTTTTAATTGTAATTTTGATCATTTTTACCGAGCTTTTGTATTTTTGTTTATAATTCTTCCTATATATCAATACAAAATCAACTTTTCACCATTTTTTAAAATTGGTGTTTTTTTTGTATTAGCATGCTTAATCTAACGTTAACCCATCTTATATGATTATTTGGCGTTGTTCATTCTAGATTGATTGCACTGAGTCAGGGATAGGAATAAAAACTCATATGAGTATGAGCTAGGATTGAAAACGACAAATTTAAAATTAGATAATTAATGACAAAGGGTGCGGGATTGAGTATAGAAACGATGGTCAAATGAAGTACTCGTGATACATTTTTTGGTTAAAGTTAAATAACAACCAACTAAGACATTATAAATTTCAACAAAAAAAAAAACGCGAGGACAGAACCATCATAGACATGTTTATTTGCATGTATCGAGGAAGCCGAGTAGCACAATGGTGCTCTCTCCACCCTGTAATCCAGGGGCGGGTTATCGCCAGCGGGGCCAAGCCTCACCATCCTCCCCCTCGTACTTTGTGGCCCTTCAATTCATGGGGTTCCTGCTGTACTTAATTATAGGCAATGCCAGATCAGCTCGTCAGTCATGTGAGAGAAGAGTCGTGCGATGGGACACATTATGTATATACCTTACTATGTAATTAAAATAAAAACTTTTGTGTATATGAATAAAATATGAGTAAAAATTAATTTACATTACCTTCCACAAGAAGAGAGTGCAATTGTGCAAAGGAGAACCATATTTGATAGCCCCATCTCACCTTGATCATATTATTATGCCCATATAAAAAAATATGTAACCACCAAACTTGTACAATAGAAATAAACAAAATTTCAAACCCCCAAAATTAAAAAAAAAATAAATAAATAAACAACAAAAATGTAGAACAACCAAAATACAGCCTTTAACTTGCATGATTTGAATCTACATTTGACTATTGACTATATCACCTCCACAAATTAAAGGCTATTAATTAATATATTATTAAAGACTTATAGTTCGACTATACAAAGAGATCACTCAAAATTATTCACCTTTTTTTTTTTTTGGTAATGAACGTAATGAAATGTATTAAGCTAATTAATTTATATATAAATAAAAAAAAAAAAATCAAACACTGTATTTGTCTAATACACCCATCCATAAATAACTATGCCTCTTATATGCATCATTATCATCAAGCCCATCATACATCATAGCATCTCCTTGTGCTAGCTGCCATGTAGAATGACTATAATACCCTCCACTTCTCTTATATTGACCTTCTACCATCAGATCTGGCAAGTCAAACAATGACTCTTCATCACATTCTACATGATGATGATGCCCATCATTTCCACCATCATGATCATGATCATGATGATTATGATTATGATGATGATGATCGATATCCCGTGTGGACCCCACCGAGCCTGACCACTGATCCACACTATTTTCTTCTGAAGAACAACAGCTTGAGCCGCCAGAGCTAGTAGTGACTGCGGCTTGTAAGTGGCTCAGCTCGGCTTCAGCCGCCTTAGCAGCCGCGGCTTGGATGTCTTTAGGACACGTGGAGGCAGGACGAGGCAGTAAATGAGCGTACTGTGGGAAATTAAGAACTGCATTATCACCCTTGATGGCTAAAGCCGCCACGTCATGAGCTCGAGCCGCCATCTCAGCCGTTGGATATGTCCCAAGCCATATTCTTGACTTCTTTCTTGGCTCTCTTATTTCTGAAACCCATTTTCCCCAACTCCTCTTTCTTACCCCCCTATACATTACATCAATAATCCTATTATTATTATTATTATTATCATGATGATGATGATTATTACCATCATCATCATCATGATCATGAACATGATCATGGACTTTTGTCTTTTTCTTGGGTGACTCATTTTCATAATTTGATAATGAGTTTAATTTTATTCTTTTGGACCCACTTTTTTTTAGGTTACAATTTGGATTTTTATCAATATTCGATAAAGTAGTGTTTATCGACGATAGAGAAGACGAAGAGGTAGAGGTAGAAATCGATGAAGATTTGGAGAGGGAAGGGAAGAAGTAACTATCTAGAGGTTCACTTTGTATGTGATGAAGAGCTTCCATGATGAGAAATAGAAGCTTAAGGAATTTTGTGTGTGTAATGCTATGCTATGCTATGCTATGCTAGTGTATTTTGTTTACATAATTGTGAGAAATAAAGGGAGAATAAGGCTTTATATATATATATATATACATACATTTTTAAAAAAAAATTAATTATGATGTTAAATTAATAAATACAAAATCTTTTCTCAAACCATATGACAGCCTAACAAAATTTTAAATTATAAAATTATATACAACTTTTTACTATGAATTTGTAACTCTTTTAATAACTGCTGATATTTTATATAAAAAAGTTGCAATTTTACGCTACATAAAATATATTTTTGAAGTAAATTAAAAAGTTATCTTTTCAGACCGTTAGACAGAAGAGTGAATTAATGAAATGTGAGTCTTAGAAATGGAATTTAAGGAAGTGGGAGGAAAAGCATGTGGGGGCCACATTTGGCAAAATTAGAGGTGTGTACAGTTGTGATACCCCATGTGGCATATTCGATTGATGTTTTTTTCTTTTAATGATACCTCCCTAATTTGATTGATGTGCTGACTCAGACAGTATCGTAATACTCACTATATAAGTATACGTTGTAGACTTTTAGACAAAAAATGAGTTTAAGGAGAGTGATAGTGTAAAAAATAATATACTCCGTATAATTAATTGAGTCCACAACAAAAATAAATTTATTTATTTTTTTAAAAAGTTACACATGGGTATTTTTATAACTAAATATATTAAACAAATATTTGTTGTAAGTATTCGATCTGTTACAATTTAAAATGACAAAAATTGCGAATATTACTAATCTGGGGTAACATAAAAGCTTGATTGAGGCATGACTCACTGTACATATACGTATTATGTTACTCCACTTCATTTTCAGCTATCTTTTCTTACTGAAAACAATGTTTTTGTCACCCTTTTTTCAATTTGCCCCCCTTTTTTTTTCTTAATATCTCATCAATTAAGAGCATATAAATATCTGGTTACGAAAAAAATCTTACAAATATTTTGAATGGTCACATTAATTTAGGAAATAATAATTCAAAATTTTATGTTAAAATATTAATTAAATATATTGATTGATACATGTATAATTTGAATATGATTGACAAAATTAATATAATTAATTATTTTGATTTAAAAAAATATATAAATAAATAATGGATATTAAATTTATATTGGAAAGCCGGAGACATTAACACGATGGTTGATGAAAAAGAATTTTGGATTGATGCATGAATAATTCCCAATCCACTAATAAGGTGATTCCAGGTGTATTCCTCAAATTTGGATCACAATATTAAGTGTATTTATGCTATGTTTCCCTACATTCAACACCCATTTTGTTTACATTTCTTGTTTTTTTTTTTTTTTTTGTTGATTTTTGATAATACACTATACTAGTTAAGTGTCTTCATTTGAGATTTCGTTTTCATTTTCATTTTTGACATTATTCTTAATTGTAATATTAGTGTATATATATATATATATTTGTGAGTATTGTAATTCAATAAATTATTATTTTTTAATTGTAAGGTAATCTACCAGCTCATTAACTCTAGTATCACTGCAAAAAATTGTTCCATTAACGACGGGTACACATTAATGACGGGTCTAAATTCGGTCGCAAATGTAGATCTTTTGTGATGGTTTTTGAGCCCGTCGCTAAAAGTTACCTAATGTTTAACCCAAACTCCATTAGAAATGACTCGTTTGCGACGGGAAAAATCATTTGCGACTCCCCTTTTCTGCGACGGGGTCATATTTTTACGACGGGATAGAAAAATCATTTGCGACCCCCCTTTTCTACGACGGGATCACATATTTGCGACGAAAAATCTCGTCCCAAGTAGCATCTTTTCTTGTTGTGTATATAAGGTAGGTGTAAGCATCACTTGCTCTATACCACTTCGCCTTGTAATTCGTTGCATGTATACATTATTACAAATACATACTTTTTCACTTTTTCTGATTTTCTAATCAAACAATAGTACGTGGATCCAGAACAAGTATTTAATTGGGACAAATTTTATTTGATAAATTTTATTTGATTTAACTAATTAAAATTATAGAAAAAAAAATTTAAGTTCTAAATTTCACAATATTTTTTTTTTCTTTCAAGTTCAACTAGGATCAAAAAACCCCACTTACTAATTATTATACTTTAGCTCTGCCATTTTAGTCTCACATGGAAAAATAGTCTTACCAAAAACCCATTCAATTGTTTAATAGTTAAATAAGAGATGCCTACCTAACTTTAACAAAAAATATCATGATAAATTTACAAAATAAATACTTTCGTATGTATAATTAGTTATGTTAAAAGATATCATTTTAAATTGGAAGAATTATAAAAAAAATAAGACAATTTTTAGCCGGTAAGTCAATCTTTTGATTAATTCAAAATAAGTCAGCCTAATATACATGTCTTTTTAAATTAAGTTTTTTGACTATTTACTTGCTAATTAAATTAAAATTTTCATTGAAAAACCATATAAACAATAATATATTAATGCACCGCTTTGATTTTTTCATTAAAATTGTTATCTTTTTCCACTAATAAATTATATTAAAAACTTAATTTGAGCGGATATGTGTAATTAGTTGACTTATTTTAAATTAATCAAAAGCTTGACTTATTTTGATAAGATCGATTAAAAATTGACTTATTTTTTTACAATTTTTTCTTTATAAATTTAAAAACTCATATATATCAGACGGTATAACAGGAAAAATGATATTAAATACGTAGCAGTATTAATTTAAGTACTCCATCCGTAAAATTGATTTTGCACGCATTTTGAGAAAGCGATTTAAGGGTGTAAACGAATGAATTAGTCAAAATAATTTTAATACAAAAGAAGAATTTGAGTACGTAGGGTATAAGTTGCTAAGATTAAAATTATTTTGACTAATTCTTTCATTTACACTCTTAAATCGCTTCCTCAAAATACGTGCAAAATTAATTGTTACTAGTATTATGTTACGTAGGGAGTAGATAGATACGGGTAGGGCCACTTTGAAGATCGAAGATCTTATACAAATAGTTTATTTCCACCACGTTAATTGCCCTAAGGGGTTAGGCCCACGGCATTTGATGCTTTAATTTATTGATTAAAATAAAAATGACGACCCACAAAAAATATCGTTCAAAAATAATAATTAATAGACCAAATTTTATTTGCAATGCCACCCCCCTCGATCTCCTAATTGGTACGGTATGTAAATTAAATTAAATAAACAAAATTTCGAAACAAGCTAATGTGATGTCATATGATTGAATTTTGTACCTAACTTGAATAACAAATAAGAACTTGATATTTAATAAACTTACTTACTTACCTAATATGTTGCTTCTTCTTTAATTGTGATGCCCTTAAAGGGGTAGACAAGGTGATTTCTAGCTTGATTTTCTTTTATTTCTTTGTACTTTCTAGTATATGTTCATCCTTGTCCTCAACTATATATGGATTATGTGAAGGGAAAAAAAAAAATTGATATGTAATCACTATTAAAACGGTTTTCTCTCTTAATTATCTATTCGGCGAAAAAAAAATTATATCAGCCTTTCAAGTGTATACTAATTATGTTAGTGTACAACAAATTAAAAGTTACTTTAATCCATAAAATGTTATCTTTTAATAAAATCACGCAAAATAATTAAGATCATATTAGATAAGAAAATTTCAGGTGAATCAAACAAAATCTTAGGCATTCTACCATTTTGATTACTTTTGTCATATATAGATTGATTATTGGATCTAACTTTGTCAATATAATATCAAAATAAAAATAAAAAATTAATTAATAGTTTACCCTAGTAAAAAATGGAGTGACTGGTTCATACTCGGTATTGATCCCTCACAAAACATTGCATACAATCTTTATGCACTAAGGGTCCGTTTACTTTGGTGTAAAACATTTTCGATGTAAAATGATTTTCCATGAAAAACATTTTACGTTGGAAAACTCATTTTCATATAAATTTTCCAATGTTTACTTGCACGGAAAACAAGTTTTACTCCCAAATTTGGAGGAAAATGTTTCTAATAGGGTGTAAAATGAGTTTTCACCCAAAATTTTACATTTTATTTTTTCACCCAAAGTAAACGATATAAAATAGGAAAACTGTTTTCAGGGAAAACATTTTTCTCTCTAGTAAACGGACCCTAAGTGTTCATCATCAAACTCAACTAAAATGCCATATTACACTAGATGTTTCTTCCGTGAAAGCCTGAAAAACATTATTTCTTCGTTGTATCTCAAAAGTCAATATCCGTGATACCCAGATTTTCGATAGGGTCGGAAATATCGCTTTTAGGATAGTGAGTACACACTTCAAAGGCTTTAATTTTTGTTCATACATATTTTATTCACCCCAAAAAGCCCTAAATTTCCAACAGCACATTACATATTTATAATGGTTATATACATTAATCAAAAATTTTCTATACATATTCCATGGTAGATATTTCTAGAAACATCATCACTTGATTTGTACACAAAAATTTTCTGGATTAATTTCCAACACTTCAACTCCCCGCCTCCCCAAAAAAAAACATTTATTTAACATTTATAAGCCAACCTTTGGTCGATCTTTCACAATTAAGCTAACCTTTTGAAATCATTTAACCAATTTTTGACTTAAATAATAACAAAGTTAGCTTATTTCTGGATTTTAAAAGTTTGTCTTAATTGTGGAAGATCGATCAAATATTGACTTACTTTTAACAATTTTTTAAATACAAATACGGACAATAATAATTTAATAGATAGTGGCTAGTTTGCTATAATGTCGTCCTAAGCCCATACGGCCATACCTGGTTAGGTGAGGCTCAGCTCGTTATTTATTTTCAAGGAAGGTTTCCTAATGCATTATTATTATTATTATTATTATTATTATTATTATTATTTCATTTGACTAATATTTATTTATTATAAAAACCTGATGGATATGAATCTGATCTCAAATATCATTCAATAAAAATCATATATCGTGACACGCACAAAATATAATTATGTGTCATGCAACCAAGTGACCTCCATAACATTTCAATAATTTAAGGGAAAATAAATCATATTATTTGAGAGTGAGATATAGTTGCATTTATATTTAATTTGTTTTAATATAATATTTAATTAAAAATATTAGCGGTATAAAAAATATAGATTTTTTTTGTGTGTGTGTGATAGTTAAAAAGACCTAAAACGTACTGAGTATAACTTAAGCACCGCGAAAAAGACATTATCAGATCACCAGTAATAATTTTGGAATAATATGAAGGAATTAGCTATGATGATGCCCTTAGTTCATAATGTGTATTTTTATATGTTTAGCATATTTGTACATTCATTGTATGTATCAAATGTTGACCCAATTTTTTTAGGGGTGTCTATTTTGAATTTTGGTTGGACCTTGGACTAAAAAAAATCAATTCAATCCAAATTATATATAAATTCTATCCTCTAATCCAAATTTAATCAAAATTCAATCTAATTTAATCCAATATAATCAGATTTAATACTACGTATACTAACAGCCAATTTATTTTAAAATAAATTCAATAATACTCCGTATTTTTTATATTCCAACCTTCCAATATAATCAAAGTTAATTACAACAATAAAAATATTAGGGTAACATGAAGAAATCCTAAGTCAAATCATATCATTTTTATTTTTTAAGCAAAACAAGTCTAATGGATTTACAATATTATTCTATTGGGCCATAAATATATATATATAATTTCGGATTGGATTCCAAAAATTTGAAATTAAATTTTCATAGTTCAAATCCAAACATAAAAATCAAAAATTTAAAATATTGAACTCAAAACTAATCCAAATTGATAATTTAAATTGGGTTGGATTATATTTGAAAATTTGATTTTTGTCCAAATTATGTATACCCTTGCCATTTTTTACATTTGTCATTCACTCGTTCAAATTGTTACCTAACGTTTGCACGTCTACCATATGTCCATATACAGTAAAGAATATTCATCCTTTTTTTTTGGAGGAAAAGAATATTCATCTTAATTATACCTATTTGGCTACTAGTTTTAAAAAAAAATGATGCAATTACGGAAAAATAAAATTAACCAAGTTATTACGTTAAGGCTGGCATACAGATAAATAAAAAATAATGAATGCTTTATATTTTTTTAGTACTCATCAAGAAGACGTCACCAATTATTTTGGAAGAAAAGTTTTTAACGACAAATTGATATGTGTATAATAATGACATAAACAATACTCCGTACTTTGTTTTAGTATATAGTAGTATAGAGTATAGATAGCATAGGATTTTTTTTCCCTTGCAATAATTTAGATATTTAGGCTAATACATATATCTGATATACTTCATATGATATATTGACATTTGAGCAATGGGGCCTAATTTTCTAGAAACAAAGTACACATTTAGGGTTTGTTTGATTCATTGAATTTTTTTGATCTCATATGAATTTTTCTAATTATACTTATTTTTATAGATATATACTCCCTTCGTTTCATAAAAATGACAACAATGCCATTTTCACGCATTTTGAGGAAACAATTTAAGGGTGTAAACGAATGAATTAATCAAAATAGTTTTAATACAAGTAAGAATTTGAATATAAGTTACTAATATAAAAAATATTCTAATTAATTTAATCGTTTACACTCTCAAATCGCTTCCTTAAAATGCGTGCAAAAACAATCGTTACCATTTTTATGAAACGGAGGGAGTACTTTTTCTGATCTAATCTGAACTTTTATAATCTGATTAGCTGATATGATCTAGTATGAATTATTTTGGTTTGATTTTTTCTAATTTGATCTGATTTAAATTTTCTGAAAAGAAGCACAAAATTATTTATTTAAGTTGAATCAAACGCACCCTTAATTTATATGACTCATGAAAATTAGATGGTGATTGATACTTTTTGTTCCGGATGCAAATTCTCTAAAAATGATTTCAATTAAAACCACCAAATCAAAAGTAAAGATAAAAATTAATTAAGTTCAATTTTAGATTAATTTTTTCCAGGATTTTAGACATTTTTAACTTGTAGTATAAAAAAAAGATTCCAATTTATGTTATTATAGTGGGACTATAGACGTGGTTATATGCATGCATAATAATTATTCCGTAATTAATTACGTGTGATATGCATATGTCTGAGGTCATACTATATAGATGATTGTGACAGTATGTTAGTAACTCCAGCGATATCATTACATGCTCAAATGCTCAATACTCCCTCCTAGAGCAGGGCATGTGTGGGCTGTCATATGGGTCAACCCAACCGGCACGAGCCCGTTATGAGCAAGTCACGACATGAAGACTTGATTGGGGGACTGTAGGATACATATGGACAATATTTATAAAAAGTTTGCCATGAATCCGACATGAGCACGACGAGTCGGCATACAAGTGAAACACTTATTTTGGATAAAACTCCATAATATGTAAATAATTGTATAAAGCACGATGGCACAACACAAGCCGACCCGACACGAAACATAAAATGGGTTGTGCATGAACTTTATATTTTGTAAATTGGCCAGAGCCTGACACAAACATTTTTTGGCTTGTTATAGACATGACACACAGGAGCATGAGGCAGTGAGGCACGCGAGCTTGACACGTGGGTTGTCCTGGCACAGTCCGTACCCACCTTTACTCAAAATGGTCAATGGTCAAATTGTTGTAATTGTTTATTTGACCACTTTGATTTTCTTTAGTGCTTTACATAGAAGGAATAATGTAGTCCAGTGGGATTTTTATTTGACTCAACGTGCACTTTTTTAGTATGTACTCCGTAGTTTTTAAATTTTTTAATACACGTATTCAAAGCTATTTTTCGTTTAAAGTTGTGTCTTAATATATGATTAAAAAAAAAAGTGAATTGGGCAATAAAAGTGGGATGGAGGGAGTACACCTCATAGGACGATACTTCCTCCTAAGTCCTCATAATGTACTTGACTATGCTAATTAACTGGGAAAATAATCAATCCATACCAGTTATGCATCCATAACAAAGGTAATAAACAAAAAAAATTATCTTATTTATTATTAATTTGTTTTATTTGTTTTTTTTTTAACTTTACATCATAGCAAACTAGCCACTATCTATTAAAATAATTAAATTATTATTGTCTGTATTTGTATTATTATTGTCCCTTTTTTGTTACAATATATAGGGTAAATGAAGATCGAGTTTATGTTTTTTCGGGGGAGTGAGGTGTTAGGAGATTAATGTAGCTAGAAAATTCTACATATGTAACCTAGAAAAATCATGGCCTATGTATATAAATCAAGTGATGATGTTTCTAGAAATATCTACCATGGAATAGAATAGATTATGATTAATCTATATAACCATTATAAATATGCAATTTGTGCATGAGTTGTAGAAGAGAGCAATCATTAAGAGAGCACCCACAAAATAGCAAGAAAGGTAGAAACAAGAATTCTATCAAATTAGATTGAGAATGAGAGGCATGAACTCTCAACATTAAAATAAAAAGGTTGTAATTAACTGATTATGACCAATGAAAATAAAACAAATCCATCATAAAAAAATATTGGTTCATCAAACTTCCTCATATGCCCCAAAAATTTCTATCATGGGGGAGGACTGGAGGAGCTAGTGATCACTAGAAATCAAAGTAGCCTTTATCTAGGTAAGAAACACGGTCTATAAGGGCTCGTTTACATTAGCTTAATAGAGATGAACTGAACTGAATTGAACTGAACTGAACTGAATTGAACTGAACTGAATTAAAGTGTATTGATTGAACTAAATAGAGATGAACTGAACTGAACTGAATATAATCTGAAGTAAACAAGGCCTAAGTCCATTTTCTAGGGCGCCTACTTGTCTTGTCACCCTTCCAATGGTTTTATGTAGGGGTGTTCAAAAAAAATAAAATTGACCCGCTTGACCCGATTCGCTAACTCGCCGACCCGCTAATTATTGTCGGGTATTTTTTAAAAGATGTTCAACTTTTTCGGGACGGGTATCTGGCCCGCTAAAAACCATAAGTGGCGGGTCGGGTAATGGTCCGGGCAATGCACTTGTCGAGTACCCGATTTTACCGAGTCGGGTCATGGGCCGATTGGTTCACTACCCAAAACTTCGGGTACCCGCTCTTTCGGATACCCGAAAACCCGGGTAGCCGGTTATGAACACCCCTAGTTTTATGCTTGGCACTTGAATGATAGGAATTGAGAATTTATTATGGTGTATGGTTGACATAGGAATAGGAAACTGCACTTTAATTTGTTGAAAATTCTATTACCTATAAAATGGAATTAAACAATATTTATGATTTCTTACAAATTTGCCAAATAAAAAAACTTCCCATAAAATTGGAAACTATTAAGATAAATCCTGATTTATTAGTAGATAAAAAAAAAAAGAGTAAAGGCTCGTTTACATTAGATGAACTGAATTGAACTGAACTTAATAGAGATAAACTGAACCGAATTGAATAGAAGTGTATTAATTGAACTAAATAGAGATGAACTGAACTGAACTGAATAGAGATTAACTGAACTGAACTGAACTGAATATAATCTGAAGTAAACAAGTCCCAAGAGAATTTTGGCAAACGTATCAAAGTGCCAAACTTGAATCAAAAATTTGTCTAGTACTCTAGCTAATTGGTACTGAGAGACAAATTAATTAGACTTGTAAATTATTATTCTATTAATCAAAAGTCTATAATAATTTTTATATTTTTTGCAAGCTGTGGAATACTGAAATACGTATACTAGCTATTATTTTGATCTAATACGTAATATATACGAGTAATTAACATTAGCTAACAGTTGATGATTGGTTTTTATTGGTCAAACTTCAGCTCATCAACTCCCTTCTGCTCCCCATTAGCTAGTTTATTAATGCTCATACTATCCTTGCAACATTTTTAAATTCTGACGGAATCTTCTAAATTATTTTCTACATGTTAGAAATTCGATGACTAAAATCTTGTTTAATTCGACTCAATGAATAGTATATAAATATCATTTTTATATAATTTTTTTTAAAAAAAAACATGTTCAAAGATATTAATGGTCAAAGAATTGTATTGACGAACGATTTTTCTTTTCTTATCAAAAAAAATAAATAAAATTGTATTGACGAACGTGAATAGTCAAAACAAAATCAACAAAATGAAACGAGCTCCTATACTACTCACCCAAGCCAGGTGCACGTAGACTCGTAGAGCTACCACTACAAAAAAAATTTGCTCATTAATGATGGGTACATATTAATAACGGGCATAAATCATGTTGTAAATGTAGATGTTTTATGACAGTTTTTTGGTCCGTCGCTAAAATTCATCTAATACCTAATCCAAATTAAACTCAATTAAAATTGACTCATTAACGACGAGATTACGACGAGAAACATTACCCTTCTTTTCTACAACGAGGTCAACATTTTTACGACGGAAAAAATCATTTACAACCCCTTTTTCAACAACGGGAACACTTTTTCACGACGGGAAAAATCATTTATGACCCTTCTTTTCTACAACGAGGTCAACATTTTTACGACAGAAAAAATTATTTGCAACCCCTTTTTCAGTGACAGGGTCATTTTTTCACGACGAAAATTCACGTCATAAATAGCATCCTTTCTAGTAGTGTACGTGCACCCATGTTTACATTTTGCTAACTTAATATGTAGTTTTAATTAAGAAACTATTTGAGATTGCCCATTCTGTTTTCTATACTGCTTATTTTCTGCAACTACATACATATTAAATGAGCAAAATATAAACATAAATGTAAATACAACCGAGTATATAGGATATAAATTCTAAAATAGAACTAACAATGGGATTACAATAATATTTCAATTTAGAAGTTGCCTAGCTAGCTATCATTAGTGCATTACTTAATTTCTAATCATGATTCCATCCTAGTACAGTTCATACCTCGATTTTTGTTGTGTACTAATTAATCAGATCAGGTCAATGTAATCTAGTAATATTTTTTTTTTTCACTTTTTATAATATGTTTTGACAGCTTAACTATAGGAAGCTTAAGCTTGTTATTATGTCATTTTCAGTTTGACCTAATTAATTTACTAATCACATTTTCATTTAGTAAAACACATACTTTATTGCTTTTTTTTTTTTTTTCCTTCTGATTGCTCGTGTTAAGTATTAAGTTACTTCCATGTTCAGTTCATTATTTTAATTGCATTTTTTTTTCTTGGTTATCAGTGCCATTATTATTATTGTGCTTTTTTTTCTTCCATTCCATGTTCTAGGTCTAATGTTTTCTCCTACATCATGTTATTTGTATTTTTCACGCCAAAACTCTTATATGAAACATTAAGGGTCCTTTCGGTATCGCTGTGGTTTTATAGTTTTTGTTTTTTTGTTTTTTCAAAATTATATAATATATATCATGTTTTGAATCAAAAATTGCTTAATCTTATTAAAATCATAATTTTTTTTAAAAACTGACGACAGAAAGTGGAAACACCTTTTTTCTTGTTTCCTGTTTTTGGTTTTTAGTTTTTAAAAAAACAGAAAACTGAAAACAAAAAATGATGTCAAACAAGCCGTAAAGATTAGAGTGTGTGAGTCAAGATTTGTATTTAAGTGTGAAAGTTGCCAAAAATATTCAATTATAAGGATTTAGTTTGTAATTCCTCTGTTAGGTATTTAGGTTTCTCTACATGGGTATGGAAATGAAAGGGCTAGAAGTTGGTCCAAATCTATTGCCTCATAGGCAAAATTATGGAAATGAAAGGGGCCCTTTTTTTTACTTAATTTTGGAAATTTCGGTTCAATTTAGTTTAATTAAACTTCTACTCAGTCTAGGATTTAGATCAGATTAGATCAATCCGATACAATTCAGACAAATGAATTAACCTGAATCTTAGATTGAGCTAAAACTGAGTTAAATTTGTCTGAATTGATCAAAAAATTTAAAATTTATGTCCAAAAGAACACGAGGGGAGTATGCTAATGAGGTTTATCTTACAAAATATGATGACTACTCACTCTATTCCAGTGTGTTATTTACGTTTCCTTTTGCATAATTTTTAGAGAAGGTATTGTGTCAGACTGGTCTGACAATAACATTTCTGTCAGACCAATCCCCTAGACCTGGACACATATGATTGAATCTGGACTCATATGTGTTGAACCTGGACACATATTGTTAAACCTTGACATGTATTGGTAGACCTGGTCACATGTTTGTAAACCTGGACACAAATTTGTAATTCTGGAAACATATTTGTAAACCTGGACACATATTGTTGGACCTGGACACATGTTGTTAAACCTGGACACATATTTTTGAACCTGAAAACATATTGTTAAACCTGGACATGTATTGGTAGACCTGGACATATATCTGTAAACTTGGACACAAATTTGTAACCCTGGAAACATATTGTTGGACCTGGACACATATTGTTAAACCTGGACACATATTGTTAAACCTAGAAATCTATTTATAAACCTGATGACATTTGTAAACCTGGTGAAACTTGTTTAACCTGGATATATATTGTTAAACCTGGACAAATGTTGTTGGACCTGGACACATATTTCTTTGACCTGGACACATATTACTAAACCTGGATCCCCCATGAGTTGTTAAAAAAATACAAGTGTTGGACGGTCCGACGGTCGGACGTCCGACATAATACTTTCACTAATTTTTAATGCACATGATTAAACATTAATATCTTATACTACTACACTTTTTTTAAAAAAAATTTAAAAATACATATGAAAAACTACACATTTATACAAACCTAACAAAATCCCATATGAACATGTTTTGTCTTGTATATAATGAAAAACATTTATTTATTTTTTTATTTTTTCTATCCTTGTATCATAAAAAGCAAACGTATAGAACAAATTGAAATGGATGAGGTAAAAAAACAACAGTAAAGTAAAGGGAATAAATTGTACAGAAATTCACAATAAGTTGAACTTTGAGAAATTAATTCAAAAAACATAGGGAAATTCCCACTGGTATACCCGAGCTTTTTCGAAATCCCACTGGTATATCCGAGTTTATTTTAATCCCAGTGGTATACCTGAAATTATGTCTAATTCTCATCCGTTACATTTAGAAGGTATATTTCGTTAAATGTAATGGAATATACCTATTTTAAGGTTAGATTTAACTTTGGTTAACAATCTATTTAATTTTCTTTAAAAAAAAATTTAAAACTAATAATATATTAAATTAATGGATTTTTGAAAAAAATGATCCGATTGCCCCCAATTTGCATTCCTAATTCGCCTTGATCTACGTGAAAATAATAGTCCGCTCATGGTTTTATGGGTCATTTTTATCATTAAGGGATTCGATTTGAGGTCAGATTTTGCAAAATTTGATCCGGTTGCCCCCAATTTTCATTCCCGATTTGCCTCGTTTTGCGCACATTAATCTAAGTGAAAAAATAGTCCGCTCAAGGTTTTACGGATCATTTTTATCTTTAAAGGGTCCGATTTGAGGTCGGATTTTGCAAAAAATGATTCGATTGCCCTCAATTTGCGTTCCCGATTCGCCTCGCTTTGTGCGCATTGATTTACGTGAAAAAATAGTCCGCTCAAGGTTTTACGGGTCATTTTTTTCCTTAAGAGATCCGATTTGAGGTCGGATTTTGCAAAAAATGATCCGATTGCCCCAATTTGTGGTTGTTTTTCCTTTATTTTTTTGTTTTTTTTTTAATTTATTAACCATGGTTAGTGTTTTTAACAGTTTTTAACCAAAAAGATTACTTTTGAAAATTATGTTAAACATTAGGTACACCACTGGGATTAAAAAAACTCAGGTATATCAGTGGGATTTCTAAAAAATTTGGATATACCATTGGAAATTTCCCAAAAACATATGGCCTTTGTCGAAAATTGGGAAACCTGGGCCTAAATGCGTATTGCGTAATAGACTTTCACGTGTTGGGCCGAATCTTGATATAAAAAATAAAAGGACAAAATATGGATTTGACCCAAAATGATTTACTTTGGCGGCAATGAACCCGTTGTTGTCTCATGTGAAAACCAAATAAAGATTCTTCAAGTGGCAACTGCAATTAAACATTATCATCATCTATCTATTAAAAAAATCAACTACTAGGTTTTTTTTTTTAAAAAAAAAAAATCAACTATTAGGTTGTTTCAAAAAAAATTCAACTATTAGGTTTTATTTAGTACTAATCTTTCATATACAAGTATAAAATTGACCAATTCATCGGTAGGGGAAGTATTGTTGCTTTAAAAATATTTGCAACAAACAATTCAACACAAACTGCTAAAGAAAATGTGGTTATGTGTTAAATAATTAGAGAGATGGAAAGCGTGATGGAGAGAGAGCAAGAGATAAATGACATAAAAAAATTGTTACAAGTTACATTCAATGTGTTAGTGTTCCATATTTTTGGAAACACAATCCAAAGCTATTCCGCACTAATTATAATTTTAGTTTAAAAAACTCGGCCCGAAAAAGTTTGTATTAGCTCGGCAAGACTGCCAAAAGTAATGGGGTTAGTTTCTTCAATAAGGCCCGACCGGATTTGAAATTTGATCTCAATCTACTCCTACCCATAAGCGCGTTGTTGGATTTTTTTTAATTAAAAAAGATCTCAAAAAATAATAGATTGTACAAGTGTTTTTTCATATAATTGTTTCATTAAGTAGTCCAATACCATATTAACAAAATGAATACAAACGCCCCCATCATTAAATTCGATATAATATGACAAATGTGATTAGGCGACAATACAAAGGAGGACAGTTCAGTCATTTACAAGCTCAACAACACTCCTTCCCAAAACCTACGTGGGACATTAAAAACCGCACACATATATGGAGTTCATCACCTACATTAATTCCGTTAAATTGCCACAGAAATTACATTCCATGACATTCTTCGACGAATTGCCACTATTATAAGAAGAAGATGGCAAAGGCGCCAATGTCCCCCCACAATTCTCCCTCTCACACATGAATCTTGCAAAAAAGTTATCACACCAAGAATCACCATCACCACCAACAATATTACTAGTATTATCATCATTTGCTTCATGATTAGCTTCATTCATCTCAACCTTGCACCGGTTGCAAAAACAAGCAAATCCAAAATAATCTAGCAACCTTCTTGTCCTTTCGCGATAGCTTAACCCAACTCGAAAGTAACTCAAACAAACTTCTTCACCTTCAAGAACATCATGTATCATTCTAACTACTATTTCGGTGTTTGCATAATTTATATCATTAGTGGTTTTAGTATCGAGGTAGTCGAAACGACAAGCATTAGGTAGGCAATCATGGTTGAAATATGAAGCATTCTTATACATACCATATGCTCTAGCAGATCTTCCTCCACCTTGTGTATAAGGCTCCATTAGACTGAAAGAGTTGCAACTTTCCTTGTCTAGGAGTGCGGCTATTGTTTCGATTGTAGGAGTTGGACATAACAATTCCTTTGGAAATGACAATGTTGATATGATGACTGAGTGGAGAAATGTTGCCGTTTCCATGATTTCCCTTGCTTTTCCATCTCCATGGAGTGATAATAGATTTTCAAAACCCTCTGGAGATGTCATAGCAAGATTGTAGGCCGCCACTAAGTACCGAGCTTGTACCTGATTGATGTGAGTATGCCATCCGTGAGAATCAGTTTATTTCATAAAAATACTAATTCCGTCCCATAATATTTTAAAAATTTTGGATCTAGGGAAATTTCATGCTCTACATATCTCTAGGGTTTAACGAAAATTTTAAAATACCACAGTAGTTTTAGAATTGTTTGAGATAATCTTGAGATTTACCTTTTTCTCAATATACCCAAATTATTGAGGGTACATTAGAAAAATTGATTTTTTTTTGAAATTTTTATCAAAATTTTAGTCATCTCACTTTCCCTACCTCTACTTGTTTTTCATGAAAGAAAATTACTAAGAAAGGTAAAGGGTGAATACTTATAATCGAACAGCAAAAAATAATTTCAAACCCTTAAGAATTCCACAAAACAGCTATTTATATATACTTCGTATTTTTTTTTTTATATACATTGAGGACCGGGAATCAAAACAAAGCAAAAGAATTGTACAATGGTGAAGAAAACTCATCAAGATTATTTCCAAATCGACACGGATATATCGAGAATTTTCCCAAACCTAATAGGCAAATTGGTTCAGAAATATATAAATAAATAAAGGAAGGTCGAATCCAATCCATACTAGAAAGGCACACAAAAAATCTAGTCTTGACCAAAGTTTATAGATATAATGTTTTCTAAAAAAGGAATTAAACGGGGATTGATCAGTTAAAATAAATTCAGTTCAGTCATGGTACCATACCTGGTGTTCTTGGCAAGGATGGTCCATTAACAAAGAGCAATGCCTCAATTGTGTAAGGGCATAACACACCCAAGGAGTGTGTGTTGTGGTAATATCCAAAGATTGACACTTAGAGCTGCAAAAGACGATGTCGTTGAGATGATGGGAGCATGAAGGGCAAGTGAAGCCTTCTAATAATTCTAAGCATTGGTAGCAATGTGCACAATATTTTGTAGAATGAACATTAGTGGTAGTAGTAATAGTGTTATCATTAGTACATAAAGAAGAACCATCAACCTCTTGTTGTTTTTGAGGAGGTTTTAGAGAGAAGGCAGAGAAGGTAAGAATAGGAGACTCTTGCAATATTATTTGCCCTCCCTTCAATGGTTGAGAAGCCACCAAACATCTTCCCTTTCCTTCAATTTCTGTTACTCTTACAAAGTTTGAAATAATTTGTGATTCACTGTTTTCAATTGCCATTGTACAAATGCTGCAATTAGGATCAAAATAAACATTCAACATTATTTCATTTGGACTGAAATAATATGTACTAAACTGATCGAACTGAATTAAATTTGGCTGAATTGCACTAAACTCAATCCTAGAGCTGAGCTGAATTGAAACCGAATTTATCTAAACTGAACTAAAATTTCAGAAATTAAGTACAAAAGAACAGCTTAACGCAGTATAATCACGGGAAATGATATTTAACTTAGGGGTTGGACATCCTGTCGAGACAAACCCTTTCTAGTTAGTTAATTGCTTAATAAGACCCAATTTAGAAGAGAGCCACAACTTGGGCTCTTATACTATGTTACATTTGATTGAATATTAGAAACGGGCATGGACAACCCAATATCGAAAAAGAGATTTAAGTCACTTACAAGCAATATAAGGTTCCTTCCTACAACCAATTAGTAATAGAAAGAGTGACTCATAGACTTATAAGTTAATTTAGTCTCTCCTTAACCTCTGATGTAGTGCATCGTATGGGTTTCAACATGTAATCTTATAAAAGGTGTGTCAATATCAATTTTGATTTTTGAGTGTGTCTTTATCATCAGATTCGGTTTGGTGAAAATTGAAGATAAACAATAAATATTAACAAAATTAGAAATTCAAAGTAAAAATTAGATTCGGTCTGATGAATATTTATAGGTATATTAATATTCAGAAACTTTAATAATAAATAATTCTATACATTTATAAATTAGTCTGTACTAGTTCAAAGTCAAGAACAATCCCCAAGTTTAAATCCAACAAATGAACAAAATAAGCTTATATCAAAAACTGATTTTCATTTTAAAGAAACCCAAAATTTATCAAGCCAACCAAATTTTTAAAAAAAAATTAAAATTGCATGATCAAACCCTAAATCTCAGTTACAGATAAGTTCAAAGATGGGTGAAGGTTGTGTAGTGTCCTTTAACAATGTCACTTCTAGGTTCTCCTCAAAATCACCACTAGAATCATAAGTAAAAAACCTAAACACAATTGAACTCAAATACTTACTAAAGGGTGATTAATGGTTTACCTGAGCTTGAAGAGGATGTCAATGGAGTTCTCTAACAAACTGGGAAATGGACATGATGTTAGTGTTTCCCTTTTCTTTTCTTTTCCTTTTTTTCTTTTTAATGTTTAGGCTACCGTGGAGGATGTTACCATAAGTGGCAATCCAAGTTATTTGCACTTTCCATCAAGTTAAATTAAGGGTGCGTTCTCTTTAACTTATTAGACATGAACTTATCTGACCTGATTTAACTTATTAGACCTTATTTAACTTATTACACCTTATCATAACTTATTAGGCCTTATTGGAACTTATTAGGCCTTATTGGAACTTATTAGGCCTTATTGGACATTATTAGTCCTTATTAGAACTTATTAGACCTTATTGAAACTTATTAAACCTGACTAAAACTTATTGGAACGTATTTTATATGATTGAATAAAATAATAATAATAATAATAATAATAATGATAATATTCTATACATTTGAACCTATGATTTTTTTATTGTTGAATTACGTTCAAGAAGTTAATAATAATTAGTATATCTTTTTTCAAACCCATTATTAATTAATATTATCAATTCCAATAACAACTTATCTACATATTTAATTTTTCTTAATTCACTTGTAGTAAAATTAACAAACTAGAACGGATTGAATAATAATAATATGGAGGATGGGTAAAGTTTAATTTGGACCAAAATTAAATCAAACCCAAAATAATAAAAAAAAATAAGTTTTATTTTATAATATAAAAAAATAGTTTAATTCAATCTAACTCTGATTGGTTTCTCTAAAAAAATTATAAAACAAGAATGATAAAATAAAATTGGTTTATGTTGTGTAAGAGTGCTTTAAGTTAATTATTAATTTAATTAATTTTATTTGATCAATAATTAAAAATAATAATCTAGACCTGATTTGAACTTATTAGACCTGATTGGAACTTATTAAACCTTATTGCAACTTATTAGACCTTATTGGAACTTATTAGAACTTATTTGACCTTATTGCAACTTATTAGACCTTATTGAACTTATTAGACCTGATATAACTTATTGGAACTTATCTGAACAACTTATTAAACCTGAAACTTATTTTTTTAAGGTGAAGAGAACGCACACTAAATGGCACAAATATTCAGGCAATTTTTTAATAATGGTAATTAAAATGAATTTATATGTAAATTTGTTAAGAAAATCAACATTCATTTTCAACCCATTGCACGTCATCAATCCCAATTTTATTTAAATGGATAATAAAGAAACCTCGCACAACTGTGTGAATCGAAATTTGAATTTTATGCTTGGACTTTTGAAACCTTAACTACTAGGATAAGACTCATCCTCCTATTCCGCAAATTATTATATGGTCCCATGACCATGTAGGTTTCTGTGGTCTCTGGCCAAAACGACGTAATTTAGAAGTTAAAAAAAATTAACAGACTTTCTACTTTCAAGGATTCTATTATGCAAATAGAGTGAAAAATAACAGTTTTTAATTACGTATCAAAAACCTAATTAGTAGGTAACAACTAAAATCTTCGCTTCCACTTCCCTAAGAACAATCTGCAAATACATTCTATAGTTACCTGCACAAGCTAATCTTTTGCTTGTATTTAGTATTAAAAAAAAAAATTAATATACAATATTAAAAAAATTAATATTCAGTATTAAAAAATGAATAATCATTTTAATTATCGCAAAAATGAATGTAAATTTAGGTTCTTTGTGGTAAAATGAATATTTAGTATAACAAAATGAATATTTAGTATTAGAAAATGAATATTAAGTTTAATCGGTGCAAAGGTAATTGTTGGAACATGTTCTTTGTGATAAAATGAATATTCAACATTAACAAAATGAATATTCAGTATTAAAAAATGAATATTCGATATACAATAATTAATATTCATTTTAGTTGTTGCCAACGTGAATGTAAGATCGGATTTTTTTGCGGTAAAATGAATATTTAGTATTAAAAAAATGTAAATATTTAGTATAAAAAAATGAATATTCAGTATGAAAGAATAAATATTCAATTTTAGTTGTTAAAACTGACTCGCTGACGCGCGAGACCACAATTGTTCTATGTGCTCCGGGAGCATTGTATATTGTAGTTTAAAAAAATAGCTTTAAAAAAAATGAAGCTTTTAGTTTTTTTTTTAAAATTTTTAAAATGAAGATTGTAAAGTAAAAAATGAAGATTTTCATGACCATAAAAGGCTACGTGGTTCTCGGAGCACCATATAACAATTGCTCCTATACTTACTCTGCTCTATATTAATTGCAACGTTCCTTTTTTTTTACGTTTACCAATGTATAATTTAAATTCGTAATATCTTTAGTTCAATTTTACCAAAAATTAGATCACAATCGAATACACATTGAGACGATTTAAAAAAGATCACACATAACGCACAAAAGCAAATTTACGAGTAATTATAAATAATGTTCAAATTATCAGTGTTGCAATTAATATGGAGCGGAATTATGTAGCATGTGGCCATGTGGGATAAGTAAAATGTTAGATGTAGCCATGTAGGGCAATGTTTTTTTTTTTTTTTTTTTTTTGTTAGCTAAAAATGTAGGGCAATGTGAATAATGTGATTTTCCCGTTTACCATTTCCCCGGTTTACTATTTGCCACTTCTCTTCTTCTCTCTTCCACAGTCCATACACCACAGCCCACCTCCGCACCGCCGTCGCCGACTCCCATCTCTATTCTACGGCTTCAAAGTTCGTTCTGCAGAACTCCATCTCTCTTTCTCTCACCCCACGCGTCACCCTCTCCCTCTCCCTCCGGCGAAGAAGCGTGGCTGCCTTTCCCCCATTGAAGTAGAAGCAGAGCTTCTGAGGTAAGGTTTTGTTTTCTTGGAAAATTAATTACGCAACCGAGTTAAGTTTCGATTTAATTGTCGCTTAGGGTTCTTCTAGGGTTTGGGTTATAATTACTAATTAGGAAGGAGAGTAGAATTTCCAGTCGAATGTTGTTGCTGTAGACTTATTTTTGTTCTTCACTGCTATGCTAGTTTAGTATGCAAACTATGTAAATCGATGTTTTCTTCCTGGGCCCAGTGCGCCCGCTCCTCCTGCCCTGGCTCAGGGACGGGCGTGATAGGAGGGAAACAAAGGATGTGTTTGTATCTAAGTATGTCAACTGTCAAGTAATTTTTTGTTCAATCCATAGGAAAATGAAATGAACCCTAGCCTAGTGCTACACAATTAGCCTTTTAGTTCGCTTCCATAATTCGCGGTTCGCTCGAAATGGGCCAATAATAGCCCGAAACCAACCATGATTCGATTTTTTCGGTTCGCAAGGAGTTTAGTGAAATACTCCCTCCGTAACATATTAACTGCAACAATTTGATATAAAGTAGAGAGGAAAAATATCAAATCGTTCCAGTTAATATGTTACGGAGGGAGTATGTAACATTGCCCTAGCCATGGTGGTTGTTTTATTTTTTGTTTCAATTGGACTTTTTTTTTTGGTTCTAAATTCATTAATGTTTCAAATTTTATGGATATCTTGACGTGTTTAAAGGATTCAAGCTGATTAGATATTGCTTGGGGAAAACAGTGTCTGATCAGTATGTAATGTGTTTTTGCAGATGGCAAGATGGGATGCAATTTTATCCCTTCCTGTGCAGAGTCCTTCAACCTTGGAATTCAGTGCTTCTGATCTAACTTGGTCTAAGGTAGAAGGATGGCGAGAGAATATTGATAGAGTTGCTCTTATTCCATTTGCTAGGTTAGATGATTTTATTCGGGGTGAATCATCAAACGCAGATTGCCCGACTGGATTTCATGTTGAGGCAAGGAGGCATCGTCGTGCACAGGCATCATACAAAGTAAAGGTTGATGGAGTTCTTGAATATATCTTGTGAGTTTCAATTTCCTTTTAGGAAACTCTATATGTTAACGTCGAGTTTTTTTTTCTCTAATTATATATGGTGGCTGATGGCTACAAAGAAATTACACACAATGATCCACAACTATCGTTTCCTTTCTTCTGTCACATTAACAAGCTTATACATTAAGACCTATTGTTACCTATCAATGGACCTTGGTTATAAACTATTTTGTTTGTATTTATTTATGTAATTATTTATTTGTTTCTTGCGTCTAAGACAAAGTCGGAGTTTCTGTAGCTTCCTCACAAACTCCTTTACTGATAGCTTCGATTGGGTGACTTTTTAGAAGGCAAATGTGGAACAGACGGAGTATTTGACTAATTGGCTGCAATAAAAAGAAACACTTGGTGAATTTACCAATTACGTAAACATGGTGTTTAAAATGGCTTTGCTTGTGCAAAAAAAAGCAAGAACCAACCAAATATACTACCACATTGTCTCAAAGCATAGCTACAGGGAACAGAGTATGACAAGTATACTACATAATCTTATGCAAAAAAAATAGCTCATCGAATACTGGAAATAAGATTCCATGCTGTAATCACTGGCCAATTTATTAATTTTCTCAAAAAAAACGACGCTTTGTACACATTCACCGCAATTCCTTGTCACCTACCTTGAATTTTATTTTTGTCCTTTTTTTTTTGGGTTGGCGGGGGTTGGTGGGGGTGGGGGAGGGGGATTATTTTAAGTGGGAGTTAACAGTCTGTCTAATGTAACGGAAAAGCTCATAAATACAGTAGAAAGGCAAACACTAGTACACTACAATTTGTGATCATTTTGTGAAATTTTATTTTTTTGGGCAACCATGCGTCCATATATAACCAAACAAAACTCTAGGTTAGCACATTGGATCTCCCTATAGTTTTTGAGGTTTGGCTGATATGATTACATGACTGATGATTCCATGTTTTAATCATTTATTGGAATTAGTAATTTATATAATTTAATTTCTTTTTAATATTCTTCAAATTTAGGTACTGGTGTTCGTTTGGCCCAGATGACCACAGAAAAGGTGGTATTGTGCGGCCAAGTAGGAACACTTATATCCCAAAAAAGAAATCAGCTGGACGTCCTAATACAAAAAGGGGTTGCACCTGTCACTTCATTGTGAAACGCCTCATTGCCCGGCCGTCAGTTGCATTTATGATATATAATCAGGATAAGCATGTTGACAAGAATGGATTACCCTGTCATGGTCCACAAGATACAAAATCAGCTG
The DNA here is from genome assembly GCA_951394345.1 of Salicornia ramosissima. Classification (NCBI taxonomy): domain Eukaryota; kingdom Viridiplantae; phylum Streptophyta; class Magnoliopsida; order Caryophyllales; family Amaranthaceae; genus Salicornia; species Salicornia ramosissima. The sequence continues at coordinate 46,494,968 of OX596234.1, read as the reverse complement.
GAACTCATGCTGTGTATGCTCCACACATGTCTGACGATCTTCGCCTGCGTGTTCACTCACTGTTATATGTTGGTGTATCTGTGGAAACCATAATGCAGAGACACAATGAATTAGTAGAAAAACAAGGGGGTCCTTTCAATCGTGATGACCTTCTTACACATAGATTCGTGAGAAGACAAGAGAAAAGAATACGACGATCGAATTATGAGCTAGATGCTGATGATGCTGTCAGCATAAGCCTGTGGGTTGAAAATAATCCAACTTGTGTTTTCTTCTATCAGGATTTCTCTGAGTCTGATCCCTTTACAGTTGGAATACAGACTGAGTGGCAGTTGCAGCAAATGATTCGATTTGGTAATCAAGGCCTTCTAGCTTCTGACTCAAGATTTGGAACCCACAAACTAAAGGTTTGTTCTCCTATCTACTTTGGTACCGTACTGTGTTCTTTTCTTTATATATACATACAATTTTTAAACTGATTATGATTACCCTTCTAGTGACTCTGTTGGTTTATGTAGTATCCGGTCCACAGCCTTCTTGTGTTCAATTCAGAGAACAAGGCAATTCCAGTGGCTTGGATAATCTCCCCAAGGTTTTCAAGCAGGGAGTTGTATAAGTGGATGAGGGCTCTTCACAACAGGGTTTTAACAAAAGATCCTGCATGGAAGTTAGCCGGATTTGTTGTAGATGATCCTCTAACCGACATTAGGGTGATTAGGTATGCCTTTTGGCTTATTAACTATAAAATTGTTATGGACCTGGACAATCTTTTGTTTTACGTCTTTATCTTCTGAGAATATCTTCCATTGTATGAGTTATTAGAGACAGAAAATTTAGGGGTTTTACTCTCCTTTTTACATCAATTCATGAATCAGGTTATTCTCACTTTTTGAGGGGATTTGGGGGTTCAATTAGTGTAACAAAGATCTAATTGAATAACTTATCATTTGACACATTTGTTTGTTCATGATTATGGAACAGTGAGAATCACTGATTTTTCGTTGCACATCATCCTGTTAATTTAGAGCATTTACCCATAAAGAGTTCTAGTTTTATAATGGCACCAACTCTATCACTCTACTCTTTTTGTCACAAGGATTGCCATGTTTCCTGGTTAAGCAAGCTATTTGGTTTGCTTCCCGTAAATGACTATTTGAAGTATATGTCTCCACAAAACGAAAGGATCAAATTAGGGACCACTAGAGTTGGCTTCTTATACTCTCTCTTCTATTTCCTTTTTCAGTTTTTTACTTCTGTTTTCACTGGGTCCAGTTCCTTTATCTGACTGTAAATTTCGCCAATTTCTTAATTTAAAACTTACGGAGTATAATACAAGAATAAGACACACCAAATCAAACAACGTCCCACATGATGATATTTTTATACTTTTTTTAAAAATTTCACTTTTGACTTTCACACTATTTACACATCTTGATCCTACTTGGCCCATGTTTTTTCTAATATATTTAAAACAAATGCTATTGTGTAAAATTAATTTGTTTTTCCTTCGTAGTCAGTTTTAATACACCAGCTTTTGATTAAAAAAAATTCACTAGTAGATTGTTAAAGATATTAATGGTTAAATATTTGCATAGGCAAATGTGAAAATCAAGGTAGACAACTATAACATATTAATATAGTGGGAAGATTAGACGGTCAAACTTTACAGAGTTTGACCACAAAAGAAGCAATATACTCCTTAAAAACCATGAAAAGATGGGAAAAGATGATTGTAAATGGCTGAGTTTTTTTTAATCATACAATTAATCTTGGGTTTTCTTAAAACTACCCACCAGGTTTTGCAAATTCTTAAATGTACCCATATTTTTTAGGGTTTCTTATGTGTACCCATACGATTTCCAAAAATTCTCAATTGTAGCAAATTTTTTTATGATAGCAAATGGACGTTAGCAGCACCGTTAAGTTAGTTGGAAAAAAAAAACAAAAACCAAAATTAATAAACATATATACGCCGGGCTGTGACCCAAAAGTCCCAACCATGACACAAATCAGCCCCATCAACCGTTCAAAAACCATCAAACTAACTTATTTATTTTGGTTTTTGTTTTTCTTTTCCAACTAACTTGAGGGTGATGTTAACGTTCGTTTGCTATCATAAAAAAATTGGCCACGATTGAGAATTTTTAGAAAACTTATGGGTACACATAAGTAACCCTATAAAAAGTGGGTACATATGAAAATTTGCAAAATCTAATGGGTATTTTTAAGAAAAAACCAATAATCTTTATAGTAGTGTACACATTTCGTTCATATATTGTCATTCATTTGCTCAGGGATGTGTTCGAGTGCTCTGTTCTGATATCTATGTGGCGTGTTCGTCATGCATGGCATAAAGCCTTAATGAAGAGATGTTCTGAAAACGAAACGCGAGTTCAAATATCTAAACGGCTTGGACAAGTTGTTCTGGAGATCTGCACTGGACAAGGAAATCCAACTTTGTTTGACAATTTTATGGAAGATTTTGTGGATAGCTCAGAATTTGTTGAATATTTCAAAGCTGTGTGGTACCCAAGAATTGGTTAGTCATGAACTTCTTTGTGCTCTTTTTTCTACGGTTCAACTTTAATCTCTTTCTATCAGAGTAGAGTTCTGTATTTGACATGAATCCTGACAATGTGACCTACTTTTAGTAGTTTTTTTTTTTACAGTGGTTTGAGAAACTTGTAGCATTCTGAGCATGTTTTTCGGCATATCTTTTCTATACCAATATTCTGTATTTTTTTTGTCCCTAATTTGACTCTAAAACATAGAACATTGGAACTATTTCTCTATTTTCCTGGTTGTAAGTTATTTTCGTGTTTCTTATTACAATTTTTTTTCCCTAATTACAGCATTTTGGGCCACTAGTTTACAGACACTTCCTCTTGCCAGCCTGGAGATGAGCACGATGATTGAATTTTATCACAGTCAGATGAAAGTTAGAGTATTAAATGAGAAAAAACCCTGTGTATATCAGCGTACAGATTGGTTAGTTGATAAGCTTGCCACGAAAGTGCACTCTTACTTTTGGTTTGATGAATATCCTGCAAAGCAAGATTTCTCCCGCTACTGGAAAGATGAGTGGATGGATGATTTAACATCCTGGCGCAGTTCCTTCAGGATCCCAGACTCTGATGTAATTTTGGAAAATCAGTATGCCAAAGTCATAGATCAACAAGATCGAGACAAATTCTTCTTGGTATCAAACCCTGGTTCTGAATTTTCAATTTGTGATTGCACTTTGTCTGAAAGAGGTGATTTGTGCGAGCATGTTTGTAAGGTTAGCCGGGTATGTCGGAAGAAAGAATCTTCTAATCCCTCTCTTAGTTTGTACCAATACAAGCGAGCATTGATCAAAATGCTTTGTTGCACTCTTCACGATTCTTTGATTCGTGATCATGCTGTTTCTCTCACAGCTTATCTACAGATTCAACTAGGTACTTTAACAGATTTCAACAGCAATGAGCGAATGCTCAATGAGATTGAGAATCAAGACGGCTTTACAATTTCAGATAAGGACATCAGTTTGATCATGGAACAGCTGGGTCAGAGTGGATTTGTTAGCAATGGTGATGTTAGGTTATGTAATGATATTGAGTTCCATGATGAGCTGATGGAGATTGATACCTCATCTATCTGTGCCTCACCTTCTCATTTATTTGCCATGCATGGGGTGCTACCGGCTGATATTTTATCGGTAAATGGGGACAAAACTCTTCTGCCAGATTCCTGTGTTATGAATGGTAATGGCGTTTTCAGAGATCGTGACATCTCAGATCAAGTTACTGAAGATATTATTACGGATGAACCCTTGTTTTTAGAACCCCCTCACTCCACCGAGTCCCATGATCCATGTTCGGTTATGAATCAAGATTGTGATATATACACAGACAAAGTAGCTGAGACAGACAATTATATTGAAGATAATGTTGCTCTGAAGTTTTACAGGAGGTCAAAAACATCATTGACAGGCGAACGCCACGCAGCAAAGAAACGTAAAATCGCTGAGAAAAAGAGCGGAAAAAAAGCTTTCAAAATAGATAAAGGTAAGCCAGTTGAAACTAATTCCTCAACTAATTCATTTTTGGTGATATGAAAATAAAGAATTGTCTGATGTGGACGGTGGAAAACCTGCTGATAAGAGTAGGAGTGAGGTATTAGTGTGTAAATATTGATTGAAAGAGCTGTGAAAGAGAAGGGTATAGCGTACTCTAATCTAATGAAGGCACAAATGCTCACTAAACCATTTAGCTTATGTGAGAAATTGATCATGTTTGTTGATGGAACAAGGTAGTTTGACATTTTGAGTAGCAAAGTTTTCTGCTGAGGCTGATGGTTATAACTGACAAGCAAACAGAATGTTTGTTACAAGCCTCTGGTTTCATGTTATACTGACCTACCTTGGTGAGAAATGGCTTGGGCTGACCTCTTTATGGCAACTGCTGTTTTATTAAAGGTAGGAGCAGAAGCTCTTCATGGTCAAGTTCAGGGCCTACCACAAGTGATAAGTCCTTGTTATGGTACTTGACTCTGCTAGACGTATTGGACACGGGTAGTGTTGGACAATAATTTAATGAAAAATACGAATATTTTTGGTTCAAATTGAGGGGTCCAAGGGTCGAATGTCTGACTCGGGTACTTGAGTCCATGTATGAATTGTTACAAGTGTTTCATATGAAATAGGTCTGTGTATGTTGTCAGGTAGGAATGCTGTTCTTGTGAAGCACTGATGTGTGGCGCACAAGCCATATTAGGGTTAGATTGAACTATTGAGTAGTACTTGGAAGGCACGAATGTGTTGAAATCTGAGCTGCAAGTACTAAGTGATTTGCTGAAGTATTGTTATAAACTGACAAGTTTTGATAGTACCTTTTTAATATTATTTACGGAGTACAATTTATAATTTTAGATGCTTTTCTAGCTATTATGAAATTTTTGTTGTGTTTTGCTTATCAGTTGGATGTGGGGTTTCATTGGTGTTGTTCACTGTCGTTTCAACATGTAATTTAATAGATAGTTTTTATAAATTTTACACACTCAATTACAAATGTTAATTTTCAAGGTTTTGTCTTAGTAAGCGTAAAAAAGTTGAATAAATAAAGGGTTTTTTACGATCTCAACTTTAAACTACTTTACGAAAAACTATTTTTACCTTACAAAATTGTCCTAAAATATTGTAGCTTTGAAAACCATTCTTGACCACCGGCCACCGAAAATGATTTTCCGGCCACCGAAAATGATTTTCCGGCCACCGAAAATGATTTTCCGGCCACCGAAAATGATTTTCTACCCTTTTTATCACAATTTTTGTTACATAAAATAACCCCAAGTCCCCAACAACAACTAAAATGACAAAAAGAGAATAAAAATCTACTTGTAACCAAAACGAAAGCTCTTGTACCCGAAAACTCACTTTTGGTGGCCTAAAAATCACTTGGGTAGTGGTCAACAATGATTTTGAAGTTAAGTTATTTTGGTGTAATTTCATTAAGTGAAGGTAGTTGATAGTTTGGTACAAAAAATCCATAAATAAATGAGAAGATATTCATGTTACTATATGAAGTTAGGAACTGGGAGCCAAAATGAGAGTATAAATTTTGGCCAAAATCCATAAAATGTAAAATGGGGTGAGAGAGGCTCGAACTCTCGACCTCAGGATTACTCAGAAGCTATGAGACCTACGCGCTAGCCAACTGCGCCACCACCCCTTTGTTAGTTTTTCATACAACGTAACTAATATATTCAATTACTCTATGAAGACTTTTATTTATTTATTTATTATTTTTTTGAAGGAGACTTTTATTTTTTGATGGCCATTTATGAAAAGTTATTATTGTTTAAAAAAAAAATAAAGGTTGTTTTCCTAGTTACGGGTTAATATTTTTTGTAATAGGCATACCGCTGAATTTTGCCCTAAGTTGTTTGAATAAATAATTCGTGTCGTGTCAAACCGTCAACAATTAACCTGATACTCTGATAGTTAGTTTTGTGTTAAAATTTAATGTGTTTTATCAATTGTAGGTGCTCCTTCAGCTCTTATGATTTTTTTTTTCCAGTATTAGTTTACAGTAATACTTCATGATAATTTGATATTCTTAAAAGACGAATCAACACATCATACATAACTATATATTTTAAATGTTACAAATAAAATTAGAATATTTTATGTTATGGAGTATAATTCCACTGTTTAAAATGAGAATCTTTAGTGACCTTTTTAGTACAAAACTAATACTGTACTAAAAGAATTAACAACTACGGAGTATAACACAAATCATATCTCAACAAAGCAACAAACAACATACTTTCTCCGTTAAAAAAAAAACTCAACAGTCAATATTTTGCACTATTCACATTATATACTTTGACCAAGTTTTGAGCTTTATACATAGTAAAAAAATATAGTCAAGTAGGATTTTGTTAGATTTGTTTTGTAAAACACTATCTTAATATCAACTTTTTATAATTTTTAAATATTCATAATTATAATTATTAAGGGTCAAAGTAGTGTCTCGACATGCGTGAAATGTTGACTGTTGCATTTTTTTTGAAACGGATAAAGTATTAAACATATACGCAACTACAAACAATTATAAAAGGGAGTTGTTAAACGTCGCCCACAAATTACTTAAAATCGCCCACGATAAAAAGTAAAAAGACAAAATTGCCCTTGATTTAAAATTACACCGCAACAACTTAGATTAAATATACAATGACGTCGGACGCCACACCATGACCTCGACCACCACCACCACCACCACCACCACCACCACCACCATGGCGGTGGTGGTTAAATTTTTTTTTTAATAAGGGGAGGGGCGTCCAGATCAGACGCCCCGACCATGGTAGGGGCGTCCAGATCAGACGCCCCGACCATGGTAGGGGCGTCCAGATCAGACGCCCCTACCATGGTTGGGGCGTCCAGATCAGACGCCCCTACCATGGTAGGGGCGTCTACCATGGTAGGGGCGTCTGATCTGGACGGCCCTCCCCTTATTAAAAAAAAAAATTTAACCACCACCGCCATGGTGGTGGTGGTGGTCGAGGTCATGGCGTGGTGTCCGACGTCGTTGTATATTGTTGGCTCAATCATGGTTGGGGCGTCTGATCTGGACGCCTCCTTATTAAAAAAAATTTAACCACCACCATGGTGGTGGTGGCGGCGGTGGTGGCGGCAGTGGTGGTCAAGGTCATGGCTTGGTGTCCGACGTCGTTGTATATTTAAGCTAAGTTGTTGTGGTGTAATTTTAAATCAAGGGCAATTTTGTCTTTTTACTTTAGCTGTGGGCGATTTTAAGTAATTTGTGGGCGACGTTTAGCAATCCACTTATAAAAAAAAATTACGAACTTCAACACCCAAATTTAATACGGAGTAGCTATTTTATTTCTAACAATTTTAAAGCAAAATTGTCAACAACTATCAATAGGTCAGATTTTTATTGTAGTTTGTCTAGTGTCAATTTTAAGTTTTTAACCCTTAGTGAGAACTGAGACCCCATAACTTCGCCTATAAATAACTGATTCCTTATTTTTTTTTTGCCTACGAATAATCACTTTCTTCGTTCAATTTAACTAAATGATAAAATCGAAGGAAAATGTTCCAATTTATCGGTAGTTCTTATTTTTTGCCTACGAATTAATCACTTTCTTCGTTCAATTTAACTAACTGATAAAATTTAAGGAAAATGTTCCAATTTATCGGTAGTTTCCGACAAATTTTCCAAAACTATCAATAAGTAGTTAGAACAAAATAAAACTTGCTCAATTCGGAAGAAAATGTCATTTGTCTCTAGGCAGTTTATGAATTCAGACTTCAGCAAAATTTTATTTGACAGCACTATTATTACAATTAACCGAAGCCATTCAACAAATCTCTGTTGAATCAAGTATGGGACGCACCAAATGTACAAGAACCTCTAAAACAGATTACATGCCTTACGGAAGAATAAACTCATCTTCGTCATTTCTGCATAAATGAACTGAAAAATCCAATGGTATCGTCTAGTGCTTCAATGAAAAGGTCAACATCTTCTCTCGTATTGTAGAAGTATAGGCTAGCGCGAGCACTGGCATTTGTCTCTAGATGCCGATGCAGAGGCTGAGCACAATGGTGACCTGATCTGATGGCTACTCCGTGCTGAAGTTTAAATGAAACAATGGCTTAGAAAAAAAAAAAAAAACTTATCTTTTTTTAATTCTAAGACGTATGACACAGTCTTTTATCAGACCGTTAGACTGACGGCCTTACATAAATCTACAACTTTTTACATAACCAATTGAGCTTTATATAAAAAGCTATGGTATTATTGCTAAAAAGTTAAAAAAAACAAAATTAGTAAAATGTTATCCCATCTAACAAACGACTTCTTATACAAAGTACAAGTCTTTCTATCAAATATGGGGAAAAAGAAAAACACAAAGGCTGCCATGAATCTAAACTGGCCCAGAAAAAGGTTCAATTCATCACATAAGATAGTAGTGGGTGAAAAAGAAAAGAAAGTTTATTTATACCTGTTGATCAAGAAAAGTGGCAATATCCGTTGGATGCATGTTCTCCACATTAAATGAACAAAGAGCAGCTCGTCTGACTGTCTCGGATGGCTTGGGGCCATATATCCGAACCTTGGGAACAGAAGCTAGTTTTTCATATAGATAACCAGCCAACTCCACCTGAGGGGAAACATCAAATTTGATAGTAGATCATTACACTAATAATGTCGATGATTCACTAGATTTGTTATATTGACCCTACTCTGTTCTACATATAAGGTTCATGGAATGTAATTTCAACCTTCAGATATGTTAACAAGTTCAATTAATTCCAATAAGTTTGAATTAAAACAACAAACTACAACAAATGCGGATAGATTTACTAATTCCAATGAAGGCTTAGTTTGGGCAAGGGTATGAAGATTTCATTTCCATACAAGTAAAAGAATAATGCTATTTCCAATCAAATCAAGAAATAACTTATACTGGGACAAATAAGAATGAGGTTATATAAATCTACATAGCAAGAAAAGGGTTTCATGACAATCATGTGCGGAGCATAACATTTGGATACGACAATATACCAATAAGATGGATATTGAAACAAACCTCATAATCATGAATCTTTTGCATACCAATTCCTGACAGATAATCTATAGCTGCTCCTAGACCAATAGCTTCTCCAATTGCAGGTGTTCCAGCCTCAAACCTGACTCGCACAGAGAGAAACAAAGAGCCAGCACAACACTAAGCATTTCAGTGACAGAAACAAACTGGAAAAGCTCACAGTTTTCAATTCATGCAAGCTGCTTACATAATCCCGTAGTATGAAAATTTGAAAACCCAAATTTCCAGTGGTAAAACAAGATGTATTAATTCTAAATACACGATACAATCACCATTCCATGCAAGAGAGAGAGAGAAACACAAATAAAAGTAAATTGATTCACTATTGTAGAAAACATTAAAAAAAAAAATTGTTTTGAATGATTTTAGAATGGATATGCAAAGCTAGATACTTTTGTTGCTAAAAGGTTCAGTCAGATGGAGAAAAACCTACCTGGATGGGGGATCAGCATAGGTGGAATGGTCCAAATATACATCTGCAATCATTTCCCCACCACCTAAAAGTGGATACGTGTTCATAAGTTTCCAAAAACACAATAGTATTGCTTGCTTGGACTATAACTAAATCAGAGTTATCACAAATTGTACTCTAGCTGCAACTAGTGCAGGCAGGATAGAACTATATTTTCCCTCTGTCCCTTATAGTATGGTCCATGTTGTTTGGCCAAAAAAAAAAGATTAATATTTTTAGAATAAGTTGATGAAAAAGTTTACGGGATACGTTGATGAGAGAGTAAAGTAATGAAGCCACTTAACCCATAAATGGAACGAAGTATTCATTTGCTGACATTCCAAAAAGAAAATTGATTCATACCACGAGGGGTGGAGGGAGTATTGATCAAGAAAAAATAATCCTTACCTAAGAAAGGAGGCATGGCCGCCAAGAGTTCTTCTTTTCCATATAAGAATCCAACACCTGTAGGTCCACACATCTGAAGCATTGTTCACTCATTGTTTCAAAGGTTTTCTTCATATTTGCTAGAGAAATTATTGGGAGACCCAAACCTTGTGAGATGAAGCAACAAGAAAATCAGCATCAAGCCTCTGAACATCAACCACCATATGAGGAACACTTTGACACGCATCTACCAAGACCTTTGCCCCAACACCATGAGCTGAGCGCACTATATCAACTATTGGGAGAGTCGAAGCTACAAGAAAAAAATACAATAACAAAAAGTATTTAAGAATCTTGTTTCAGAGACAATAGATTTTCAAACTAAAAAATCCTACTCTTCCTTCATGATAACATTGATAAGTCGGATCACTCAGATGCCGTCATTTAACTCTATGGAATATTTGCTTTTAGTAGCCTTCATGAGTAAAATCACTTAGAAATCATCCAATTTAGGTACACACAATAAACAAGTTATATATGACATCAACATTAGTTGCACTTCTCAGACAAATAGACAATTGAAGAAATTTTAGTTGAAGAACCATTAAGCACAAATTAGCTTCACATACCAAGTACATTCGACACATGATGAACGACCACAAGTTTCGTCTTTTTTGACAACAAATCCAGTAGTTTCATTGCATCAGGAGCTTCATCTTCAGTCAAATTCACAAACTTCAAAACAGCACCAGTCTTCTGAGCTACAAGTTGCCATGGGACAATAGCACTATGATGTTCAGCAACAGTTAAGACAATCTGCAATCAAAGTTGTGACAAAGCAAGAATTAGACATATAGCATATCATTATAAAGAATATATCGAGAAAGCGTGATTTAGTGGACTTATTTCATATGATACCACAATCAGAATTCTTTCCCATCTGCAAAAGTTAAAAACAAAATAGCTTTGATACTTCAACCATTATTAAGTACAAAATATTTTATTCAAGCAATTATTTGCTTTAGTTAGTGCCATAAAATCAGCTCCATATCTATATTTATATATAAAAAAAATAAAACAAAAATAAAATTGTACAGCTCCCAGTGAACAGTGAAGCCACAACAATATTCATGAAGCAAAAATGTACATCAAGCTAGACTTTGAAGGATTTAAACAACTATTAATCCAAGAGAAGAAATCAATAATTCCATGACAAAAGAAAGCAACTTCTGGAAGAAACACGAGACACTCGTAACATATGGGCACTAAAACAGATACCTAGAACCACAAAAAATGAGGCTGCCAAGGATCCTTTCATTGACATGAAGTCATTATTTAACCATCTAAACAGATAGGTTATTGCCTCAAAACATTTAGAAAGTCACAAATTTCAAGGTAAAAAAGGTTAATTTTTCAAATTCAAATACATTAACTTGCAATCTACAACATAATAACTAGGCTTCGAGGAGAAGGCACTTTATATCCCAACCTGGCAGGACTGCATGACAATTTTACAATGACCTTCAGTATAATACTTCCTCCACTCCATAATTCTTGCAACGTTTGCAATTTGCCACTGTTCATGGTCTCACACACATAATTAGTTTTTGTGCTTTACATATTTTAAAAAATATAGTCATGTGGATCTTATTGGATTTGTCTCAATGTATACTTTATTATAATCTCTTTTTTTTTTTTTTGGGTAAAACATAACTAAGATATTAAGATTATAAATTATGCATTGGCAAGCGTTAAATTGCAAGCGTTGCAAGAATTATGGAGTGGAGGAAGCATACAAAATAAACTGGCTAATCAGAACTTAAGGTGCATTAAACCGTTTCAATGACAAAAAATGAGAAGATCCAACTTTCCTGTTCAGTGCTATTTTGATAAATAACATTTTCCCTTGATCAGTTTTTCTAATGGTTCCTAGTCTGGATAAAAGAAAAAATTTAGAAAGAAACCAGAGCTACAGGTGTGAAAACAATCCAAAAAGGAACTCTGCAAAATATTGATCAGTTGTTCTAATGGTTCCTAGTCTGGATAAAAGAAAAAATTTAGAAAGAAACCAGAACTACAGGTGTGAATATTGATCAGTTGTTCTAATGGTTCCTAACAGTAGCGGATCCAAGATTTGTACTAAGGGGGTTCTGAGTTTAATCAAAGGCCGAATATTTGGATGCTTGAATATAAATCGGTTGTTTAAATTTATACCAATATACAAGTGCACAACTACATAAGTCTAAATTTCAATAAAAATACAAAAATTAAATACTCCAATACAACATCTTTAATTAAATGTCAAAATACAATACATAGAAAGAGGCAAAAACAAAAAAAAAAAATTAAAGGGGAAAAAAGGCAAATTACCAAAGCAAACAATTAACAAAACAAAACAAATATAACAAAAATTAACCGATTAACAAACACAAACACTTTATCATTTAATAGATTAACTAACATGTGAAGAATCAAGAATGAAGAATGAAGAATCTCATGGCAAAGTGGCAAACAAAACAAAATTAACATTATAAAACTGTCTGAAGCTAATTATAAACACATGAATTTCATGAATTAACATGAATAAATTAACAAATCATTATAAAACATTATGCTAGAAAACAATGGATCATTGTAACTTTCACCTATTAACATGAATAAAAGTATAAAACAAACTTATAATTAACAAATTAACATATAATGAAACAAACAAACAGAGTAGATGTAAATCAGAACAAAAATTAACAAAACAAATTAGATGTAAAACAGATTAAATTAGATGTAATTTAAATAAGAACATATAATAAACAAAACAAATTAACATATACTTCCTCCGTTTTTTTTAGTTGTTACACTTTATTATTTTATCACTCACATATATTCCAAAAGTATAACAAAAAAAAAACCGGAGGAAGTAATTAACAATTTAACTGTGAGTCGCTAAAAATAATAATAATAATAATAACTGTGAAAATGTAAGGTTACAGTCAGGGTTATTTACATTTAACAAGCAAAAATTTAAGAGAGACACTAACAAAAGGAAACAGCAAATTAACAAGAATAAAAGAGGGGAAAAAAGGAGCCAATTGGGATTGAACCCTCATCTCTTGCACAAAGTTTTAGACTCTTACCCATTGAGCAAAAGCCCACATTGTTGTATTATGCCATTTCGAATAGTATTTATTATATAATCCGATTTTTTTCACGGATCCAGGGGGTTCAACTGAACCCCATGACCCCCCCTGGATCCGCCACTGGTTCCTAATCTGGGTAAAAGAGAAAATTTAGAAAGAAAACAGAACTACAGGTGTGGATACAATCCAAAAAGGAACTCTGCAAAATAACTAATAGGTTGGATCAACGTTACCTACTTGTCTAATGCTAAATACCCCATAAAACTAGAACTAAAACAAGCAAATTGGTAAATTTCTGCACAATGGTACACTTGTGAAAAGTTCAACAAAATTAGGCCAACATTGTATCTCCTTACCCGTTCTATATATCAAACTTATTGCGGATCAGGTAACATGGATAAATTGGAGATGGATAGACAACATGGAAGGCCTTGAATTGTTACGTCTATAATTTATATGCCAATATCAGATTTTTGAAAGAACAAGAAGATAATTTAAGGAAAAGGATCTTCCTTACACCAAATTGTAAGCAGAACTGTAATTTTCCTATATACAAACTTTAATAGTTTGACATTTCACAATCTTTTAGATTTCCTGCTCAGTTACTCCCTCTGTAGCACCAAGTCATAAACATGGCCCAGATTGGCAAAATATCAATGCCTTTTTAATACTTGATTTATTTAGCAAGGTAAATTCCTCATAAAACAATTATACAACAAAGCCTTAGTCCCAAAATCATAAAACAATTACGAATGATAAAAGAAGAGGAGAGGGGGGGGGGGGGGGGACAACCAGTAGCTTATAAGAGCATACCTCATCACCCGCTTTTATATTAGAGAGACCCCAAGAGTAGGCCACTAAATTGATAGCTTCAGTGGCATTTCTAGTGAAAATAATCTCACTAGATTCCTTCGCATTGATGAAAGCTGCCACCTTTTTCCTCGCTAGCTCAAATCCATCTGTTGCCTTTGCACTGATATACAAGAGTCAACAAAATACCAACAAAGAAACTTTTAAAATACTGAAAGCAAAAACGGCAGAAATTCTTATCCTCAAGTACCTCAGTTGGCAATATCAAGCAATTCAGAGGAAAAGGTGTTTTAAATGAAACATAAAAGAAAACAACATGACCAAAACATTTTTAAGCATAATTTCAATACCTCAAATAGTGTATCCCTCTGTGCACATTTGAATTATACTCTTCATAATAGCTTTGCAAAGCCTTCAGCACAGCTGATGGCTTTTGAGAAGTTGCAGCATTGTCCAAATAGACAAGCTTCCGTCCATTTACCTCCTGCATAAAAAATGCAGTAAGCCAGTAGCTCGACATCACAACCATTCCCATAGCAATATCCAGTATTCACAATATCACATTAAACTGAATCACCGATCTAAACTACAACACCATGACATACACTTACAACATACCCAAATAAGAAAATAATAAAAAAAATATTAATTTGAACAATCCCACTTTTCCATTGCCTTCATAAAACAGTTCCATTTTTTAGATAAACCAACAAAAACCCACCTTTGAACTCATTCTTATTTTACTAGACCATTTGACAAGTTACCAATAATATAATAGCATTTTTCTCTATAAGAAATGTACCCACTTCCTTTTTCCTCATTTACACCTTCTCCTGCTTAGTTTTAAAAGTTGCAAGGTGCACCAAGGCATAAATGGTCCCTGGAGCCTAGGGGTGAGGCGCAAGGCGAAGGCGTGAGCCTTATGTATGCAAGGCGCGTGTGTTCTTCAATTTATAACTTAAATCTAAGCTATTTTCCTTAAGGGAAAAGGCGCGCCTTACATAGGTGGCTGAGCCTTGCCTAACGAAATCTCATTTCTCAAAGCCTGGGAGCAAGACGCACTTTTTATAACTAAGCTCCCACGTCAACCAAAAAGCCATTACTGCGCAACTTCTCTTTTGATTTTACTAAAGCATAACAAACTAGGGTTTATAAATGATTCAAAAAGTCCAAACGTTGTTTTTTAATTCATCATCTTTTCACTCTTAATCCAAAGATGCTAACTTTCTAAATTGTAACACTTTCACCATATCATCAACAAATTTGTTATCCATTGTTTATGTTGATATGTGTTATTGCAACCACTTATGGTCTTCAGCAGAGGAAAGCACATGTAAGGCGAGCACTGTTCATTAGAATTCAGAAATTTGCTTTAACTCCTAATACCAAGCTATAATGATACAAGGAGCTGAGGAACTTAATATCCCAAAAACAGAACAACAATCCACTGACAAAAAGGTCATTAATTCATTATACACACAGTAGAAATAAATAAACAAACAGTTCAATAACTTAAAACCAAAGATCAATTAAGCATAAATAACACTTCATGAACAACATAATTCAACAAATTATCAAAACAACAAATAAATAAATAATATCATACAAATTAAACCATAATAAAATCATCAAATGTCGAGAATACCTGATGAAGAATAGGAAAATCAGGACGAGTGGAGTGACCAAGTGAAAGAGATTGATTCTGGGTGGAAATTGAAGCAGAAGTTGAAGATGATAAAGAAGCAGCAAACAAAGTGGATGAAGATTTCTTGTACCCAATTAGGGTTGACTTGTTAAACAAATTAGGGTTAAAGAGAAGAGAATTGAGTGAAGTTGAAGGCTTTAGAGTTATACCTCCCGATCCCATTTTTTCCCCCCTTCTTATCTGCTGAGTTTATTCTACAGAAGGAGCAGCAGCCACCAACCAATTGTGATTTTTGTAAACAAACACCAGTAGTCTAGTAACCCCATGTACTCATCTAGTGATGATAAAGTTGAACCGACCCTCTGAACCGACCCGGACCAGCCCGGCCCGGTCCAAATTTGTGAACCTACCGAAGCACATGTATACACTTTTACAGTTTTACCCCTATATACCGGTTATATTTCACGATACCAGCACAAGAGAGGAGAAATATCTCATTATAATGTTGGGTGTGACTTGTGAGGTTCGATTCTTCGCCAATGCTAGGAAATGTGGGGAAGTTCCTTCACTAGTTATACCCCCCAAGTCCTCGTATACTTGTATGTATATATGTATGTATAAGGATGATCTCTTAACTCAGTGGTACAACAAGGAATCCCAGAGTGATAACTCGTTTTGATATACTCATCACGTCTCCTGCCACACTGTATAGGCAATTTCCTGAAATAGAATTAACCTTCTGTAGGATTTGTACATCTTTCCTGTAAAAAAAATATATGTATTTATAATTTTATATGCTGAGAAGATGAAGCAACAATAATGGGTAAGGACTTTCTTTTCCGAGGGTTATGATGAATTAATGATCTGTGTTCAATCATCATCTTCCTTGGTATTTCTTAAGATAAGAACCTTGAGTGAGGCATGTATACTTTTCCATCTAAAAAATATATATTGAGATAGATTTTTGGCTATAGATTACATGGTTGCTTTTAGGGTCCAAGAATACTGTGGAAAGATCATTGATTGGCCTAATGACAATTACTAAACATTAAGGCCTTGTTTGGTTGATGTAATAAGTTAATTCCCATAGGAAATGCTAATTCATAGGAATTTATTTACCTACTAAAATTCCTAAGAATTTACTAAACTTGTTTGCTTGACAATGTAGGAATTTGCAATTCGCATGAATTTTCATTAACCAAGGGGATATGGTAATTTATTTCCTATAATTTGTAGGAAGTCACAATTACCATTGTTGAGGTGATTTTTGGGTCACAACAATGTAAATGTGTTATGGGTCGAGAGCTAATCCGAATTCCACATAGTGTGCTTGTAGATCTACACAAAGAACAAGCGTGAGCTACCCTCGGAGGTGTTCCGGGGAAAGACTCTCCAACGCTCAAGTCAGTAAAGTGTAAGAATGTATAGAGAGAGAGTGAGGGAGAAGTTTGAGGTGTGTTTGATATTTTTTGGATACCTTTGCATGTGCATGGTTTGGGGGTATTTATAGTACCTTGAGAATATAGGAGGAAAACTGCCCCTGGTAGGCTGGGCTGGACCTGGTCAGTAACCCTGGACCTGGTAGGCGTTCCTTTGACCTGGTAAGTTGGACCTGGACCAGGCTGCTGTTCTCAGGACCTGATAGATATGATCTTGACCAGGTAGGTGCTTGAGCGTGGATTTAGGTGGTCAGGTCCCATGTACGGACTTTATCTTGTACTTGGGCCTGATCCTTTTTGTGGGCTTTCCTTGTGGTGTGCCTCTTTCATTCGTTGATGGCTGGATTGGGCCTTAGCTTTATACGTGGTTGTTTCAATAACTAATGGGTGCATTTTGCTCCATCAATTTGCCCCCCAAGTCCATAAAAATTAAGTATGAATTTTTGTGGATTTTGTCGAGTGGGCCCTGGTCCCGGTAGCAGGACCTCATGAACAGTCTTCTTCTTCTTTTGAATTTGAAGAGTGTTTTTTTTTAACAGCTGGGGAACGTGGAGCAGCAGTTATGGTAACTTTAATTGCTCCACTTACCATCGTGTTTAGTGGGCTGACAGGGCGAGAGGGGTGTATTTAAGGGAGGAGTTGAGGGGTTTTTAGAATTTATTCAAAAAATTTCTCACTCTCCCAATTTCTTTACTCTCTCTCTCACCCTTCAATTCTCTGAACTTGTTTTTCTCTTCTACTCATTTCCTTCGAAAAATTCAATTCCTCTTTCAAAAATGGCAGAACAGCCCTCCAATTCTGAGTTCTCCTTGACTCTTAACGAGCCTGGTGACGAAATTTTTGATGATGGCCCAGATGTAAGTTGCGATGCCATCATCGCAGAACAGCTCCAGGAGATGGAGAGGGAACTTCCTAGGGAACCGGAGCAGGATCAGGAGCAGGGCAGGGCCCTGGTCGTTAGGAATGAGGACCGGAGGGTCCAAATTAGAATTGGTGGTCCTGTGGGCAGGGACCACTACTTAGATGCTGAGGGGCGATGGACCTCAGTGAGATGGGAGGACCCTGAAGCTCTCTATGGGGTTATGCACATCAGGCCCTCTACGGCCTTTTTGGGGAAGATTCATCAGCTCAGCTTGGTGTCAACGGCAAACATCCTTGCCTTGGCCCCTGGCCTGGATGGATACCAATTTTTTCCTCCCTCCTCCGATTCTTGCGCCTGGGACCCTGAGCCAGGTCACATTACTGTCTTCCTTGCCCACTTGAACTCTAGGGTGAGGTTCCCTCTACATCCCTTCATAGTGGAGATGTTAGAGGTTTGGAACGTGTGCTTATCACAACTGGTACCCAACGCTATTCAAAGGCTGATTGGGTTCATCTGGGTGTGTGAATTTAGGGGTTTCCCTCTGAGTTCAAGGGCTTTCCGGACCATGTATAGGCTCAAGCCGTACCGGGGGTCCAACGTGCCAAAGGGGTGGTGGACAGTGGAAGTCCTGAGGCAGGACAATGAGACCTACGCTACCACCTATCCCAAGCCCAGGGAGATGGGGCACTGGTACTATGAATTTCTGTGGTTGGGGTCCCACTGGAGAGCAGTGACCCCAATGTGTATTTGCCCAGGACCGAGTGGGCCAGGCCCAGGAATACGGAGTGGGTAGGGTTCGAGACACTAACTGCTGCTGATCAGGCGGTGGTCAGAGAATTTGCTGCTAACCCCCCTACCAGCAGCACTGGGAGTGCCACGCCCGTGGTTTGGCTTCCTCATCTGGACCTGATTAGGAACGAGGCTTATCTGGCCTTGTCCAATCTCAGCTGCAAAATGACTAGAGGTACTTTCTTTCTTCACTCTTTTTGTTGCATGGTTTTCCTTTCCTGTTTATTTTGCTGCTTCTTTGCTTTTTGAGCTCTGGTTGTCTTGGGTGTGGCTTTGGTCTCACCATCTTTTTGACCTGTTTTTGGCAGCTGAGGCCTAGGTGAGGGTGGACTTTGAGAAGTTGGGAGTGGATGACCAGGGGAGGCCTTCCAAGGTCATTCCTATAGAGCCTCCAGCCAGGATGAAGTTTCTCCTGCTGGAGAATGATAAGAGTCTCCCCCTCCGTCCTGCTCCCAGGTTCATACTGTTCAACCCTGATGCTGTTAGGGGTGCTCCGAGCAGGTTGCCCCCCAGGCCCAAGGTTGATGCTGAGGCTCCTTCTTCAATCGCTTCAAGACTGGTGACTGGACCAGGTAGGAGGTCCAGGAGGAGTGCTGGGTTGACTCCTCCTGTGGTTGGGAGTGCCAGGGCGGCAGCAGCTAGAAATCAAGGGTCTTCCCTGGTTATCAATGAAGGTGGGGCCCTGGCAGGTAAAAGGTCCAGGTCTCCAGGTGGCGAGGAGGCGAGCCGGAAAGGAAAAGAGGTTGTGACTGTTGATGACGACGACGACGATGATGATGATGAAGATGATGAGGAGCCCTTGAGGCTGAGGAGGAGGAGGAGGGTCCAGGAAGAGGTTGTACTTCGCATTGCCATGGTCGTACATGAGGATGACCTGGCTCGAGAGGACCTGGGATCTCCTATTGGTGGAGATGAATTCCTTCTGGGGAGCTATCCTTCTGACAGGGCTGGGTTTTCTAGCATGCCCTCTTACTCCCAACTTTCCAACTGGAGTGAGAGGTCTGCTGAGACAGCCCATGTGGGGGCAGAGAAGTTAATTTCGGAGGCACCTGGTTCCTCCACATCTAATGACCAAGCAACAGCAGCAGTAGCAACAGCAACAACAACAATCCCAACACCAACAACAGCAGCAACAACAACAACAGCAACAACAACAATCCCAACACCAATAACAGCAGCAACAACAACAACAACAACAGCAGCAATACCAACAACAACAACAGCAACAACAACAACAGCAGAAGCAGAGCAAACAACAGCACCACCAGCACAAAATACACTTCCCTCATACAATCTACCCTTAGAGATGGCAGCCCTATTCAGCTCAGAGTTCCCTGTTCCTGAGGAGGGGAGCTTTGATGCTGCCCCTGGTGTATCCTCTGATAGGTACATCAAGGGGATGTTGCATCGTGCCATGCGTCCCCAAGACAGGCCTTCCAGCTCCGTGGCAGACCCTGGGATTACTCTAAGATGGGTGATTGGCCTGGTATGAAGTTTCCTTGCTTTCTTTTTGCTTTAACCAGTCTGCTGTGTTTTTCATCTAAGACTTGTAATTTGTTGTTTTCTTATAGGTGGTGAAGTATGGGCTGGTAGCCAGCGAGTTCCTGACCTTTGGCCTACCTTATCTAACCTATGCTGGGGACAAGATAAATGGCCTGCAGGAGGAGGTGGTCTCTGTCAAGCAGAAGTATCTGACTCTCCTCAGTGAACAGACTCGGGCCTTTGAGGCCTTTCATGAGAAGGTTGCTGACACTGAGAGGACCAGGGACGAGGCTTTGGGCCAGCTGAGAGAGGCTCGGGAGCAGCTTGCAGGGGCCAAGGAGCAGGTGGAGCAGGTCAAAGCTGAGGCTGCTGAAGAGAAGACCCAAGCTGACCAGACCAGAGAAGGCCTTCAATCCAGGGTTGAGGACCTAGAGGAGGTTGGAAGGAGCAAAGACGAGAAGCTGGTGGAGCTTGAGGAGAGCAACCATGCTTAGACTGAGGAGCTCCAGGCCCTCAGGGCCAACACAGAAAAAAGATGAAGAACCAGCTGGAAGAGCTTGAGGGGGAGCTGGAGTATAGGGCTCACCTCACCAGGACAGACCAGGATTTCAATGATTATTTCTTTGACGTCTGGTTGTCTGCCTTCAGGTGTGTTAAGCATAGATATCCTGATGTGGATTGGGAGGTGGTGGAGGAAGGTTACAGAGCTGGCCAGGGTTCAGTGCCCCTGGCTGGTGAAGTGCTTCCTTCCTCCATCCAGGAGTATTTACATCCTTTGACTCCTGGAACACCTGCCACTCCAACACCTGAGGATACTCCAGTCCCTTCCCTTGCTCAACCAGTTGCTGTAGAGGAGTCTGTCCAGCCTGAAGTACCAGCTGATGATCTTGCTGTTACCCAATCTGCACAAGGAGATGCCCACCACAGTGCAGCCCATAGTTCGAATGTCCCCACTGCTGAGGTGGAGGTTAGTGGTGGAGCTGGCGACCAGGACAGGTTGGCTCCTAAGGGTGAGCAGAGTGCTCCTGGTCAACAGGATAGCAGGGGGTCTCCCCCTGCCTAGGAAGTTTGGCGATCACCTGGTAACCAGGGGAGTGCCTCTTCCTGTTCTAGCACATCTGGTCATGCTTTTAGCTAACCTGTTCTGGAGCATGCTGGTGGTGTCCTCTTGTGCCCTTCTAAGCTCTTTTTGTTTTTATATTTAAATTGTCTTCATCTGCTGTAAGAACAATTTCTTTTGGCCTCTGCTTGGGCATATTTGAGCCAGGTGGTCGTCGACCTTATTTGTACCAAACTTGTATAATGTTTCTGATACTTTTTACCATTCACCATGGGGTGAATGTGTTTTATTTTGCTTTCAAACATTCATTTGATATTTTGACTTATATAAATATGTGGTTTTTGCAAGAATTTTTGTCCCTGCAAATATTTATATGTGCTATATATGTTGTGTATACTCTCTGCCCCCCTGGTTGGAAGGTGAAAAAGTGACAATCTGACCAGATACAGGTTACAGGAGTTTTAACAGGTGGTTGAGTAAGTTGGTTTGCTTTGCAAATTTTGTGCTTACTGCTCTTTTGTGAATGCATGTGTTTTTGTATGACCAGGGGCCAAATGAACACATGGACTAGCCAGAGTGTTTGAGTAAGTGTGTTTGCTGTGCAAACTCTTTGCACTACCCCACCCATGGCCAGGTCATTTAAAGCATATCCCTTTGTATGACTTGAGGCCAAATAGGTATATGGACTGGCCAGGGTATTTGGGTAAGTGTGTTTGCTGTGCAAACTCTTTGCACTACCCTACCCAGGACCAGGTCATTTGAAGCATATCCCTTTGTATGACCTGAGGCCAAATAGGAATATGGACTGGACAGGGCATTTGGGTAAGTGTGTTTGCTAGGGAAACTCTTTGCACTACCCAACCCAGGACCAGATCCTTTAGGGCATGGACTTTTGTATGACTTTGAGTCAAAGAAGTGCATGGACTGGGCTAGGAATGGGACCAGGTGTGCTTGCTGGGCAAGCCTTTTTCACCTGCACCCACCAGAACTTTTGGTGCATGTATTTTTGACCTTAGGTCAACAAATACACAGACTGGGCTAGGAATGGAACCAGGTGTGTTTGCAGAGCAAACTTTTTTCACCTGCTCCCACCAGACCAGGACTTTTTTTTATTCCTTTGAACAAAGATTTGTAGGAGCAAACTTGAATTTTCATTGATATTTGAAATTTTGTTTGTACATATCTACTTTACAATGATTTTTTGGAAGCAATAATTAGGATAAAATTCTAGGCATAGTATTTCTTGAGCTGGTCAGCATTCCATATGCTGGGAAGTTGATTTCCTTCCAGGTCCATGAGACGAAATGTTGATGTGGACAATTCTTCATAGACTTGATAGGGGCCCTCCCAAGTTGCTGATAGCTTGCCATGAATTTTATCTTTTTGAACAGCTGCAGCTTTTCTTAAGACCAGGTCACCTGTTCTGATGGGCCTGTTCTTAATCTTTCTGTTGTAATACCTGCTTATCCTGTTTTGATAAGCAGCTAGCTTGATTGCAGCTTCTTCCCTGACCTCGTCGAGCAGGTTTAGGTTCTCATAGAGGACCTGGTCATTAGTTTTGGCTTCATAGAGGTGAACCCTTAGAGAGCTGCTTCCTACTTCTACAGGGAGCAGGGATTCAGTTCCAAAGACAAGATTGAATGGTGTCCTGCCTGTGGATTCCTTAGAGGTGGTCCTCAGTGACCACAATGTGCTGGGAAGTTCTCGTAACCATCTTCCTTTTTTGTTGTCCAGTCTCTTTTTCAAAGCATTCAAGATTTGTTTATTGGCTGCTTCAGCTTGGCCATTGGACTGAGGATGACATACTGTAGAGTAGGCAAATTTGATGTGGAATTGGGTGAGGTAATCTCTGAGGGGTTCGTTGTCGAAATGCTTCCCATGATAAAAAACCATGCACCTGGGCACTCCATATCTGGTTATGATGCTTTTCCAGATGAACTGCCTGACATTGCCCTCTGTGATAGTAGTTAGGCCCTCTGCTTCTATCCACTTGTTGAAGTAGTCAATGCTCACTATCAGTCACCTCTTCCCCCCCCCCCTGGGCAGTGGGGAAAGGACCTAGCAGGTCCATTCCCCATTGAGCAAACGGAATAGGGTTGAGGATGGGACAGAGGTCGTTTGTTGGTTGGGATATGGGTGGTGAGAACTTCTGGCACTTTGAACATTTCTTGACCAGGGCCTTTGCGTCCGCTAACATGGTTGGCCAGTAATACCCGGCTCTGAGGGCTTTATGGGCCAGGGTTCTTCCTCCCATGTGGTGGCCACAAATGCCCTCATGAACCTCTCTTAGGACATAATTCCCTTCGTCAGTGTCAACACATTTTAGCAGGGGCTGGTCTGTGAATGATTTTCTGTATAACTCTCCATCGACCAGGGTATACCTGGTAGCTTTTCTTTTGATTTTTCTGGCCTGGCTTCTTTCAGTTGGGAGCTGGCCTGTTGTTTTGAAGAGGATGATTTCGCTCATCCAGTTTATTGATGAGTCCACCTGGCAGGTGTACTCCTTTGTTTGCTCTATTGACTTCGTGGGCAAGATCTCCACGAAAACCTTCCTGGTCAGCTCCTGAAGAGTGGAGCTGGCCAGCTTTGCCAGTGCATCAGCTTGCACATTTTCTTCCCTGGGGATCAGCTGTACCACAAATTCCTCTAGCTTGGAGGACCGGTCTTTCATCACTTTCAGATATTCGATCAGGGCTGGTTCCCTTGCTTCGTATACTCCATTGAATTGATTGGCGACCAGCTGTGAATCTGTAAAGAGGTGACCTTGGTGGCTTTCATTGTCGAGCACATTTGAAGACCTGCTAGGGCTACTTCATACTCTGCTTCATTGTTTGTAGCAGTGAATTGAAATCTTAGAGCATACTCAATCACGTCTCCTTCTGGTGAGATCATGACTACCCCTGCTCCTGATCCCTGTTGTTGAGATGAGCTATCTGAGTAAACAATCCATGGACCAGGGGCTTCTATTGCCTCCTCATGGTAGGATCATTCAGCAAGAAAGTCGGCCAGGGCTTGTGCTTTGATGGCATGTCGTGGTTGGAACTTGATACCAAAGGCAGTCAATTCCAAGGCCCACTTTGATATTCACCCTGACCTGTCCAGCTTTTCCAATGATTTCTCTAAGAGCATGTCTGAGAGGACCACTACTTCATGAGCATCGAAGTAGGGTCTGAGTCTTCTTGTTGCTAGGACCACTGCATAAGCTGCTTTCTCGATCAGGGGGTACTTGGTCTCAGCTGAGACCAGGGCATGACTCACAAAGTAGATTGGTTGCTGGATTTTTCCTTCTTCTCGAAGGAGCACCGCGCTGACAGCTGCTTGGCACACGGCTATGTACAGGTACAAGACTTCCCCTGGTACAGGCATGGCCAAGGTAGGAAGTTTCGTAAGGTGGCTCTTCAATTGCTTGAAGGCCTCTTGCTGTTCTTCGCCCCAGGCGAATTGCTTGTTGCCTTTGAGGACTTTAAAGAAGGGCTGGGTTTTTTCCGAGGATTTGGCGATGAACCTGGACAGGGCTGCCATTCGTCCAGTCAGCCTTTGAATGTCTTTGACTGATTTGGGCTCTGGCAGGTCCAGGGCTGCTTTTACTTTATCAGGATTTGCATCAATTCCTCGTTGACTCACCAGGAATCCCAAGAACTTGCCTGATCTGACCCCAAACACACATTTTTTGGGGTTCAATTTCACATTGTGCTTTCTCAGGTTGGCAAAGGTTTCTTGTAGATCCTTGACATGATCAGCTGCATGTACACTTTTTACGATGGAGTCATCCACGTACACTTCAAGGTTCCTACCTCTTTGGTCTTTAAAGACCCTGTCCACCATTCTTTGGTATGTTGTGTGACGACCCGACTCGCTTGAATCGGCGCGGAAGAAACCGACGAGTCGAATAGTCAAAAAACTAACAAACTAAAATACTTAAAAATTAAAACAAAACCTGAAAATATTATTATTATAACCCAAAAGTACAAATACCCACAAGTTTGTACATTACTAATCCAAAAGTCAAACTACTATTACTAATAAACGTAACTCCAAACACATGTCAGAGTTATAGCCAAGGCATACAAGTATCACTACTATAGTCCAAACTAACTGAAAACGTAAAACAACAGAAATACAACTATATAACTATATCGGCGCTCGCCCAACCCATAGCTAAGCAAGAACCTCATCATCAGAATTACCTGAAAAGTAAGCAACAGTCCACCGTCAGTGGCGAGTAACATAACCGTCACCCTAACGGGAATACATAAGCACATAGCATAAACCAAATATCCAAATCGAATCATGCGAAATCATACTAATACATGCTTGACTCAACTATTTTAACCAACTTATCTTTGGCGCAATCATTAGCACACTAGACCGGACTATGCTCGTACAAACGCCTCTTACGCGAACGAACTTTCCATCTATGCCAGGATTGAGAATCTTACTCCCAACCCTATGAAACCAATCTTACTGGAAATCCATGTCAAAGACGACACAGTGGTAATCACTATCCCAATACCGCGGTTAGGATAGGGGCAACGTCTTAACCCAAAAACATAGAATCTTACTCTACGAATTAGGCGTCTAGCTACGAAATCAAGCTAATCTTACATTCTTTGATCTTTAATCCGAAGTTTACATTCTTAGTTACTTCTTAAGTTGCATCTTACGCCTTGACTTAAGAAAATAACGTGTAAACCAATCATCTTACAATATCTTATCATATTCTTTAAGCTTTTTCTTTAACTTAAAAGACTTAATCAAGAACTCATAAAGACTCTTAAAAAACTCATCAAGAACTCATCAAGAACTCATCCAAGATTCAAGATCTTCAATCAAGAACTCAATCAAGATTCAAGAACTTCAACCAAGAACTCATCCAAGAATCAAGAACTCATCCAAAATCATCAACTTACACGCATAAACTCAACTATTCAACATAATAAATCATCAACTTACTATCATCCAAAATTCACCAAACTTGAACATGATAATCAACAACTTAACACTAACATAATCAATCATAAAATCATCATATTCAAACATCAAATCATCATATAATCACTTAAAAATCAGATTTACATTCATACTCAAAAACATGCTCAAAACTCATATAAACTAAACTTGTTCATTTAATCTATACTATGAAACATAGTATGCCAAATTAAGTTGAGAAAGTATGTTACCTTATTGAAGATTAACACACAAAATCAACACAAAATTGCAGCCCGGAACTTTGAACCACACGGCCCTATCACACGGTGCACCCACGGCACACACGGCACCACGGCTGCCACACCACGAACCACCACCCTTGCATGGACCAACTGCACGGCCACAACACACGAGCACGAACCACCACCATGCACCACTTGAACCCCACACGTTCAACACGATCAACCCACTCGAACAAGATCCCAAAACCAACCCGAACTAGTGATCTTGAATGCAAATTAGGTGGTTTAGATTGTGTTTTGATACTTAAAGATCAATGGAAGTTGAATCTTTAAGTTTGGGTATTGAAAAGATGATGAACAAATGTTCAACTTGGAAGAGCCAAAAATGGCGTGTGGAATGGGAGCAAATGGAGGGAGTTTGTGTCTTAAATTTTTGATGGCAAGGGTGATTAAATGGCAAAAAGGATCATAAAGCCTCACTAACCCTCCTATATATAGAGGTTAGTTAAGGTGTGAACATGAGGCAAGTGGCAAAATTTGCCACCAAATACAAGGGCCAACCGGCCAAGCAAGGAAATGGGCCAAAAATGGGCTTTCGTGATCAATTGGGCTAATTTACAAAAATCGCATGATTAATCATGCTTAATTCAATTTAGCCCAAAATATTAAATAACTAATTAGAAAATTAACTAATAAAATTCTAATTAATTAAATAATAATAAAAATAAATAATAACTAATCAAAATAAAATAATTCGAATTAAATCGAAATTATTCACATAAAACAAAATAAATAGTTCAAAACTAAATTTGAACTATACATAGCAACACATAAATACGCATAGTCACTCGGCAGAAATACCTATAAAATCAGGGTCGTTACATGTTGCCCCTGCATTCTTCAGGCCAAACGGCATCATGACATAATTGAACACTCCACAGCTGGTGATGAAAGCTGTCTTATGTTTGTCTGCAGGGTGCATGAAAATTTGGTGGTACCCAGAATAGGCGTCCATGAAGCTTAGCATAGCATGTCCACTGGTTGAGTCTACCAGATGGTCTATCCTAGGCAGAGGATAGAAATCTTTGGGGCAGGCCCTGTTCAGGTCTGTGAAGTCTACACACATTCTCCATGTTTCATTGGACTTCTTGACAATGACCACATTGGCCAGCCATTCAGGGTAGGCGCAGGGCTCAATGAAGCCTGCCTTGATCAGCTTGTTAACCTCTGCTTCGACAGCCTTGTTTTTCTCAGCAGAGAAGTTCCTCCTTTTTTGCTTGATGGGCTTTGCCTCTGGCAGGACACTTAGATGGTGGGAGATGAGACCAGGGTCTATGCCAGGCATATCACTCGCCTCATAGGCAAAGATATCAAAGTTTGTTCTGAGCAGGGTGATCAGATTACACCTCTCCTCTCTGTTCATCTCTGTCCCTATAATGACAGTTTTACCTGCCTCCTCCTCCAACTGAATTTCTTCTGTAGCTTGACTAGGTTGGATGGCCTGGTCCTTGACTTGCTCTTCAGTTGGCCTGGCCTTTGGGTCCAGGTGCGGGTCTATCTCCATTGATGTGCTGGGAGTATTGTAACTGGTGGTGAAAATTTTGCTTGGTTGGGGCTGCTCTTCCCCTGTTAGGCGAACTTTGTTGGGGCTGTTTTTAGCTAGCTCAGACAGTTCCTGAGCCAACCTTTTGGTCCTGGCCACCTCCTCAGGCCTAGATTGCCTGATTTGGGTCAGGTTGCAGATTCTGGCAGCCTCTTGAGATCCCCTAAGGGTGGCTACCCCCCAGCATCAGTCACATACTTGAAGCATAGGTGGAAAGTGGATGCTACACCTTCGAATTGATCCATGAAAGTCCTGCCCAGAATGGCGTTGTATGGTGAAGGTGCATCTATCACATGGAATCTCACCATGCAAATTCTCTCAGAATCCTCCTGTCCCAGCTTGACAGGTAGGTTGATTTCTCCCCTGGGCACTATTGATTCGCCCATGAAGCCTGATATCGGTCCAGGGGAGGGGACCAGCATGTTGTCCTTCAGGCCCATCTTGTGGAAACACTCCGCATATAGAATGTTGATAGAGCTGCCTCCATCAATCAGGGCTCTTCTCACCAGGCTGTGAGAAATTTAAACTGAGCAGATCAGGGGGTCGTTGTGGGGATAGGATACTCCCTCACAATCCCCTGGTTCGAATGAGATGGTGGGCAGAACTGAGGGGCTGGTGTTTGGCAAGTCTCTGACTGAGTATGACCTGCCTGATCTCATTGCTCGCAGGTCTGCCCGCAAAGAGCTGCTGGAAGGTTGGTCTCCAAAGATAACCGCAATGATGTTGTAGGGTGTCTCTAGGGCCTTCTTCTTTTGTGGCTCCTGGTCACGTTTTTTCTCATGAGCACGGCCACCTTTTTCTCTGGCAGCCTTCCAGTCTTTGTATTGTTTGAAGTACCCTCTATTAATCAGGTCTTCAATATTGTCGCGTAGGGTCCTGCACTTTTCTGTGGCATGACCAGGGCAGTCATGGAAATCACAGTACAGGTCCCTCTCTCGACCAGTTGATTTCATTGGTGGTGGCCTTCGCCACTTGTCTTCGTTCTTGTGGGCAGCGTAGATCTCTGCCATAGATACAGTGAGGGGGGTGTAGGAGTCAAAGGTTGGAAAATCACGTTTCCTTGGGTCCTTTTGCTCCTTTTTCCCCTTGTCTCATTTCTTTTCTTACTGTCCTCTTTTCTCACCAGGGAGAGCTCTTAAAGCTTTGTTGAACTCCTCTGTCCTGATGAACTTATCGGACTCTTGCATTGCCTCCGTGAGGGTGGAGACATTTTCCCTGACCAGGTGGTCCCTGTAGGACCCTGGTTGCAGACCATGTTTCAAGGCCATCATTACTATGTCCGGTTTGAGGGGAGGCACAGCAATGGCCTCCCTGCTAAATCTTGCCAAGTATTCTCGCAGGCTTTCCTCCCTGCTTTGCTTGACGCTCATGAGCTCCATCGAGCTCTTTTCTCTTCTTCGTCCACTGCTGAAATGGCCAGTGAACTGCTCAGTGAGTTGGGTGAAGTCGTAGATGGTACCTGGTGGTAGACTCTGGAACCAAGATTGGGCCAGGCCTGTCAAGGTGGTGGGGAAGTATTTGCACCAGGTAGCATCTGTGTAGGGGCCCAAGTACATATGGCCTTCATAAAGCTGAATGTGATCGTTGGGGTCCCCTGTCCCATCATATTTGATATGACTAGGTAGCTTCACCCTTTGAGAAGGTTCGAATATCACCGAAGCATGGAACGACGACTTCGTGGGGATTCTTACTTCTGGCCTTGGTGGTCGTCCTGCTCGAAGACTTGCAGATGACCCTGAAGTCCCATGCTGGGTAGGCTCCGGACTTGATCTAGCTGCTGAGGTTTGGCCCAGCCTATCCCTGACAGATCTTGGCTCTCCCAACCTGTCCTGGATGGGGGGTGGTGCCCCCAACCTTTGATGTACAGGCGTTCTCACGCCTAGCCTATCGTACACTGTGGTCCGGTAGGAAGACCCCGTGTTAGCTTCCTCCCGGACAGTGGTGCGAGGCGACGGAGACCGCTGATGACGGCGCGTCGCCTCGCGAGTAGTTGGTGGTTTTCTTGCCACCTCATGGGTTATTTGGACAGTATCGTCTTGCACCCTTTTTTTATTTGAGGTCGAGAACCAACTTGAGTGGCCTCGCGCTTCCCTCGTTGTATCCCATTCACTTTCTTCCCACTCCCCTGGTAGAGATGTAGGTGGAGTGGGTCTATGCTTGTTGGTTGATACCCTTTGACTACCCGCCCCCCGTGAGTAGCTTAGCTTTCTACGCACACGAGGTGGTTTTGGGTCGTCCCTAGATGGAGCCTTTGAAGCAGGTGGCCTTTTGGTGCCGACGGAGGAGGATGGTCGTGATGGGGCTGCTGAGTAGTCCTCGTCTGAAGGCTCATCCTCATCCTCCGATCGTTTGCTCACTTACTTTTGTTTCCTCCTACAGTAGAGAAGTAGCTCGAAGGATTCGAAAAGCTTCTTCTACCTGAGAGGGTGTGGGTGCTGCATTTGCACTGCGATTACTTCGTGCCATCTTAGGTGTGTGAATACTGCCGCTTTTCTTCTGGTTTGAGCGTTGTGGTTGCTTGCTCGTGTGGTTACCGGAGTCACCATGTTGGGACATGATTCAAAGGTGTTTGGAGGTGGAAAATGAACTGAATATGGCACTCATACCCTCCTTCTAGCGCCAAATTGTTGAGGCGATTTTTGGGTCACAACAATGTAAATGTGTTATGGGCGAGAGCTAATCCAAATTCCACGTAGTGTGCTTGTAGATCTGCACAAAGAACAAGCGTGAGCTACCCCCGGAGGTGTTCCGGGGAAAGACTCTCCGACGCTCAAGTCAGTAAAGTGTAAGAATGTAGAGAGAGAGAGAGTGAGGGAGAAGTTTGAGGTGTGTTTGATATTTTTTGGATACCTTTGCATGTGCATGGTTTGGGGGTATTTATAGTACCTTGAGAATATAGGAGAAAAACTGCCCCTGGTAGGTTGAACTGGACCTAGTAGGTTGGGCTGGACTTGGTCAGTAACCCTGGACCTGGTAGGCGTTCCTTTGACCTGGTAGGTTGGACCTGGACCAGGCTGCTGTTATCAGGACCTGGTAGATATGATCTTGACCAGGTAGGTGCTTGAGCGTGGATTTAGGTGGTCAGGTCCCCTGTACGGACTTTATCTTGTACTTGGGCCTGATCCTTTTTGTGGGCTTTCCTTGTGGTGTGCCTCTTTCATTCGTTGATGGCTGGATTGGGCCTTAGTTTTGTACGTGGCTAGCCCAATAACTAATGGGTGCATTTTGCCCCATCAACCATGAATTTCCACTTCCTCCATTTTTATATTTTTGTGTCAACCAAACAACATTTCTAAAACGAAAATCATAGGAATTTGAATCCCATGGATTTTTTTGTCAACCAAACAACACCTATGAGTGCATTTAATTCATATGAAATAATCTAATCTGAATGTAACTTTTCTGATATGGTATTATTTGAGTTTTTCTAATATGATTTTTTATTTTAGTTATTTATATAGTTATAACTTTTCTTATTTGATTTGAATTTTCTAATTGATCTGATATGAAATTTCCTGATCTGATGATATGTATTTTTTAGAATAAGCACTATAATGCTTAAATAGGTATGATGTATGATCGCACCCCTATGTGATCTTAAATAGGAGGAAAAAAAGGAGGTTTCACACAAGGAAACGAAGGAAGACAACTACTTCATACCTGATCATGTTAAGCAAAAGTATTGTAGGTAGTACTAGTAGTTTTGTTAAATTTTTTTAAGCATTGTTCACATGTTGTTTCAGACTTCAATCTCAATAGTGTAACAACTAAGTTTGATGGGCATAGCTTGTGCTATCGAGGCTCATTTGGTAACCATCATTCTTAGATTCTATATGTATGCTTTCTTTGTCTTTTGCCAAAAAAAAATAATAAATAATAATTTAAAAAGGTTGAATCACACGTATAGTAGCCTAAGAAAGGCACAATGTAATAAAGGGATAATGTAATTGCTGGGAAGATAAGACAAAGTAGAAAAAGAAATTATATCGTGTGTGATACCTTTTCATATTAATAGGATATGATAGAACATTTTTAGTAGTTTGGGAACATAAGACATAGTAGATAAAGAAAATATATCGTATGTGATACTTTTTCCACATTAATAGGATATGATAGAATATTCTTCAAAAATCTAAAACCAAATTTTAATATAATACATACACAATTTTTTGGTGTTTTAGGACAAAACTTAATTAAAAGTACAAAGATATTGTTTGAGGGTCATTGAATTATATGGAGACCTCAACTAAATAAATCTATAAAGACTTGGCTGACTTGTTAGAATTAAGTTCATATATAATAATTATTTTTAATCATTAAAAATGATTAAAAATTTCAACAAAGTAAATTATGTTCAAGAAAATAAATAATGCAAGTAAATTTTAATAAGTTCAATTCAACAAAGTAAGAATATCTTCTTTTCAACATATTGTTATTTATCTAAACTCATTGTTTGTTCTTTTCAACTTTTTTTTTTAACTTGGTTAAACTTATCTTAACTACTAATTATCTCAAGAAGACAATAACTATGCACACTTTCTTGCTTATTTAAAAAATCAAATCAAATTAAAAAATTATCAATGAGACCAGACGACGAACCCAAATCAGAAAAATTAGATTAGATCTTCTCGTTTGCTTTTATTTATTACCATTTTCTTATTAGAACGTCTGACGATCTGACATAATTTTTAACTAAAAATAAATTGTAACCTTTTTGTATAAATCTTTAACCTTTTGCGTTATAATTTTACGATCAAAAGTTACAATTTTTTCCCTTCAACAAAAGTTACAATTTTTAAACAAAAATTTATCTTATCCTATCATATAACATGCATGTGACTTGTTGTTTATTTATTAATAAATATCTTTAACTTTGTATTAAAATAAATTATGAAGATCACAAAGTTAAAAAAAACTACTTATCAATACGAATATTATAATGATACATTATTTGATAATTTTTCTTCATATAAATTAGTGTATAAATAAAGTGGAAAAATTTAATCAGAAAAATTTAATTTAAATCAGATCACACAAAGAGAGCACACTGCAAACCCACAGTTCGTAAATAAGTTGAAAAGAATAAAAGCATACTCCCTTTAATTTATTCCTTGATGTTTCTCATATTCTTGTGTTTCAAAATGTTTTAATTTTTTTAAAAGTTTAGTTGTATTGAATATTACCATAATTCCTCTAATTTCTCTTAAAAGTACCCAATTTTGATGGTGTTTTTACCTTAACATATACTCCGTAACAAATTAAATATTAATTTTTTCTGATCTATTAGTGTTATTCATTTTATATCTTATCTATCTAGAAGATTAATTTGAGAAATTAAACAAGAATATTTTACTTCATCAAATATATATTGTATTATTAATTTTCACAAAAGTTTCTAAATGAAGACATCAGTAAGAAATAGATGAATTTCAAAAATAGAAAAAGATAAATCTCTATTATATAAGCCGGGGGAGCCATGGTGTCCTCCTCGAAAAGTCCATATTATCCCTCAAAAAATTTTAAAATTTCAATTTACATCACTCCTAATTATTAAGTAAATTTATTACAATTTTTGTACTTTTTAAAATGAAAATAGTACAAAATATAAAATTCAAAAAAATAAAAAAAAAATACGAAAATTCATATTTTTAAATTCTCAATAAATAAACATCCATATTGATATATTTTATCAAATAAAAATTTTGCATTTTGATTATCGTAAAAATTTGGTAGCCAATAGAATATGGCAAAATAAATTAAACATTTTCTTTTGTTCATTGTTGTGGGATGACCGAATGAGAAGGAAAAAGTTTGTTTCTGATTATATGAATAAGTGTGAATTTGACAGATTTTTCAATTTTCGAATAATTAATTTTATTTTATTTTGTTTAGACAAATTAATATATGTTTTTAAAATATCATCGCATTCAAAGCTTGCATAGAAGGCTAGTGTGATAGATTTATAGTTGATACCATAAACAAAACAATACTAGCTAGTAGCTAGTAACTACAACTCCATCGTCAAATTCAAATTTTAAATAAATATATTTATAAATTTTGTAATATTATGGTGTATATTCGTATCAGTTCACTCTAATTTTAATAATTAATTTAAACAACAAAATAAATAACCTCTACAAATTTCAATTTATTACATGATCCTCTGTGGCTTTGTTTGCTGAAAGAGTAAAATGGCAATTTAAAAAAAAATATCTAAACTTATTTTTTCTTAAATAAAAAATAAAATTAAAATTAAAAAAAATTGTAACACAACTTTTACTTCACGCAACCACGTATTCACATTCAAATTAAAGATACTCTGTAGAACTTTTTTTTTTGAAAAAAATAAAAAAATCATCTAATGTTAAAATAAAATTAGGGTGCAAAAATGGAATAATGGAATTGGAGGATAAAAAAAATTCCTAAACTTATATTTTTTTTCCTTAAATAAAGAAGGAAAAAAAATTGTGATACAACTCGTACTTCACGTGATCATGTCCAAAAAATAGGACTTTTTTTTGTAGGAATTCTTATATACAATGGATCTATGGTGTTATTGTATGATTCAAACTTATTAAGTGAGTTATGTTAGCTAAAGTGATGGGTTTATTACTTAGACTCTTACCAAGTCAAATTAGTTAATGGGGGATATATGTGGTTTTAGAGGGCCTTAAGTTAGAGCTGACAAAAGCAGCACGCCCCGATTTTTTGCGGGCTTTGGCATGAAAATTAGGCCCGAATTTGGGTCCGGCCTATCCCGATTTTTTTATTTTTTTGTGCGGGCTTTGGACACTAAAATTTGGCTTTTTAGTTGATTTTTTAGGCCCAACCCGAAAAAGCTCGAAAAGCACGCCAAGCCCGCACTAATTTTTCGGGCTTTGGCCAAGAAATTTGAGCCCAAACTGGGCTTTATTTTATGCATTGAGCCCGGCTCATGATCACCTCTACCTTAAGTTTAGGGAGTAGTTTTTGTTTATTTGGTCTATTTAAATCTTGTATTCAATTGTTTGAATTGAAGAATGCACCTAATATATCAAGTATTGTTATTCTGTGTTTTGTATACTCTATCTTATAATTTAACATATGGTACACTCAAATATAATTTTGCTTATTTTTATAGTTTTTTGGTTCATTTTAAAATTTAAAATGAACAAAATTATTTAAAATGAACAATTAAACATCTTGAATGTACATAGCTCTACATACATCTGGATAGTCTAGATGTATAGTAAACCCATTGTTTTTTTGTTGTTGTTGTTAATCTATTAAATGTTATCATTAAAAAAAAAAAAAAAACTACTCAATGTTAAAATAAAAATAGGGGGAATTTTATTTATTTATTTTGAAGCAGGGGGAATTTTTAAAAATGGAAAAATAATAATGTAATTGGAGGATAAAAAAAAAATAAACGGGGAGAGAAAAATCAGGGAAAGTGGGATTAGTAAGTGGTGTGCGTGCGTGAGTGATATCCACGGTAAATAAATATTACGGGTAACAACAGTTAACCGCCACAGTCTTGGATCATTTCCCAAAGGATATTAATATTTACCGCACCGTAATTACCGTATACCGCCCGTATTTTAATAGACATTTCTTATTTTATCCTTACCCCAATTAATCCCTTTCACCTACCTCCCTCTCTCTCCTCTACAATTACACCTCCCTCTCATTCATTCAACAAAAAAAAAAACTCCTTTCACCTATGTTAGTGTTAATTGAAATGTAAAAAGTTAATGTATTTTATCTTATGTTTAATGTTAGAGAATAAAATATTGTAAATATTTTTGTATTGATTTATTTACCTTAGGTTGACTAAGTGATCTGATTCCTAGAATCATGGCATTTCCTTATTTTTGTAGTGATTCATGGTGGTTAATTTGGTTGATAATAATCATTAGAGGTGTTACTTGAACTATATTAGCAACTTAGGTATATTTTTGGAATTTTTTAAAACTAAATGTGCTAATACATGGTATACCATTGAGAAATGAATAATCCAAAAAAAAAAAGAAATATCTAAAAGCAAATAATTAAACAAACAATGAAGGGCAATTAAACAATAAATAGAAACAATTATTCCATTTTAAGAAAAAAAAATTGGAAAAAAAATTAAAAAAATTGAAAAAAAATAAATTACCGATGTCAAATATAAATTATTAATTTTTTCAATTTTTTTTTATTTTTCGAACTTGTTTTTTTTTTTTTTAAATGTGGGTACAGCTGTACCGGTTGTTCTGGGTCCGCCCCTGGTAAGTAAGTGAGTGGTAGTAAAGAAGATGTAAATATAAATACTACATCCGTTCCAAAAAAAACGTAACAATTGTCATGACAATTAAATGAGTTGTGAGAGAGGGTGTGGACAATTAAAGAATTGGAGAGAGAAAATGTGGGGACAAAAAAAGAATTAGTAAAGGTATTTATGTCTTTTAATTAGCAATAGTTTACTATATAAGGAAAATAAAAATTTGTTGCAATTATTTTGAAACATCCAAAAATGGAAACTGTTGCGTTTTTTTTTTTTTGAAGGGAGGAAGTATAAAAGTTTAAAAAGTAAGATTGAAAAAAAAAAAAACAAAAGGAAATATAGGAGTAAATATATATACTACAAGTATATATATTTTTTTTGAAAGGAGTAAATATACAAGTACCAAAGAAAAAAAAGGGGGAAAAAATCCTATGTAATGGGGGAGTGGGGTTGTGTGTGCACGTGGGAAATGGGGAGGGAATTAGTGGGGTAATTGGGGAGAGGTAGTTTAGGAAGTACAAGTAAAAAATAACTGTCAACTCTCTCTCTGAAAAAACATAATAATAACTGTCAACAAAAGAAAACAAACACAAAAACAAAAGAAAGAGTTGAAGAAGTTAGTGAAAAATCGAAGAAAAATGGAGGAATGTAGTAAAAGAAGAAAAGGAAAGAGAAAGAAAAGTAGTTACAGTTATAATAATGGGGGTAAAAGTAGTTACAGTAACAGCAGTAACAGTAATAATAGTAACAGTGAAATCATGATGGTAAAAAAAGGTCCATGGAAAGCTGAAGAAGATCAAGTTTTACTTAATCATGTTAACAAATACGGGCCTCGTGATTGGAGCTCCATTCGATCCAAAGGTCTTCTTCTTCGTACTGGCAAGTCTTGTCGTCTTCGTTGGGTTAATAAGCTTCGTCCCAATTTGAAAACGTACGTATGTTACATACTCCATCACTACTCTTTTAATCTTCCCCCTTTTTTCATTTTATTTTGATTTTGTTTTCATTTCGTGTATAATTAATTTACATAATACTTCCTCCGTAACATATCAACTGCAACAATTTGACGTTTTTTATGTGTTTTATGTCAAATTGTTGCAGTTGTTTTGTTACGGAGAAAGTAGTTATTAATTACATACACTCTAATTAATAATGAAGATGATTAATTAATTAATTAGTGTTCAGTTTGTTGAAGTTATATGTGCATTGTCTATTCAACATAGATGATGATTTAGTAATTGGTGTTTAATTAGTTGAAGTTAAATTGTTAGTATGGTGTTTTCATTTTTGAATTTAATTTATTCATTCATTCATGCATATATACACTTTACGATATGGTTTTATTTTGAATTATATGGGTTTTTTTTTTAAAGTGAAAGTTGTATGCTATGGTCTATGGAGTATATTGGTTTTTGAAATGGATTAGTCATAACTCATAACACTAAGTTGATAACAATTTCACTTAAAATTGTAACTTTTCAGCATAAAATCATAAATTTTTTCAATATAAAGTTAACCTAACTAATCATATAGAAATATTAAAAAATTACATTTTTTTTAAAAGTTATCACGAAAGGATGGGCACTACTTTATTTTACCGCCGTTTGCGTATCCAATTTGTCGATACCGATATACTTTTGTTAATGTTCACGAAGTACTCATCATTTCCGGCCACCTAATTTTTAACTTTCGACGTTTTCAGTCTCCGTATCTATATTTGTTTTTGTCCCCATCCCCGGCCAACTCGGTGCAACATAGATAAATCTGTAATAATTACTCTGCAGTTAATTTAATGGTGCTAACAAAATGTATTTTGATGTATGGGGAAAAAAACACAAAAGAGGGTGCAAGTTTACAGCAGAGGAAGAAAAAATAGTGATAGAGTTACAAGCAGAGATAGGGAACAAATGGGCAACAATAGCAACACACTTAGAAGGAAGAACAGATAATGATGTCAAGAATTTTTGGAGCAGCCGTCAAAAGAGATTAGCTAGGCTTTTACACTCTCAATTTCAATCTCAATCTCCCCCACCTAAGAAGCTCAAATCTTCTTCTGCCCCTCCTACCTCAGATCATTGTGCTCACTTTCATCAGGTTCTTTTTTTCCGACTACTACTCTTTTATGTTCGGTAAAAAAAAAATGTTCTAAATGCTTTTTTTTTTTTTTTTAACGCAGTATTTGACTACTCGTATGACTTTTTCTCCCTATAGTGAGGGTATAAAGTTATTTTTTAATGATTAATGCGAGTGAGTAATATGATTTTGAAGGGTATAATTGTCTTTTTATATGTGAGCCATACTACTTAGAGAAGAAATAAACCATTTACCTTAGGAAAATAAAGCATTTATAAAGTATGGATCTTGTATGTATAAAAATTTGAAGTTTTGTACTTTATGTAAGACAATAAGATATGTAACATTGCTATTAGCATAGACATGTACCAAAATTTGTGACTGATATAATAAATATTTATAAATAGGTGTGAGGATCTTGATTAAGATTGCACAATACTTGATATTTTCTTTAATATTTAATTTGTTTTAACAAATTGAATGACAAATTTATTTTGAAAAAAAATTATTCTCAAAATATATAAGATAATATGTACGTAGTATGTAGCAGTCGAGTGGCATCTAGTTTGATTTGTTGCTTATTCATTTTTGTTTTAAATTCTTAATTAGGTTCCCAAGAATACTTCAGTTAAGGGAGAAACATCCTCAAAAGTTCAAACTCTGAACTCATCCTCTCATAGCAGTGGCAACACAGAAACAGATAGCATGAAAATTGTACCATACACAGGTTCAGTTGCAAGCTATTACCCATCTTTTGAAGCTAACAACACCGCCATCATCGAACCACTTTCCTTAAACACATGCTGGAATTACATGGAAGACAATTTGCGATTTCCATTCCCCTCGGAAACTCAGGATCTGATAGGCAGACTTGATCCCGGCTATCTTTCGCCCTTCGAATACTACACGGGTGGCAATGCGATCGTTGATGATATGGCGGTGAAGCGCGAGAATGGCAACCTCACAAAGCCTGATAGCTTCTTTGATGACTTTCCATTAGACATGTTTGATCAGATAGATCCATTGCCAAGCCCTTCTAACTGGTAGATTAGAATTAGGGTTAGGGTTTTGTAATTGACAACTATTAACTTGTTGTGTTTTGACTGAATTTGACAGATTTCTGTTGCTCTACTAGATTTACTTTTCTGTAAAGAACAGTTTAACTCTAACAAAAGTCTGACTCAGGTAGATTAGAATTAGGTCTAGGATTTTCTATTTTCTTGTTATGTTTTGACTTGTTTTGACAGACTTTTGTAGTTGTGTTTGTTTAACTTTAGTTGTGTTTGTTTAACTTTATGTAATCAAAGACAATTTGACTTTAAAAAAATTATGTTGACTCTTTTGCTTCAGTATTGTATCAACTGAATCAAGTGGGTAAGGATTATTCCACCTTACCTGTATGTTTGAAATTCATTTTTCTTGTGAGACCGTCTCACGTAACTTATATAACTAAAAAAACTGTAACTTTAAATCATAGATCTTTAATTTATTTTTTTTAACCAGTTGAGCTTTACCTAAAAACTTATGATTCTGTGATCAAAAGTTACAACTTTTAAGCAAAAAAATATCTTGACAGATCCTTGACAGTATGATAGGAGACTTGCTATTATTAGTTAGAGTCTTGTAGATTATGACTGACAAAGTAAACAGCCAGTTCAACTAAAGGAAATGAAGAAAGAAAGAAGATGAAGCAGAAGGCTGAGAGAGTCTTATTTATTTCCTGCACAAACATTTGATCTCAATCCTTCTACATCAATGTGTATACTACAGCCTATATAATCAAAATAAACTAAATAGGCTAGTAGTGATTACAATAAACAGGTTGAACCTAATGTATAGTTCTCACCAAAACAATGAATAATGAGGCATTTGGCTGCAAACAATTATTCAAAAATCAAAGACACCTTCAAGAATGGCGGAATTTTATGACTCAGGGTAGCATCGTAGCAGTACTCATACTCCATCAGCCAAGGAATCTGTTATGCAGTAAAACCGATCCCAGTTGCTTGTGGAGCAGTGAGCAACTCAAAGTCTCCCGTGGTAACTGATCCGCTTT
Source organism: Salicornia ramosissima (assembly GCA_951394345.1). Taxonomy (NCBI): domain Eukaryota; kingdom Viridiplantae; phylum Streptophyta; class Magnoliopsida; order Caryophyllales; family Amaranthaceae; genus Salicornia; species Salicornia ramosissima. The sequence goes on along the minus strand of OX596234.1, from coordinate 46,454,644 downwards.
CTCCAATGGTGATGCTTCTTCTTGCATGTGAATAAGCACAATAGTTTACTTCAAAAACAACAGCATGTTTCTTGAATGATGAAACTGAAGTTCCAACGCCTTCCCCTGCATTATCAGCAACAATACTATGTCTATAAAATTGTTTCAAACTTGGGCTTCTCCTATAACGGAAACAAAAAAAGGACGGTCCAAGTGTTGTATATCATTATAAGAAATTTTCGGGTCCAATCCAGCAACATACATCATAGTTCAAATAGCAGATTTGTCCACAGCGTTGCTACTGGTTTGGGTGATTGTGTTCAACATGAGTTGAGTACATTATGTAGCACGGGGACAATACTGATAATTTTGTTAATGTTTGCGCCGTGCCGCCGTACCCATAGTCATCTAATTTTTTAATTTGCCGTTTCCGGTCCCCGTATTGGTATTCTTTTTTGTCCCCGTCTCGACTCGATGTAATGCCCAGTTTCTCAATGTGATAACAAATTTGAGTGAATTAGGGTATATATATCAGGTCACATAAAAATATGAGATGTTTTTGGAATCTATTTTCACAAAATTACAAAAATGTCACTTGATTCCTCTGGAATTTTCCTATTGTTTAATGAGTACATGCATGTTTTTTTGGTCTAAAATGATATGTCAATTGTCAAGTGTTTCAAACCCATGGTATAAGGATCCAAAACAAGTCACACGAGTACCTAGAGATTGAAGAGTCAAGGTAACATAGGTTCACATTATTAACTAAGCTCTTCATTTGAGCTATACATTCCCGAATCTCCACACCGCCCTCCATCGAAATATTACTTAAAAGGATGCTGTCTAAAAGTTGCAAGGACTTGAACAAAGAGCATGGAAACAAATAAAGCTTACCATGTGTAACTAGCAATAAATTTTCTCTAGGGTATTTATCTGCAAGTGCCTGAACGACCTGCTCGTATCTGTTCCTGGAACCTAAAACAGTCTCTTCCCACCGGGGCATCTATATTCGCTCCAGAAAATATTTCAGATTAGAACAAAATGATGATTATGCACACATATACCTCAGCATAATTACAAACATAACAATCTGTATATTATATCTACCTCTTGGTAAACCTTTTCAGCAGTATGATCTACTGTTCCAGCAGGTAGCATAGCTTCAAGCTCAGGGATATTGAAATGAAATTGACCATCTTTAGGAGCATATCCAGGTCTTATGGCTTCCCTATTCAACATCTCACACAGCCCATATTCAATGGAGACCTGCAAAGCAGTTGGAAAAAATTAGACTTGGTATTCAAATTTATATAGTTAAGCTTCATACAATGTAAAAAACATGTCATTATAGCAACATTATGACTATGATGCACCCACATAAACTGGAAAACCAATGAAATTATGATACCCTTAGCATTGCAAGCCGACAGTGCTACTTAGTTCCCTAAATTCCCTGCGAATTGCGAACCGAAAAAAGCAAATCATGGTCGGTTTTGGGCTATTATTGGACCAATTTTGGGAGAACCACGAATCATAAAATTTATGAAAGTATGAAAAAACTCACCTGATACAATGATCTCGTTGTTTTATACTCTGAATTCAACACTGGTCATTAAGATGGGCTAGTAACAGCTAAGCCCATAGGGCAGTGAGCCAGTGATTGGGTAACACCAAGAGATGGCAAATGGCAACCCTTTTAAATTTAGATTCCTATTGGTCAATATGCATCAAAACAATAATTTTAATACAATTATATTTCCAATTTATTACAACTATATCAATATTTTAATTCTGGGGACTGATTGAGCAACACTAAGGGTTGTCAACCCTCCCATATGTAATGCTTTATTGGTTGAAAATGTATTAGAATATTTTATTACATTTCTCTCTTTAATTTATGACAACTTTATCAATATTTTATTCTTATGTGTCTAGAGGGTTGGGTAACCTTGAGGGTCACCCAAGCATTTTCCTTTAATTCTATGTGTTTACCAACCCTTACTCAAACATTTTGCACTCCCATAACAACAAAATCATGAAAAATAAAAAGCTACTAATACCCATCTTTTAGAAACTTTATGTTTAAGCTATTTGAACTACAAAAACCATGCATAAAACAGCATCTCAAACAAAAAGGCAAACGTACATTCTTACCATTGCGCTAAAGAACATTAACTACCATTAAACTGCTTCGTATTAAACGAAGTATAATATTCATCTTTTCTCTAACCTTAGAGATCTGATAGATGATAGAATAGGTATAATATTCATCTTTGTGATAGATGAAAGATAACATAAATGACAATAATAGGTGAGGGGCCAAAAAGTGTTGAATGAATTTTGCTAAAGAGTTCAATACAACATCATTAAGGTATCCATTTAATTTGGCATAAATAGAGGTAAAAACACACCATCATAATTGGATAATTTTGAAACATAATGGATGAATTACAGTAATATTAATTAACACAATATCTGCCACAGTATCAGAGCCAACATGAAATATAGGTGAGCCAACATGACACATAGGTTACGAGTTTGAATCTCATCCATTAATTAGCACCAGCTATGGTGAGCCTAGGGTGGTCGGGGAATGATAGAATATACTTCTTCCGTTTTTTTAGATGCAATACTTTTTTCCACGCATATCAAGGAAACAATTTAACGGTTTAAACGAGCAAATTAATTAATGAAAATTTAAGACATGTCATATGTAATCTCATATTTTCTTATATATTAAAATTTCACCCAAAGATTTAGTCATTTACACAGCTAACTCGCTCTCTTGATACGCGTGAAAGTATAACATGATCTAAATTTAAATAAAAATAATATTTCGAAACACCAAAAAAATAGGGGAACAAAAAACCGAGGGAGGTCTTTCACTATATAAAAAATCAAAAAAGAAGAAAAAAAAGGTCACATGGCTCTTAAACTTGACATGAGTAAAGCCTATGATAGAGTAGAGTGGGGATTTTTAGAGGCGACTATGCTTAATTTGGGGTTTGATAGACGTTGGGTGGAGATGGTCATGAATTGTGTCAAAACAGTCAGTTTTGTGGTCCAGGTCAATGGGGTCGACTCTATTCCTTTTAAACCTGAGCGTGGCTTAAGGCAAGGAGATCCTATATCTCCCTATTTGTTTATTTTGTGTGCCGAGGTTTTTTCTCATTTGCTTTCAAGGAATTTGGCTATTGGCAGGATTAACGGCGTGAGGGTGGCTCGTAATGCTCCGCCTGTTAGTCACCTACTTTTTGCAGATGATAGCATTCTGTTTGCTAAGGCAAATGAGCAGGAGGCTAGGGCGATTAAACAAGTACTTGATATATATGAAAAAGCTTCGGGGCAAGTTATTAATTTTGAGAAATCTCAAGTTTCGTTCGCGCCGTGTGTGATGGAGGACCGTAAGGAGGCTATTGTGGAGATTTTGAGGGTAAGATCCATTCAAATCCCTTCAAAATATTTGGGTTTGCCCGCTATTATTGGTCACTCTAAAAAGCATGTTTTTAACCTAGTCAAGGAGAGAATTTGTAAAAATCTAAAAGGATGGAAAGAAAAGTTGCTTTCATTTGCAGGGCGAGAAGTTCTCATTAAGGCCGTAGCCCAATCAATTCCAACCTATGTGATGAGCATCTTTAAACTTCCTACTTCCTTTTGTAGTGACGTACAATCTCTCTTAGCTCGGTTTTGGTGGGGTTCGAAGAATGGAGAGCGGAAAATCCATTGGGTCTCTTGGAATAAGATGTGTACCTCAAAATGCAATGGTGGGATGGGATTCCGTCATATTGAGACTTTTAATGAAGCTTTGTTGGCCAAGCAGGTGTGGAGATTATTGCAGGAACCAGACTCGTTGGTGGCTCAGATTCTTAAGGCTCGTTATTTTCCTTGAGGAGATGTGCTAACTGCTTCAAGGGGTTTTAATCCGAGCTACTCGTGGAGGAGCATTCATGGGGCAAAATGGATTATTGAAGAGGGGACGAGGTGGCGAGTGGGAAATGGGTTGTGTGTTAGGGTTTGGGAAGATAGATGGATTGATCGCGCGCCATCATTCAAGCCTATTACTCCTTGTGGGGCCAATGATCCAACTTTAAGGGTGTCATCTCTAATTGATTGGGAGCATCACAGGTGGGATGGGCAGCAGTTGAAACATCTTTTCCTTGATATTGATGTGGAGGCAATCTTAAAGTTACCAATCTGTGAAAACCCAACGGAGGATTCTATATTGTGGCACTACACTAGCAGCGGTCACTACACTACTAAGTCGGGGTATAAGTTTGCAAGATGGGCGAAAGTGGAGAGGGATTCACCTTCTTCATCGTCGGCTACCACGAAGGTTTGGAGCAAAACTTGGTGCTTAGATCTTCCTCCGAAAGTCCGTGTGTTCTTGTGGAGGGCTTGTTCGCGTGCCTTACCAACTAAACAAGGATTGGCGGTGCGGGTGAAGGATGTGAATAGTTGCTGCAGTAAGTGCAATGTGCATGTGGAGGATGTCTTTCATGCTCGTGTGGGATGCCCCCATGCAAAGGTGATCTGGAACAATCTGGGGTTGGATGTCTTTGAGGGGTTTGGTGCAGGCCAGAGATTTTTTGGGTTAGTGGGAAGCGGTTTTGGCCGATTTTACTGCGGAGGAGTCGTGTAAGGTGGGGATGGTGTGCTGGGCATTATGGAATGCGAGAAATGAAGAGCTTTTTTCGAAGGTGGTGCGAGATAGGGGAGATGTTGTAGGAGCTGCTCTAAGCTACTACTCATCGTACTTGGCAGCTAGGCCGGAGATGGAGTCCTCTAGTATGGATGTGAGAAGGTCATGGAAACCACCTAAGGAAGGTTATGTTAAAGTGAATTGTGATGCAGGTTTTATAGGGGATGACATTGCAGGAATTGGTGTGGTAATCCGAGATGAGGCAGGGGATGTAGTGGCAAGTGCGGTACAGCAGACTAAGGCGAATTGGGATCCCAGGACAGCGGAAGCTATGGCGGTCTTATTTGCGGTAAGGGTGGCGCTAAATGGAGGATTTGATGCGGTGGAGGTTGAGAGTGATTGCTTAGATGTCGTTCAACACTTGCAGCGCAAGAAGTCTTCTATTACTCCTTTTGCTTTGATTATTGAAAACATTATGTCGTATTGTCCTTTATTTAGTTTTATTTCTTGGAATCATGTTAGTAGGCAGGGTAATATTGTAGTCCATACCCTTGCTAAGTTCTATCCTGTGGAATTGGGGGATCGATTCTGGTTGGGTAGTGGACCAGGTTGTATTATGGATGCAGTGGTATCAGACATTTGTGAGAACTTTATTTTAATTTATTAAATCCCCCTTTCCCCTTTAAAAAAAAAAAAACCGACGGAGAATTTTAGATAAAAACACATACAAAAAACCAAAAATCCAACAATACACATAATTCAATTACTACAGTTCCATTACCTAAACGTCAAACAACACCAATTAAAAGGCATAATTATAAATTCCCATAAACGGCGAAACCAAAAGAAAAAGAAAAAAGGCTGTTCAATAATTGAAAAGTCAACAATGATTAACATCAATCTTTACCTTGACTTTAGAAGGGGCAATCTGAGACTCACCATCAGAAGAGCAAAGGGCAGAAACAACCTCAGAAGCAGTCTGAACACAACGAAGAAAAGGGGAAACGAAAACCCTGTGAATCGGAAAATCGAGCTGAGTTCGAATCTCATTACCAACTTTAAAGGCTCTGGTTTTTCCGGCATCAAATAGGGGTGGATCCCATGGCCGCTCAGCAGTTGTGACCCATGAAGGAACAAAGTTGTCCATACGATCGCCGTGTCTCATCACAAGAACATTCTGATGAAATTCGCCGCCATTGTTGTCGCCATTATTGGAGCTGCTCATTATTATTGATTTGCAAAATGGGGTCGTTTTTAGAATTTGAGATTGTGGGACTTGAAGAGTTGAAAGAAAGGCGGAAATTAGGTTGGTTTTTATAGGAGCAGTTGGAGAATGACAATGGAAGGAAGGAAGAAATTTGGGGGAAAGTTGAGGAAGATAGAAAATATGCATTTTATTTTTATTTTTTTATTTAATTATTGGTTGTGCTTTGTAGTTCGTACTAATTACTTGCCAAAATAAGGTTCTTTTTTGAAATTGTTTTTTTCCCGGATTAAAAAAAATACAATAATTAGGAATATCCAATTTATCACTATTGATTTATTGATAGATTAAAAATATATATTAATAATGTGGGTGGTAGTAGTTGTATTATACCATGAAGAGGGGCTCTAGTGCGGGTGGAATCTTAATAATGATGTTCGAATAAATACTTTAAGTTTAGTGTTTATAAGACTTAACCATTAGTTTAAGATATATACCTTGTTAAGAAATCAATTCAAATTAAGTTAACTAATTAAGTTCAGTTTATGAGTATTTGTGTCAATCTGGGCTAGAAATACATGTTTGGATTTGCTCAATTAATTTGGATCATTCCAATTTTGGTTGTGCTAGGTCGTTGTATCAGTTCAATTCATGTTAAGTTAATATAAGAATAAGTAGAATTGTTCTTCATCTTTTGAAAACGATTCAATTCAAACTTTATATTATTAATATAAGGTTTTTATGTTTGATTCATGTATTTTTTAGCTTTAATTAGAGTAATTCAATTGGCCCATATTATATTTTTGATGTTGATTTAGGTTACATTAATTAATATATATATATATATATATATATGTATATATATATAGCTTGATTTGGCAAATAACGTTTAACTATTCAGTTTAGAGTTCATGGTTAAAGTTTAGGGCAAATAAAGCTTCAACTAAAGCTTAATATTTAGGTTACAATAATCATGCCCGAACATTAACACGTAGGCATCTCTATTGCAAAGTTGCAAAATTATAAGCTATTTATGTATACAACTTGTTAAGTTGTATTTTCTTCGTCATGTTTAGATGTTTTAAAAAGATTCAATCAACTTCAGAAAAAATAAATCATGTGCAATAACATTTGAGATCTTTGTTGAATAAAATTCATCCTTGCACCTCTTATTTTGGACTAACAAAATGTTGGAAATTTTGTGGGTAAATAGTATGACGAACACTTGAGGCGTGTCGGATGACACTTCCCTGAAAACAATATTTCCACCCAATACGAAGGCCGGGTTACAGGAAATTCGTTAACAAGATACAATAAGAAACCGTAGAAATCGAGCCTTGTTCCAATTACTACGAAATGAAGAAGGGATTTGTATGTGTAAACTTCTTTGCAACAATGGAGAGAAAACTAAGTGTATGCAAGAGGAAGAGATAAAGTATGAATGTAACTTCTAAGGATTATCTATGTTTTAGTAAGTTATATTATAACTTAACCAAAATGCACAGCAATTGCCTCGAACCGACACAACGCAACGAGAAAAAACCAAGCAAAACTGACGTGAACCACCAGGCTCGCGAGTCGCGATTTGCTTCTGCCTCTTTTGTGCACTTTTTGCACTTCAGCCTATTCTTGCGGGTCGTGACCTTAAGTCACTACTCGCGATTTTCCACTGGTATTGCTGCACTTTACCTTAACGTTCAACGACTTACATCACTAAAAACTTTGCATAATTACGAACTTCAAAACACATAATACTACGCCTAGTATTATTAATATTCATAATCATATACATTTATATTCTAAATCAATAAATCTCAACATTTCTTCCCCCATTTAGAATATAAACAACCTTTGCATAAACAATTCCAATATTACAAGCAATCTCACGCATAGATGAAAGTGTACTAGGACTTGAACTTCCACTTAGTATAATACACATTTCGAATCATCGTATCCAAATAGTGTCGAAGACGATTGAACTATTTTCAATACATAATGATAACTCAAAGATATTATACGCACAAGATTAGATATCCAAACTCATTATATCAACACAATTTGAAGGGCCATGTGTTTGTATCTTTCATGAATGCATCAAAGCTCTTCCCACAAGCTCCTTCAAGCGGCCACACCTCGCATTCACATAGGCTTATCATTTGGTCAACATGCTATTGTGACTCTAGCACAACCAACGAATACCGCCTTAAACATCACAAACCTGGAACTCACTTGGATGAAAAACAGTTCCACAATCACCTTATAGGAAGATTTATCTCGTTGAACTTGAGACCTAACGTCTTATTAGGCGTCAAGTTGAGATCCCCTTAAATGCAATTAAACCTGGGACTTCAATCCTAAACCGATTGCCATCCTTTTCACATAACCTATAGGGAGTGCTTTAGTGAAGCAATCCGCTAGGTTCAAATCAGTCCGCGCATAGTCAACCGTGATCACGCCTTCCTTAATTAAACTTTGAATATAACTATGTCTAACACCAATGTGTCTAGACTTCCCGTTATAAACCTGACTATATGCATTGGCCAAAGCCGCATCACTATCACAATGAATTGCGATAGGTGAAATTGGCTTTGATAACAAAGGTATCTCAAACATGAGATTCCTCAACCATTCGGCTTCTTTACCAGCCGAATGCAAAGCAATGAACTCCGATGTCATGGTGGAGTCCGCAATGCAAGTTTGCTTCTTGGATGCCCAAGAAATAGCTCCTCCACCCAAGAAGAAAACCCATCCACTGGTTGATGAATGATCTTCTCTATTGGAGATCCAACTCGCATCGGAAAATCCTTCTACAGCCGAAGGACTTCCACTATATATCAAACCATAATCCATGGTTCTCTTCAAGTACTTCAACACACGATAAATGTATTGCCAATGTTGTACACTAGGGTTGCTAGTATACCTACTCAACTTGCCAACAACATAGGCAATATCTGGTCTTGTACTCGTCATTGCATACATAAGACACCCAATGACTCTAGCATATTCAAGCTGTGATACTGCTTCACCTTCATTAGGTAGAATTTTTATGCTATGGTCCAATGGCGTAGTAACAAGACATTCACCGCTCACACCGAACTTCTTAATCACCTTCTCAATGTAATGAGACTGTGATAAGATGAGACTTCTCTTTTCTCTCTTGATCTTGATGCCCAAGATGACATCCGCTTCCCCCATATCTTTCATGGAGAACTTTGATGAGAGGAAGGACTTGATTAATTCAACTTGTCCCAAGTCCGTTCTAAATATCAACATGTCATCAACATATAGACAAATGATGACTTTTTTACCATTGTCATCGAATTTGCTATATAAACACTTGTCCGAATTGTTTAGCATGAAACCATTAGACAAAACCACATCATCAAAATTTTGATGCCATTGTTTTGGTGCCTGCTTTAGCCCATACAAAGACTTGATGAGTTTGCAAACCTTATGTTCTTGACCTTCCACGACAAACCCTTCCGGTTGTCGCATATAAACCTCTTCTTCTAGATCTCCATTAAGAAAAGTTGTCTTAACATCCATTTGATGTATCACTAGATTCTTAATAGCTGCTAGAGCTATGAACAATCTAATAGTGGAGATTCTAGCAACCAGTGCGTATGTATCGAAATAATCAATTCCCGGTTTTTGGGTAAAACCTTGTGCCACAAGTCGGGCTTTGAATTTATCGATAGTTCCATCAACCTTCAATTTCTTTTTAAAGATCCATTTGCGCCCAATCGGCTTACACTTTGGGGGTAAATAAGCTAAAACCCATGTGTCATTTCCCATGATGGAACCCATCTCATCATCAATTGCTTCCTTCCAGAAAGCAGCATCATGAGACTCATGGCCTCACCAAACGTTGAAGGATCATCCTCCACATGAAGTACATATGGAAATCTAGTCACGATGGACTCTCTTGACCCCTCAAGCAAGTATACATGAAAATCAGACCCGAAAGATTTCTCTTTCCTAGCCCGCTTACTTCCCCCTCGGCTGAGTCGAAGTAGATGGTACATCTTCATCACTAGCACGTTCATCATCCCCTTGTTCAAACGAAGTTTGACCAAAGTCTTGAACACTAGTAATTGGAGTTATATCCCTTGTTCTAGGCAACGATGAAAACCTTGTTTCATCAAAAATCGCATCCCTTGACTCAATGATCGTGTGAATCGACCAATAGTCGTTTTGTTCTATAACATAGAACCTATAGGATTTGCTATGAACCGCATATCCTATAAAAATGCATTCAACTCCTTTTTCACCTAATTTCTTGCGTTTGGGTTCTGGCACTTTGACTATTGCCCTACAACCCCAAACCTTGAAGTAACTCAAATTAGGTTTTCTTTTGTACCATAGCTCATAGGGAGTAACTTCATTCCTTTTTATGGGAACTCGGTTAAGAATGTAACACGCCGTTACAACTGCTTCTCCCCAAAAACCATCACTCAAACCCGAATAGGAAAGCATGGCGTTAACCATTTCTTCAAGTGTCCTATTCTTCCTTTCGGCTACACCATTTTGTTGTGGTGTATAGGCAGCCGTGGTTTCATGTATAATACCTATTGATCGGAAATATTCAGGATTATAGTATTCACCTCCTTTATCGGTTCTTAACTTTTTTAACTCTTATATTTAATTGCAACTCAACCTCTTCTTTAAATTCTTTAAATTTGTCTAGGGCCTCATCTTTAGAAAATAGTAAGTATACATAGCAAAATCGAAAACAATCATCAATAAATGTTACTATGTACTTTTTATTACCTAAAGATGGAGTACTATGAAAATCACAAAGATCACTATGCACCAAGTCTAATAAATTCGAATCCTTCATTATTGATTTTGGAAAAGGTTTTCTAGTGATCTTAGTAAGCATGCATGTTTTACATTTTCCAGTACTAGGATCAAAAGAAGGAATTAAATCATGCTTAGACATAAAACACAACTTTTTATAATTAACATGACCTAGCCTACAATGCCATAAGCTAGAATCAACATCAATCACACACACATTGTTTTGTGTAGAATTATCTACACTTAGTCTAAACAAACCATCACATAAGTAAACAAGTCCTACAAACACACCACCTTTAGATAATACAAATTTGTCTGCTTAAAAAACAAGTTTAAACCCTAATTGATTCAATAACGCACCACATACAAGATTTCTCCTAAGTTCAGGAGAATACAATACATCCCGAAGAATGATTGTATTCCCAGAACTGAACAACAATTCTACTTGGCCTTTGCCACGAATACTAGTTGTAGAATCGTTCCCCATGTATAATCGCTCTCCATCTCCAACCTCCTTGAAGGTCTTGAATAGATTACGATCTTTGCAAACATGCTTTGATGCGCCTGAATCGATATACCACCCGCAATCATCCTGCACACAATTGATTTCAGAAATCACACACACATAATCATAAAACCGATTAAGTGAAACTTGTGTACAAGTCATACCTTGCTTGTCTTGGGATGACCCACCGTCATTCCCGCTTTCATGAGATTTCTTACTCATCCTTCGCTTCCACATGGAGCAATCCTTCTTGAAGTGACCCGGTTTCCCGCACTCCCAACATCCACGAGTGGACGTCTCTTGGGAATCATTGTCACCCTTTGATTTCTTACCGAAATCCTTGTTTTTGCCATTGAACTTACGCTTTTTCGAGTTATTACTACCCTTGGACTTCCCTTCCACAACATTCAAGGTGGAAGTCATAGGTTTTTCAACCTTTTGTCCATCTTGCACTCGAATCCCTTCTTCAATCCGAAGATGGGCTCCAAGTTGTTCAACATTCATATCATCCTTTTTATGTTTCAATTGGTTCCTTACATCTTTCCAACTAGGTGGTAACTTGTCAATAATAGAGGAGACTACAAACAATTCATTCATATCAATATTATGTTGCCTTAATCTTCCTAACATCCTTTGAAGTTCATGAAATTGTTCCATGATAGGTCTTGAATCAACCATACGATATGTATTAAAATTACTAACCAAGAATTTCTTACTAGAAGCATATTCTACCATATATTTAGATTCAAGATCATGCCAAAGTGATTGTGCGGAGTCATAATATTGATAAATATCAAATAAAGCATCGGACATACCATTGAGAATGTGACCATGACAAATGTAATCGTCGTTCTCAAATTTGAGACGTCTCCTCGTAGTTTCGAGTGCCTCACCCTCTTCGTACTCCTCCGGCTTTGGTGTGGTCAAAACGTACACAACACCTAATGATATCAACAGAAAATGCACCTTCTTCTGCCACCGATGGAACTCCACGCCCTCAAACTTGTCAAGCTTTGCGATGTTGGTTGTCAAATCCTTGATGGAAGCCATACTAAGAGAATATTGTTTTCAGATTGTTGGAAATTTTGTGGGTAAATAGTATGACGAACACTTGAGGCGTGTCGGATGACACTTCCCTGAAACCAATATTTCCACCCAATACGAAGGCCGGGTTACAGGAAATTCATTAACAAGATACAACAAGAAACCGTAGAAATCGAGCCTTGTTCCAATTACTACGAAATGAAGAAGGGATTTAATTTGTATGTGTACACTTCTTTGCAACAATGGAGAGAAAACTAAGTGTATGCAAGAGGAAGAGATAAAGTATGAATGTAACTTCTAAGGATTATCTCTGTTTTAGTAAGTTATATTATAACTTAACCAAAATGCACAACAGTTGCCTCGAACCGACACAACGCAACGGGAAAAAACCAAGCAAAACTGACGCGAACCACCAGGCTCGCGAGTCGCGATTTGCTTCCGCCTCTTTTGTGCACTTTATGCACTTCAGACTATTCTCGCGGGCCACGACCTTGAGTCACTACTCGCGATTTTCCACTGTTATTGCTGCACTTTACCTCAACGTTCAACGACTTACATCGCTAAAAACTTTGCATGATTACAAACTTCAAAACACATAATACTACGTCTAGTATTATTAATATTCATAATCATATACATTTATATTCTAAATCAATAAATCTCAACACAAAAAAGGTATTGGAATTTGGAATCGAAATGAATTGAATTCAATGGTGGGATGGACTAGAAATTTTATGCAACGGTGTCACTTTAAAAAAATTTGCACTCCCCTTTCAATGTTGACAAGATCATACTTAAAATTTTACATTATGAAATTACTTTTCATAATTAACCGGGGTTCTTTATATTACACAAAATAATTTTTTTACCAATTTTTTTTAACATAAATATATATAAAATTATTCTTTCAAAAAAAATATACATAAAATAATATTTTAAAAGACCGAACGGGGTCACATGACACCACTTAGAGAGCTATACCTCCATGACTCCATCCGCCACTGGTTGAACTACAGTAGAATAAGTTAAATTGAATTGAATTAAACTCTAGACTCATCATAAACTAAATTGACGAAATTAACCAAGAATGAATCAAATCAATTTGAACTGAAATTAAGTCTAAAGTAACGAAGCTAAGTGCATAGTTGGGTACCCAACTTCAACAAAAGTTGCAGTTTAGGAACCCAAACTCAACTTCTTTTATCTACCACTACATTGGAATTGATTATAAAAAAATAAAATTACTTGCATCAAAATACAAGCCCTTAAACCCAAGTTCATCTTCAACCCAATTCAAACCAAAAGAATAATAGAATTATTAGGATTTCAACAGGAAGTCATGAATAATAGATTTAGGGGAAAAAAGATATACAAAATTAATAAAATTTAATAAGAGTACAATCAATAATGATAAAAGATGAGAGCACAACATGCGATTAATAATTATGTGCACTCCATTTATTCACAACATTTGCCCAAGAAATATGTAAAGCAAAGACTAATTATAGTATCGGAAATCCAAATCCTAATAATTCCTCCATTTGAAATCAATATACCGAGTACAAAATTCCAAATCATGTCCCTCTAAATCCCTCTAAGTGAAATAACAAATAAACAAAGCCCTAAATTAGAAGAACCCTGATCTTTAAGGGTGAAAAAATGAGTCAAAAGTAGTACGACATAATTGCAGCGAGTAAAATTAAGCGATAGAATTCATGGAGTTTGAAGTGTATTTTGAAGTGATTGGAAATAATAGAGAATATGCGAATGATGATTTGAATTGGCAGGAAAAAAATGTAACTGCAATGTCTGCAAGGGAGAAATAGTGCAAAGTTTTTTTTTAATTGTATAATTTTTATTTAAGTTGATTGTTGATACCATATCTTAAACCTATGATCTATGTGGTAGAGAATTTAACTCTTAACCACTAGTCTATTAGGTTAGTTGGTTAATTTGATAAATACAACTTGATGGAGAAATTAACATGTGACGACCCGACTCGCTTAAACCGGCGCGGAAGAAACCGACGAGTCGAATTGTCGATCTAACAAACAAACTTACTAAAAATTAAAACAAAACCTCGAAAATATTATTACTAAAACCCAAAACGTACAACACCCACAAGTTTGTACAATACTAAACCCAAAAGTAATCAATACTACTAAGTAACTCCAAATACGATCAGAGTTAGAAAATACAAATACCACTACTACAGTTTAATACCAGAAACGAAATACAAACTAAACAAATGAAAAGAACATCGGCACTCGCCCAACCCAAAGCTAAGCAACACCGACATCACCAGAGTTACCTGAAAAATTAACAACAATCCACAGTCAGTGGCGAGTAACATAGCTGTCCCACCCTAACGTGGATACATATGGTCATAGAATACATCAAATCACCAAATCAGACATACAACACACGATCACGTAAAACAACATATCAAACCAACAATAATCAACAATAATAACGTTAACAACAACGATATTATCCAAAACTCGACTAACTCCCAATACTCGACTTTTAGACTTATCTTTACTTAATCTTTGGCGCAGTCATTTACATATCAGACCGGACTATGCACGTACGAACGCATCTTACGCGATCGAACTTTCTACTATGCCAGGATTGAGAATCTTACTCCCAACCCCATGTAACCAATCTTACTGGAAATCCATATCCGAAGACGACATAGTAAGATCACCAACTATCCCAGTACCACAGACAGGCACTACTAAAATAAGGGGTATATGGTAACACTGAAATTTACCTAAGGCAACGGTTAACTAATAAACCGTGGCCTTAGGCTGTACAAATGTGGAATTAGATCAACCTAAAGCCACGGTTCATTCCTATTGACAAATCAGCATGTATAGCAACGGTGAATGAACCTAAGGCCACGGTTTTTTTTTTCAAGACCCTAAGGCCACGGTTATTATAAAGGGACTAAGGCCACGCTAAATTAAGCTAAGGCCATGTTTTTTTTTGGGACCTAAGGCCACGGTTCTGTAGTTTTATTGGATTACCGCCCAAAATTTTACACACAAATGTATTTCCCTCGCACCCACTTAATTTCCTTCTAAAACGTAAAACCCAAAAAAAAATCGTCACCAGCCAGCATTCTCATACACGCACCAGCATTCTCCAGAACCTTCATCTTTACGGTTCAGTGCCTCCCACCAGCCACCAGCATTCTCCGTCAGCCATCAGTCGCCAGCCGCCAGTAGTCCAGCCAGCGCCATTGTCAGGCACAACCGAGGTATTTCTCTACTCTATTTTATTTTATGTAATTTCTTTTGTTTGATTTAAGGTTTTATTAATTTTTCTATGCTTGATAATGCTGAAATTTCTGTTTTGATGTTTTTTAGTGCTAATTTTAATTTTAGAGTTTGTTTGATAGTATGAGTGTAGGTTTTATATATATATATATATATATATATATATATATATATATATATATATATATATCTGTATAATTAGGGGAGGGGGCAACAACAAGGGGGAGGGGTTATGTTTGGGTACATGGACATACGGTGAATTCATCCTCTTTTCTGTCTTTTGGTTTTTAATTTTCACTTTGATGTGGTTGACCACCAATTGTTTGATGATGTGGTTGCACACCAAGTGTTTGATGATATGTTTGGCAGAGATGAGGGTTTAAGCTTCCAGTGGCATTGACCTATGATGAATTCTGGGTCTTTCGTCTAAGTTAATATCTTATGTTTATGTTTTATAAGTAAAATTAAGTGTTAGCTTCAACGAGACCAAAATTTATATCCCATGAAATGCTAGTCAATGACATTTGTTAGCTTTGGAGTAAGGATGCTTTTGCTAGAGAGGTTTTATGCCTTGATTTGCATATGCTGATCAAGTGTTTTTTTCGCTTTATGGTCATACTTGCTTCTTAAAATATGGAAGGTTTAGGCAGCTTGGACATATTTGGAAAAGTGCAGGGTTTTACAGTTGTGATCAGAGGAAATTCAGGAAACAACAAGGTTTTTTATATATATTCCTTATTGTGTGTGTTGAGGAATGAGTTATATCTCAATTACAACTTATTGTATTGTTCTCGTAATCATGGTATTTAATTTGTTGTATTATTTGTTAGTTTAGTTCGTTCTTATATTTGTTTTTAGTCAACTCCAATTTGTTCACTTATGTTGTAACTAGCTTTTATATGCATTGAAATTTTAATATTAATAAATTTGTTGGTTGATGAAGTTCAATATATAATTCATACAAAATTTATATAATAATATGTTAAATTAATTATAAACAATACTATATAAAGAGAAAAAATATCAGAAAATAATAAAGGTTTCACAATAAAATAAAAGAATTGAATATTTAATTCACAATAAAAAAGTGTATATAAAGATTGAGAAGATGATGAATGAATGAGAAGAGAAGAGATTTAATGGCATAGTATAAGATGAAAAGATAGGTATTTATACATAGTAGAAGTTAGGTTTTTTTTTATAGTGTAAATAAGCTTATGATCAAATCATTTCATCCCATTATTTTTTTAACTAATTTATAAGGATATATTTAGGAAATGGACATGGAAAACAATGGATGGTGGAAGTTTCCTAGATGGAGTGATGAGTATGAAAGAGGAGTTGATGAATACATTGAAAAGGCATTTGCTATCCGGTCTCAAGGAAATGAAATTAGTTGCCCTTATACTATTTGTCATCATCGATATTGGTATAGTAGAAGTGACATAAAAGACCATATAATTTGTAATGGTTTTGTACCAAGAATGGATGAATTTTCAGACTTAGGATCAAGTGTCAGCACCAGAATTGAGGGGGTTCAAAATGATGAGCCAGAACCAGAGCCATTAGCCACGAATGACGGTGTACATGAGTTGCTTGAGACTATAAGAGATGGCCCAAATGAAGAGGCACAAAAAGTGTACAGACTAATAGAAGAGGGTCAACAAGAATTGTTTCCCGGGTGCAAGACATTTACTAAGCTTGCCTTTACTATTCGCTTGTATATCTTCAAGTGTGATTACAAGTTGAGTGATGTTACATTTGGTGCTTTGATGGATCTTCTTAAGGAAGTACTACCCGATGCAAAAATGCCAAATTCCTTGTATGAAGCAAAAAAAGTGCTTAAAGGTCTAGGTTTGAATTATAATAAGATTGATGCATGTCCAAATGATTGCATGATATATTGGGGGGTCCATGAAAATGCAACAAGTTGTCATGTTTGTGGGACTTCTAGGTGGAAAAGAAGAGAAAATGTTCATGGTGAGGAAAATAATGAGAAAACCCATAGAATTCCTCATAAAATTCTAAGGTACTTTCCTCTGAAAAAAAGGTTGCAAAGGCTATATATGTGTCCTGAAACCGCAAAGATGATGACATGGCATGCAAAGGGGAAACGACCGGAAGATTTAGAACTTTTACAACATCAATCAGATGGTGAAGCATGGAAAAAATGCAAAGGAAGCTCGTAATGTGAGGCTTGGTTTAGCTGCTGATGGATTCAATCCATTTCACACAATGAGTATTGTACATAGTACTTGGCCAGTAATTCTAATAAATTACAACTTGCCTCCATGGTTGGCTACAAAGTCTGAGTTTTTAATGTTGTCATTGCTTATTCCCGGTCCATTGTCTTCCGGTAATGATATTGATGTCTATTTGCAACCTCTAGTGAAAGATCTTAAGGACTTGTGGGAGTTTGGGCTTGAAACATATGATGCATCAACAAGTTTCAGGTTTAAAATGCATGTAGCTTTAACATCTACAGTAAGTGATTTTCCAGCTTATGCAATGTTGTCTGGTTGGAGCACGAAGGGGAGATTTGTTTGCCCTAATTGTCATTATGAAGTAGATTCTTATTGGTTAGCGCACAGCCACAAGCATTGCTACCTGTGTCATCGTAAATTTTTGAGTGATGACCATCCATGGCGTTATCAGAAGAGGAATTTTGATGGAAGGTTGGAGGAAAGAAAGGAACCCACTCGTTTGACAGGAACTGAGATTGAGCATTTATTGCATGGTTTCCCAAATTCATTTGGAAAAAAGAAGAAGAGATTGCGACTCGATGAAGATGATCCTAATCCTTGGAAAAAAATTTCCATACTCTTTCAATTGCCCTATTGGAAGGATTGTGCTAATCGCCATAATTTGGATGTGATGCACATAGAAAGAAATGTGTTTGATAGTATCATTGGGACATTGCTAAACATTCCTGGAAAGACAAAAGATCATCTACTAGCTCGTCGAGACTTAAAAGTCCTGCGTGAAGAAAAGGGAATTACCATGGTGCCAGACCTTGAGATCAAACAATTAGATGATGGCAGTGAAGAAATTCCAATATCACGCTTTTCGATGACTTTAGCTGAAATGCGCTTGTTTTGTCAAGTCATTAAAAATGCGAAGCTCCCACAAGGTTATGCCTCAAACTTTTCCCGATGTGTGAATGTTGGTGAAAGGAAAATCACGGGGTATAAGAGTCATGATGCACATTTTATGATGCACTATTTGCTTCCCATTGAATAAATATGACATTAGATAAAGAAGTCGCATCTCCTTTGATAAGGTTGTGTAATTTTTTTCAAAAGCATATGGAAAAAATCTATTAACCCTCAACATCTTGAAAGCCTTCAATGTGAAATAGTGGAAACTCTTTGTCAATTTGAGAGTATCTTTCCTCCCGCTTTCTTTGATGTCATGGTGCATTTGCCGATTCATTTGGTGGAAGAAATTAAACTTGGTGGACCCGTTGCAAATAGATGTATGTATGCAATTGAAAGGTATCTTCATGAATTGAAGATAGATGTTCGAAATAAGAGTCAACCGGAGGCTTCAATGGCCGAGGGGTTCTTGGTGAAGGAGTGTTCTAGATTTGTGTCAAGATTTTTAATGCAACAGAAAAGTCCACTGTTATTCCTGTAGGAACACTGCAAGAGGGGGGGTGAATTGCTGTGTGGAACTTATAGCACAGATTTTCGTCAGAATTGAAAACCTAAAGGAACTTTGAGAAAAACGAAATGTAAAGAGTCAAATTTCAACGAGAAAAACTTCCTGGCCCACGGAAGAAAAACTCCACTTTTATATAAAGGCCTTGTAAACTATTACAACCCTAATTTCTCTCTGGACCTCGTGAGTTCCTGTAGGAACTTACGATTCTATTCTCTTTCTCTCTTTCTTTTTCTTTCTCTTTCTCACGACTCTTTCTTCTTTGTTCTCTCTAAGTTCTCACACACTTCTCTTCTCTTTTCTCTCAATTACAACTCAAATAATAACTCTAGTATATTGAAATGCATGTAAATCTGGATTGGAACTTAGGAACTTTTGACACAAACTCTAAGTAATATAAATCTGAAAGTGTGCTCTCTTGTTGTGTGTGTGTTAAATCAGAATTATATGTGTGTATATATATAAATGAATGGTTATAAAATTGCTTGGAGAAGAAGCCTAAATAACCACCCATAACCCCATATACACGTCCACCACTCTCACTCACACACCACTAACTTTGACTAACTTAAACAACCCACTAACTTAATTAATAACCTAAAAATCAGAAATAATAAATTAAATAAATTACCTAAAAATAGATTAATTAATTAATTAAAAAATAAAAACTAAAAACCGGTTTTTTTCTTTTTTTTATTTTTTTCCGAAAATTTTCCGAAAATTTCTTTTTTTTAAAAAATTCTAAAACTTTAAATTAATTTTTAAAACTAAAAATAAACTAATAAAATAAAAGAAATCAGAATTAAAAAACAACTAACCTAATCCTAAAATTAAGGACACTAATTTGACTACTAACTAATTCAAAAACACCTACCCACTATTCCTAAAAATGGGCTGCACTAATCCAGTCAGTCTTTGACCATTTTAAACAGATTAAAACAGTCAAGGAGTGATTTAAACAGTCCCTAAAAAATAGCAACTGTCGTGGACTAAAGTAACTAACAGATTCGACACAAGTTCCTCTGGGAACATGACCCAGAGTTCCTCTGACAGACACAACTAAGTTCCAACCAGACTTAAATGCATTAATATACTTACATTTACCCTAGAACATTACATTATAACATTCATGGATGATTCTCTTCTCTTCAACAAGTAATTCGTTGGAATACTTGACGTTCTTCCCATGTTCCTTGCTGAATTCTCTTCAGGAACTTCTCTGATTTCTCTGTAGAAACCTGACAGCAACATCTTTGATTCATAATTCGAACCTTCACTTGAATCACCATCTTGTTTCTTCAAATGATTGAATCTTCATGCTTGAATCTTCAATGCTTATTTATCTTCAAGATCTAAAATTCTCCAAGAACTCAAAGATACTTATTAGTAATTAAGTTTGAGGTTTATGTCATCATCAAAACATAAAAGGAATATGTCAACATCCACCATATCATGTAAGTGAATTTAACACCCCACAAGAAGTTCATCCTAGTGATGGCCATCCTATAAAGGGAAGAGGAAAGATTTCAAAGAAGAAAGATATTGGGTTTATGATGGATCATATTTCATGGACTCAAGCCCATCAATATGTCTTGTTCAATTGCAATTCGGAGGACGTAGAGAGATTCATTAAGTAAGATAAATGTTCCTATTTATTATTATTATTATTATTATTATTATCATTATTTCTTTTTCATTTTTATTTTACCTATATTTAATGACATTCTTTTTTTATGTTCTAGAGAGCACAGAGATGTTATTAGCAGAAATAGAAAAAGAAAATGGGACAATGCTCAAAGTCATAGTAGAGATTTTAAAGATTGGTTTAAGGAAACCATTGCATTCAAAGTTGACCAAGGTGAAGAAGTATCAGACCATGTGAAATGCCTATCAAAAGGACCTTCTTTTGTTGCCAAGAAGTACACAGGTTACTTTGTGAATGGTTTCAGGTTTCATACTATGGCACGAGATGCAAATAGTGCCACTCAAAATAGTGGAGTGACTTTAACAGCTTTAACACAAAGTTTTGCTAGTAGGAAGGATCAAAATCCTACCGCAGGAAATGTTGAATATTTTGGAAGAATACAAGAAATAATTGAGATATTTTACCATAATAATTTTAGTGTTGTCTTATTTACATGTGTGTGGTTTCAATCAAAAAATGAAAATAATTTTACCTTGGTTAATAAGAATAAAACGATTTGTGAAAGTGAACCATTTATTTTGGCATCGCAAGCGCATCAAGTTTTTTATGTTGAAGATTTAACTAAAGAGGTTTGGCATTATGCTATACACAACCTACCGATGGAAGTAGCCGGTGGTACTTATATTTTCATTTGTTTATTTAAAAAATCATTTTATTACTTATATTGAATTGTATATATTTTTTAGTATAATTTATACCTTAATTGCTTTGCTTTGATTTACAGGTGATGCAGAATAAATATGATCAACAAAGGTTAGAGATAATTAAGAGAAATGCACAATTTATGGAGGCTCGTGGTTTTGATAAAAACATTTTCCAATATCACGCTGAGACACATTTGAAACATGCAAGAGATGAAGATTTAATGTCAAGTGATGATGATGCTACCTATGAGAATGATGAGAGTGAAGAAGAAATCATTTGTAAGGTATAGCTCAACTCTTGTATTAAGTAAATTATTATTTTTTGATAACCGGTATCATATATTAGCATTAAACACTAAATGTGTATGGTTGCAAATGGTTAAACTCCTTCTAACTTAATGGTGAAAAGAGTAAGGCAACAAGGAAGCAACCATCCTCCAAGAGAGGGAGTATGTCTGATTTCATGCATCCAAGTCCCATAGAAAAGGAGCCACCTCCGCATTCAATGTATCAAAAGCAGCCACACTCTTCTTCGAATCAACGACATCAGAAACCTTTATTCATTTGTAACTTTCTTGATTAATGCCTTTTAATTTAGTAAAACCTTTTTTGCTTTGTAACTTTCTTGATTAATGCTTTTGAATTCTTTTAATTTCAGGTCAGCAACAACCTATGCGGCATTCTTCAAAGCAACAAACACCCCCTACTGTGCAAGATGTGCAACAACCAATGTTGCGTTCTTCAAAGCAATTGGCACCCCCTACTGTGCGACAACCCTCTACTGTGCAAGATGTACAACAACCTCCTATTGTACGACATTCTTTTGTGCAGCAGCAAAAACCAAACCCAACCGTGCAAGAACCTCTTGGTAAACAACAGAAGAAGACAAAGCAGAGGCAGCCAACGATGATACCGCAGGGCGCAATGTCTAAATATCGAGACCTTCGAAAACAACAAAGTTGCGGTGTTAAACAGTTGGACAGCATTAGAGCAGAAAATGATTGTCTAAATTTGGTTACCAATGAAAGTGAGCTTGTGGAAAACAATATTGGGGATGAGCAAGCAATAGACACTAGACAATCATTGGAAGAAACTCAATCAAGGAGTGTAGAAGGTTTGATTGCATTAATTAATTAATTCATTTGTTAATGAGTTAACTCTTTCATTGTTGTGAAACATTTGTGAGTTGTCTAATTGTAGCACTTTTTTTCTTTGTATGCAGCTCCGAAAAAGAAGCATCGAGGGCCAACAAAACTAACTGGAGTTCATGCGCGTACTCTAGATGAAAGGCCTACAATCGTCCTTAACTCTTATGGTCAACCCATTGGTCCTTCAGAAGAAATACGCAAGGAATTTACTCGTTTCTTAGGCACCTTGGCCAGAAATCCAAAATTCGCACCACTTCATTATTGTGATTGGCCAAGCTTACCTACACACGAGAAGATATGGAATTATGTCTTGGTATGTGTGTGTGTGTGTTTATAGATTTATAATACTTACATATATAGAATTTTGCCCCCCTTCCTCCACCACCAAATGCGCTACTGCCTACTGCCCCCCCCCCCAACAACTATAGCTCTTTTCTTAAATTTGAACAACTGTAGCTCTTTTATATATATATAATCAAAAATGTATTTTTTTTAAATTTTGGCTCTTTTCTAATTGTTCATGACTCGGTGTTACTTTGTTAGGTTGTAATAGCTAGGGTAGTGTTTTTAAGCTTAATGGAATGAATAATTTGCATGCTTATCTGTTTTATATATATATATATATATGTAGGTAAATGATGATGATTTTCAAGAAAATTGTAAAGAGAATGGAGATGATGATGGCATTAATGGGGTAATCGGATCGGAGGATCGTTGTCGTGATTAATGTATTACTCGCCCGCTCCATGAAAGTGATCTATATGATATTTGATGTAATTAAACATATGTACGTAGTAACATTTAATTTTGAAATTTTCGATGCTTATGTACTACGAGTATACGTTGATATATAGATGCCTGTATTTTGTGAATATTAATTACTAATTAATATATATATATATATATTATATTATTCAATTCCATATATACTCATTTTATTATTATGACTATCATTACTATTTTTGTGATATGTAATTAATTAATTAATGTAATATTAATATTAATTGAAATATATAATAACTGTGGTTTTAGGTGTTAATTTCCCTTGCCTTAGAGCTAAGGCCACTGTAACGACCCGACTTTTTAACATGTCGATTGACGAAGGGAAATCGACAAACGGATCATTACTTAAACATTAAATTTTATAATATGTACATAATCAAACAAAAACATCCTTTATTAACTTATTAATCCGAAATAATCTCAAAAGTCTACTAAGGATAAAATACTTAAAATTACAAGTACTAAAATAAAGTCTTTCCCAACAGGCTGGGATAGTAAATAACATAAAAGTCTTAATAGAGACTCTAAGTAACTAAGGTGTACTAAGATTCTCAGCCACTCAAAAGCCCATCCAGCGAAAGCCCGAACTAATCAGCTGCATCTTCACCTGTAACTGAGGGGGGGTCCACCGTCAGTGGCGAGTAACTAGGTTGTCCCGCTTAATTGAGGGACCACTAAACACATAATCTCATAGAATTTCGCAAGAAAACCTCATGTAAACATAAATCATCTTATACGGAATACATGTAAAAATACGTACAAGAATACGTATAAATTACGTATAACATATGTATACAAATACCTGCAGAAATACGGTTAGAATACGTACAAAAATACGTATAAAGTACGCATACTTTACGTATAATCATACCTGCAAAATACGGTTAGGAATACGTACAAAATACACGTATAGTACACTTATACATTCATACATACATGCATACATACATACGTACATGCTTACATACATACTTATACAAATACAGAAATACACAGCGGAAGACTCATACCATTCATAACACGTATACTTACATAGTAAACCCTTATAACTTAATTATCATATTTCCATTGGATCTTGTCCTACATCCTATTCTATATCTTATGTCATATTGCAATATATATATATATATATCATAACTTATATCATTTAATAACTTATATCACATCTTATCAAATCATATCGTTCATATCATATCTTATCATTTCGTATCATTCATATCATATCGCTTTTATCTTTCAACGGACCGGTCACTATAACTCGTTGTGGATCCCGTTTGCACCACAACTTTCTTAAAACATGCCGGGGTGAGCTCGTGTACTCAACCCGTAGTGGATCTCGTTTGCACCACTAAGCCTAAGCTATGGCCATAACTCCTAAATAGCAGCTCGTGTATTACTACTAGACGACTACATATCCTAAGACCCAGAACTGCGCGGGGGAACTCGTGTGTTCGTCCCATTGAGCAGTGGCTTCGACTTAACCCAGTCTGACTACTCGAGTCATCAGGTGGGCGTCCTTATTTTATCTTATATTTCAAAGATTATATCTTATCTTATATCTTTCAATATTATATCTTATCTTATATCGGGAAATACTAGGTGATCGTAATTGGAAATGAAATGTTCGAAGTCCCAGGAAAGAGAGGTGCGGCACGTATATTGGCCACCTTAAATACCAAGTCTTTCCTAGCCAGAAATCGAAACAATTCATATTCCTATTACTCTGTTTCCTTTCTTACCCTTTTTAATATCTTATCGTATCTCATATAACTTATCCCTACTGATTCCTAATATTAATAATAATACTAATAATAATCGTAATATTAATAATATTAATAATAATACTCGTAAACTAATAATAACAATAATAATAGCAATATTATCTATCTTCATGTTACAACTTATCCCTGATAATCCCTTTATTTGTAACTTTATAATTAATTATTCCTAAAAAATTTTACAAGTCAAAATTAAACTAAAATTGACTAATTGAATTTAAACCACTCGACATTTTCCAATTAAAAATACCACTTTTATCAATTAATTTAAATGATTTCAATCAACAAGATTTAATTAATTAACTAAACAATAATAATCAAAAATCATATTTTTAACATAAAATCATCAAGATTAATTATAAAAACAAGATCAAAATAATTCTTTTAAGCATAACATCACACGGCCTTTAGGCTATAATAATATGATCAAGATTTAATTCAAGAATTACAAAATAACATGTTTTAATAATTTAATTACACTATTTTACACAATCTGATTTTTAAAGAATTAAATTAAGAACGACCCATTAAAGGTCTCGATTAATCTGGAAATTTTAATGGAAGTTAAATATAGGTTCAAGGTTTAACGTGCATAATTTTCGTCCAAAAATAATGTCATTTACTATTTTTAAGGGATTTTATAACTAACAAATCAGATTAGGCTGAGATCAGTTTCGGATTTTTCTGTCATATCAAACGATCTTTAAAAATTACGAAAATTTAACACACGCTGTAAAACACTATTACTGACTTCCAAATAAAATTTCTTAGCCATTCGATTTGATTAAGTATATTAATAAATTCGTAAACCAAATCGGGACAGTTTTACCGGTTTGAAAGATTAAATTATTATAAGAAATAAAAGGACGAATTTTGCCACGAAATAAATCATGATTCATAATCAAACAGTAAAGAAACTGCCACGAAAAATTAATCAAGAAATAACGAGATTTGATTAATAAATAAATTTATACAAGTAATTATTCCACAATTAAAGATTTCAAGAAACTACATAAAATAATCAAGAAAATTACACAAAACAAATCAAGAATTCTATCATCATATCACTCGACTTTTTTGAATTAAAACAAGCATAAATCCTACAATTTTCATGATCCATCCTAATTAACTATGTGATTAATTAACCCAAAATTAAAAGAGAAAGCAAAGTTACCTCGAATCGCTAAATTATCCAAGGTAAAATAATTCACCCTTTTGGTGACAATATATCACGGCCAAAAGAAGAATAGAGAGAAAAGAAAAAAAAATGTAATTTTTAGGGTTTATGAGTTGTTTGCCAATTAGGAACCAAATGAGAGCATTAGGTCCTATTTATAGAAGAAAACAAAAAAAACAACAAACCCTAAATTCATCCAAAGGGTGCCGTGAGGGAGGACTAGAATAGGGGGAGAGTTGAGAAAAATTAGGTAGTCAAAATAACTAAGTTTGAACAAGTTAAAATATAATTTTTAATTAATTAATTTAATTTTGTTTTAATTAACCAAATTAATTAATTAGAAACAAACATAAACTTGGCCCAAAAGAGTGGAGAAACCGGCCAAGTCCAAGAAGAGGAAGAAATTGGGTCATTTGGCCCAATTTGAGAAAAAGAAGATCGGATTAAATTAAAACAGTCCAAATATAATGGGCCTTTTGGACTTTGAATAAATAAAATAATACTAATAACCGCGAAATTTTCTGGCCCTAAATTTCGGGGTATTACAGCCACGGTTTGAAAGAGCTTGTTGCAAAGTGTGGCCATACCACTAAATAACCGTGGCTTTAGATCTAAGGCCACGGTTGTCAAAAGAGGCGTGGCCTTAGGCTTATTAAACCGTGGACTTAGATCTAAGGCCACGGTTGCCAAAAGAGGCGAGGCCTTAGGCTTATTAAACCGTGGCCTTAGATCTAAGGCCACGCCAGCAAAGGCAACACCCTTTTCACCGTGGCCTTAGGTCTACAGCAACGGTGATTAAGCCTAAGGCCACGGTGATTTGGTGTGGCCTTTGCTCATTTATGTAGTAGTGAGGATAGGGGCAGCATCTTAACCCAAGCCTTAGAATCTTACTCTAAGGTTAGGCGTCTAATAGTAAAATCAAGCTAATCATTTAATCTTTAATCTTTAATCTTTAATCTTTTATTTACATTCTTAGTTAATCTCAAGTTGCATCTTACGCCTTGACTTAAGACTAACATGTAAACAAACGAAGTTATCCTCAAGATTGCCTTTTCTTAAGTCTAACCATAAACATTTACTACTTTATAATCAAACCTAAGCATTCTTTAACTTTTCATAACTTTCTTTAACCTTTCTTTAAACCTCTTTTAACTTTCCTTAACCTTTCTTTAACTATTACTAACCTTCTTTAACTTTCAAGACTCAACCAAGAACACATAAAGAACTCAAAGAACTCATAAAGAACTCATCCAAGATTCAAGAACTTCAATCAAGAACTCATTCAAGATTCAAGAACTTCAACCAAGAACTCATTCAAGATTCAAGAACTCATCCCAAACTCATCATAATACACGCATAAATCAATCAAGTTCAACAACAAAATTCATCAACTTAAGATCATCAAAACTTCATAAAACTTGAACATGAATAACATCAAATATAATATCAACATAATAAATCATGAAATTCATATAATCAAGTAGAAATCATCATATATCATCATCCAAAATCAGATTATAAATCACGCATAAAATGATACATAAACATCAAATTTTGGTCTAACTTAGTCATCTAATCTATACTATAATTCAAGGTATACAAACTAGGTTGAGATAGTATGTTACCTTAATCAAAGATTAAACACAAAGATACCAAAACTCGCTGCCTGGAACCAAACCACACGGCCCAAACTCACGCACCACACGATGCACCACCAACACAAACATCGGGCAACACCACGGCCTTGCACGGTTTCGACCAGCCACGAACTTGCACGGCTTCAACCACGAACCACACGACTACACCCACTCGAACACGACTCCAATGCACAGCCACCAACATGGACCACCCGGCTGCACCCTCACGAACTTAACCCAAAAACCAAACCCAACACCCAAGTCTTGATTAAGGCAATGAAGGCTATTTGTGTTTTAGTCACTTAAAGATCAAATGGAGGATGAATCTTTTAAGTTTAGACTTGAAAAGATGATGAACAATGGTTGGGGATTGATAGGCCAAAATGGCGTGTGGGACAAGGGACAAGGATGGAGAGTGTTTTGCTTTTAATTGTGGCAAATGGTGATTAAAATGGCAAAATGATCATTAAGCCTTACTAACACTTCTATTTATAGAAATTAGTTAAGGTGTGAAAGCAAGACAAGTGGCATACCAAGCCACTAATCAAGAGAGGGGGCCGGTTGGGCTTAGGCTCAAATGGGCTCAAATGATTACTTGGGCCATTTGCACTAAATCATGACTAATCATGATTAAATTCGTACTTGGCCCAAACTTAATTAATTAATTAGAAAATTAAGAATTAAAATTCTAATTAATTAAAAGAAAATAAAATAAAAGGAATAATAACTCATACAATAAAATAGCCACATTCAAGCAATAAAAATAGTCCAAATAAATTTAGACCATGCACAAAATAAAAATAATTACAAAGAAAATAGCCTAAAATTTGGGGCGTTACATAACAAAAGTTGTATTTGGATACTGCAAAATACAACTTTTGTAACTAAGGTACCTCAAATGCAACTTTTGTCAAAGTTGGATACCCAACTATATGCTTTAGGACATGTTTATTTCAACTTAATACAACTTAATTGAATTAATCTGAATTGAACTGAACTAAACTGAATACAACTAAAAATAATATTGTAAAGAGACCCCTAGGGGCTAGGCCTAACTCAAAGTAAATGATTCTCTAGGGCTTGAGGCTTGACCCGTAAGCAAAGAAACAAAACGCCTACTTGGTCACTTGGAGCGTTAGGAGCCACGAGCTAGTACTAGGAATCTTGAATCAGTATAAATAGCCTTGAAAAAAACCCTTTTCTTGTCTATAAACGAAAAAACACACAAGTAGAGAACCAAATTTCTAATCTGCTGCTCATACGATTACGAACCTCCTTTCTTCCTCAGTTCCTCCCTTTTCCAGTACCCAAAAGTCTGGAATTGGGGCAATTTCTTCTTCATCTTTCTCGGTGAGTTTAAAGATTTTAACTTTCCTTCTTTCTAAGCTGTTTTGAGTTTCGGGTCTTTACTTTAACCCCACTTAATTGCTTTACTTGAAAAGCTTGGATCTTTTTTTGATTGCTTTCTGTTTCTTGGGATTCTCTTTTGTTTTCCTTATATTGAGTATTGATATGAACTTATTCTGCCAAATGAAATTAGGGTTTGCTTTTGGAATTTGCTAATTTTATTATTGGTTGTTGTTCACTTTTACTGGGTCGCTGGATTTGTTTGGTTTTATTCATGTGGGAGGCTTGAATTTATTGAAGAAAAGAGAGGATCAAAATATGTTTTGGGAAAAAACTGATTTTGCCATTTTTTCAGATAGAATATGATTTTGGGTATATTTCAATTAAGTGCTTAATATTGAATATAAATTGGTTTACTGAAGATTATGCATCATTGTGAATGAGGTGCTTTGAAATTTGAAGCATGTTTTTTTTCTGTCTCTGACATTGTTGGAGTGATTCTCTATGAATTAACATTGCATTGTTGCTGTCTCTCTGCTATGTCCGAGTTTGTTTTTGTAATGGGTCTACTATGCACCCGGGTGCACCTATGCTACACGTAGAGTTAGGTGCACCCAAGGGTATTTTATTGCTTCTTTAATATAATTTTGCTCTTCTAAAATTTTTAAATGATTAAAAAAAACTTATAAAATGAGCAAAGTTACCCACCTTACACTGGGTGTATCCAAGTATTTCTATTGTTTTTGTGGTTCACTGTTTTGAAGTTGAATAAGCCATATATTTTTTGCTATTACTGAATCTAAAATTTTGAAATTTATATTATAGTGTATTGGGGAGAGGCCAAGAGCTGATAGTTTGTAACCATGTTTGGCCGTGGTCCGAAGAGAGGTGATAATACCAAATACTATGAAATTCTTGGTGTCTCCAAAAATGCCACTCAAGATGAACTCAAAAAGGCATACAGAAAAGCTGCCATAAAGGATCATCCGGATAAAGGTGGAGATCCAGAGAAGGTAAATGGACTTACTTGCTGGCCGCGTAAACAATGTGGTGCTTAAACAAGGCGGTGGTTTACTTGTTCTGCTTTGACTAAACTTGTGATATGAGCTATGGGAACTTTGAAGAATAACCCTCGGAGGGTTTTGTTGTATTATTATTATCTCTTATGCAAAAAGTTTTAGGATTGCTCAAATCTGGTGTTTGAGGGATTGTTTTGTCTTTAGCATTATTTTTTTCTTTAATCTCACCACCAAAACTTTACTAGACTTGAAGCATTGTTGGGACTAGAGAATTTCTCTCATATATGGAATTGATTTACATAGTGGTGAAGTTGGGCAATTGATTAGGAAAGGTTGCATGTTTTTGACTTTTGAAATACTAATCAAGACAAAACACAAAAGTGTAGATCATATTGACTTTTGAAATAATTATCAAGACAAAGCACAAAAGTGTAGATGCATATCATGGAAGAGACTAATTAATTCTGCGGATCTAGTAGTAATCCATCTGTTTACATTACATGCTTAATCTGGGATAACTAATGACTTATGAATGTTCTTATTGGGCTGTCGTATGTCAACTTCTAGTCATGGGGTTTGTTGACAGAATTTTCTTGATTGATTTACCCTAATTGTTACTCATTCATGTCTTTTGTTGTATTGGGCCACTCTTGGATCAGTTCAAAGAATTGGGCCAAGCTTATGAAGTTCTTAATGACCCAGAGAAGAGAGAAATCTATGACCAGTTTGGGGAAGATGGTCTTAAGGAGGGAATGGGAGGTGGCGGTGGAAGTCACGATCCATTTGATATATTTGAACAATTTTTTCCTTCAGCTTTCGGAGGTGAGAATTCTCTTAGTTGACCTCTAAACTCAAGTTTATTATGTTTCTTCCCAGAACTACTCTAGATTATGTTTCCCAAACAGGAAATCTTTTAATGATTCTTACTATACTCTGTGTACGTGTGTGTGTGTGTGTTTTTTTGGCATTTATTGTTGTTGTCATAGGTGGTGGCAGTTCAAGATTTAGAAGGCAACAACAAGGCAAAGATGTTATGCAACCTCTGAAGGTTTCTTTGGAGGAGTTGTACAATGGAACAACTAAGAAACTATCACTTTCAAGGAAAATTCTGTGTCCTAAATGCAACGGGTATACTTCTTAAGTTATTTTATGCTCATCATATTACTATTTTCAACTAGATTTTGATTCATTCCAAAATACAACTATAATTATGCTATCTCATTATAATCTATTGTCTCCACTATAAGTTTAAGCTTGTTGAGATGAAATTATGAAAGCCCCAGTGGCCCATTTCACCAGCAATAATATAGCGAAGAAGAATGTATCAATCTATGTAATTTTCTAACGGTAGTCCCATGCCAATATTCATGGTGATGCTTGTAGACCAATGGTTGTCTCTGTTTTCTTGATATATTATCGTACCATCCATTACTCCTTTAGAGGATGTCATTGGGAATCTATCAAAGTGTTTTGTAGGCCCTCTTACCAGGATAAGATTTATGATTTACATCTTAGGGCGATCCTGTATGTCATTCCATTTTCCTAGGGTTTGATTGTTATCAAATAATGTTATCACTCGATGGTCGACGGTTGTCGGAGCCGACATGCTCTGGTTTTGTCAGCGCCATCTGTTGCCCAACGACCACCTTTGTTGATGTTTTGGAGCCCACTGGCCACCACCTTTGCTGACGTTTGGAGCCTACTGACCACCACCAAGTTCTTGCTTCTTTCCCTCCTACTCCACTGTTGAAGTTCTTCAAACTTATTTTCTGCTCCACTTATCTGATCCATTCATCTCTCTCTCGTCCCTTCTACTTCTTTTTTTTTTTTCTAAGTATGTTTTCCTTTTAAAAATCAAAATTAAGAAGGCTTTATGTTTTTTGTCCTGTCTTTTTTTTCTTTTCCACTAGTTGTGTAAGTGTGGCTATGCTGTATTCTTTTTTTTGGTACTTGTTTTTTACTTTGTTGTTTTAGACATAAAATCAAATACTCTTTTTATGTAGTGTGACTTTGTATGGTTATTTTTTTCAAAAAATATTTTATTGCCGTCCTCTAGCCGTATCAGTTTTTATAAATTTTTATTTACGTTTTTCATGCTCATCTCCGTTTTTGACCTATCAGTCTCAGTGTTATGTTCTGATCTGGGATATGATACTGTAGGAAAGGATCAAAGAGTGGGGCATCTAGTCGTTGTCGTGGTTGTCAAGGCTCAGGTAGGAAAACTTCTATGAGACAAATTGGGCTTGGTATGATTCAGCAGGTGCAACATGCTTGTCCAGAATGTAGTGGCACAGGTATTTGGTTTAACCGTTCATGAACTTGCCTTTTTCTTCAATGTGTCACAAAATTTTCTTAGACATCATATATTATTTTCCTGTATTGCAGGAGAGGTAATCAGTCAAAAAGACAAATGCACACAATGCAAGGGCAGTAAACTGTCACAGGAGAAAAATGTTCTGGAGGTGTTTGTGGAAAAAGGGATGAAGAATGGTGAGAAAATTGTATTCAAGGGAAAAGCAGATGAGGCAGTAAGTGCATCTGAATTATGGCATATCTGAAAATATTATAGGAAAAATTGATGAAAACAGTCCCAAGTCCCAACTATGGCCAGTCTTACAAAAACGGTCTCAAGACTCCCAACTATTTGGTTATCTCATAGCGTTCCGAACTAAGGGTGGTTTGCAAAAACGTTTATAACTATGACATTTTTTCTAAAAACATGTTTGAAAATAATCAATAGTTAAGGCCGTTTTTATAAAATACCCTTCAAAGTTGAGACCCTAGAAAATTGACAGTAGTTGGGAGTTGGGACCATTTTTTATCATTCATTAGTATGGAATTATAATTTTGTTGTCATGATGATGCAGCCAGATATAATCACCGGGGACATCGTTGTTGTGCTGCAACAAAAGGAACACCCGAGATTCACGAGGAAGTTCGATGATCTCTATGTTGAACATAAGCTGACTTTGACCGAGGCACTCTGTGGTTTCCAGTTTGTCCTGAATCATCTTGACGGCAGACATCTACTGATTAAATCTAACCCTGGTGAGGTCATCAAGCCCAATCAGTACAAATCAATCAACGACGAGGGAATGCCACAACATCAGAGGCCATTCATGAAGGGTCAATTGTATGTCCACTTTGATGTTGAATTTCCCAATTCCTTACCCCTAGAAGTGTCACAAGGTTTGGAGAAGGTTTTGCCAGCAAAACCCAAGAAGCAGATCTCGGACATGGAGCTGGAAGAGTGCGAGGAGACCACATTACATGACGTCAACATGGCGGAGGAAATGAGACAAAAGAAGCAACAACAGAGGTTCCAAGAGGCGTATGATGAAGATGATGACGAAGATGATGATGAGCCTCGAGTTCAGTGTGCTCAGCAGTGATAAGATGTGTTGCTATTACTGATTGATCATAGTTTTCAATAGGAGATACCTCTTTTAGCCATTTTTTTTAAAATGGTGTTTTTTTGGGTTTTGGGTGTGCTTTTTTGTGGGTGCTTAGCTTCTACACACACAAGCTTGTAATTTTTTGTCTTTTTTTTTTCCTCTTTTGCTGAATTGGTAAGAAAGCTACCAGTTATTTGCTGGTATGAGAATTTGAACCTCTAACCTTTGTGATTATTAGATTAATCAGAGGTGCAGGTCGAGGTGGAAATGGAGTCACTACACTAAACCGCATTTCTTATACAAGCTTGTAGTTTTGGTAGGATTCTAAACAGGATGTATCCTAAACTCGATTAATGATATATTCAGACTATTTCCCTTGTTTGTTGATTAACTACTTGTGTTCCCTAGAGCTGTCGCCTGCCTTTTTATTTGCGCACAAGTCTTCTTTTTTTTTTGTTGAATGTTTAGTTTTTATTGGACACAAATTCGAGTGTGGGTGTCGTATCCAAATAGGGATTGGAGTATACAATACTCTCTTTGAAATTTTTTTTTTGAACTGCTCACTTTGAAATTTTAACGAATACAAAAATACAATAAAAAAAAGTGTCTTGACTAATTTTTTAGACATGGGTGCCTTATAGTGTTATAACTGTGGCACAAAAAATTACTTTAATATAAAATTATAAATACTAGTAATAAAACTCAAATTAGTGTAATTATTTTGTGTACAATGTAATAGTATATAAACTAGATAATACCCAAGTAAATGCTCAATTTATTTAACTAAGATAAGTAGTTAGATCTAAATTAAATCTTTATATATATATATATAAATTGGTAAAAAGTTATTGTAGATGGAAAATTTATTTTTTTTAGTTATATTATTAAACAATAGAGAATAAGTGATACTCAAAATATGCATAAATTTTAAATTAATTTATGCAATAATTAAAATTAGCTCACTATATAAATTTTCATATAGTGATTTCGAATTTGGATTGATATCAATGAAAAAACTTTATTTTCATAAATTTCATGTCTTATACGTTGATAATGAAATCTTCTACTTCCTACATTTCAAAATAAATACAACAATTTCTATTTCAGGAAGTTTCAAAATAAATGCAACAATTTTAATCTTTCCATTTTTGTAAGTATTTCATTTCTATCTCTCACATCCACTTTCTCTCTCTATCCCTTTTACTCTCACAACAAAAAAATGCCTAGGATATCTCTCACATCCACTTTCTCTCTCTATCCCTTTTACTCTCACAACAAAAAAATGCCTAGGAGTCCGTGCATCCTAATTTGTTGCGTTTTTTTTTTGAATGGAGGAAGTACAATTTTTTCTCAAGATTATGTATTCATTTCTTGTAATATAAAAATTACACTATTGCATAAAAAAACGCACAAAAAAATTAAAAATAATTATTTCACTTCCATATATTTGTATTCATGAATTTTTCTTTCATATTTTTTAATGGTAAAAATAAGTATTTCCAAATATAATACTACCTAGGTTTTTTTAATTGCATTGATTTGGCATGAGGTAGTAAAAACAATTAATGACAATCAAAGCATTCTTTGAAACTTATATATAAGCCAATCAACATATTTAATATAATGGTTCATTCGTTTTAGAAGATTTTTTAAAATGTAACATCTAAAAAAAGGCAAAAACTAAGATGAAGAAAATCAGGTTTAGTAAAAAAAAATATAAAATTACTAATGGAAAGAAAAATGAGCACTTATAATATGCAATTACTAATGGAAACAAAATCAAGTATAATTATTAGATTGGAAAATAAAGTAAGCTATTATAATTGTTTTAAGAAAAACCTAAATGCATAGCAGAATAAAAGACCAAGCACTAAATGTTTACTAATTAATGCAGTCATTTGGATTGACTTGATGAAACATTTTCCTTTTATTTTTTTCAAAACACAGTATAATTGCTGATGAAGGGAGAGGGAGGAGGAAAATTTGAGTGATTGGAAGGGGAATTGGTTTTTTGTGGTGACAACAACTTTAGTAGTATAGAAAGATAAAGAATAAATATGTTGTAAAGGCCAGGGTAGAAATTAGAAAAAGGGAAATGGGTGGGGAACATAAAAATGGAAAAAAGAAAAGAAAAATTAAAAGAAATCCTCACAAGAATTAATAAGAGAGAGGAAATATCTAATTATTAAAGAATGTTAGGGATCATGTTCATCCTCCACCAGCTAGCATTATTTTAAAGCTATTAAAGCCAAAATCATGGCTCATTTCCAACAATTACTTCTTCCTCCCTCAACATCATCTACTCATGGTTTCATCTTCATGAAGAAAACTTAAAAATCATGGCTAAAAGATGTGAACTTTAGGCTGTTGCAGTGATATCTGCTATTTCTCTCACCTTTCTTCTTTCTTTTTCTTTGTTTTTTTTTTTTTGAATTGCTAAACATAGCTCTCATTTTACTTAATAAAGCTCTTTCTTATGAACGAAATTGCTCTTTACCCCTAAAAACATAACAATTCACCTATCACATCCCACCTCCACCCACCCTATATTTTATATCAAGATTAATCATGCAACAAAACATATTATTACACTAAAATCATGAATTAAAACATAAATTATGAATGGAAAACATTACAAGTGCTTTTACACAATGGTCTTATTCAAATGCTCATAACTTTTTACACATAATTCCTTTTTAGGCGATTCAAATTGCATATGATTTCTTGTTCCGAGAGCTTCGATTTGATATATTATATGTCAAATTTCGCTGAGAAACAAAGGAGATATGAGTATTTGAAGATCAACAGCGCAATCAGAATGGCCGGGGTGCATGGTCCATGCGCCTACACCTAGGCCAGGGCGCATAGGTCATGCGCCCTGATATATGTCATGTTTTTTTCCGTACGTCCAGCACACACACGTGTAGCCAAGGGCAAAATTGTCCAAATGCAGACTTTAGTAAGTAAAATGAGGGCTGCATTTAGTAACGCCCTTTTTTTTTGCAATGACCTTTCTTCTTTCAAGTGTCATTTTCTATGATTTTTGAGATCCGACTCTCGATTTGGCACCTCCAATCAAGCGGGTCGAGTATCGGACCCAACACGCGATACCTTAGGCTGAAGAGGGTATCAGAGTAACATAGATGATTACCTTTTTAAAAAATACAAAAAATAACTTTTTAAATCAAGCAACACACAAAACTAACCAAGTACATAACTATATATACTAACTTCAAACAAAAAAAAAAAAAAACTATATATACTAACTGGGGGAGAGCAAGGTTCAAGGCTTGCAAATACATTAAATTGGAAAATTCTTTTTTGATGGAAAACTACATTGGAATTTTTAACTACAAATTCTTTTTCTTTATTTTGATTATTTAAGCTAACAAATCAATGATATAAATTGAAACAAGTAGAGAATTTATTGGACATTAGAATCAAATATATCAATTCAATAATCTATTGTACACTACTTTAAAAAAATCCTATATTACACAAAAAGAAACATCTTCTAACTCCTACCAAAGAAAACATAGAGCAAACTTGATATCTCAGGCTTCTACTGCCCCAACCACCATTAGTATTAATTTATGCCTACAACAACTTCAGTCTTCTGCTCTAATTCTCAGGTCATGTAGAGCAAGTTTATTGTCAGAGGCATACACCATCAATCTTCAGCCCGCTCCTCGGACTCTGGCTTGTAATCTGTACCCAAAAAAAAAAAAAAAAAAAAAAACAGTTCACCCTAGAGAAGACAGTCACAAGCTGTAAAAGAAAAAAAAAACATTTACCTTTCTTAATCCCTTGCAATTGCATTCATGCTACATCTCTTCTTTGTTCAAACTGCCACAAACATTACACTCCATGATATTGGAAGCATTATTATTGGAGTGTGGCAAAGGAGCCAAGGTACCTCCACAATTTTCTTTTTCACACACAAATCTCACAAAAAAATACGCATGAGGAAAATCATCATCCCCTTCGTGCTCAATCACATTGTTGTCCCCATCTGACGGTGACATTTCCTCATCATCTTCCTCCTCCATCGTTTCATCCTCACCATCTTCATTTTCATCTTCATGGGGCCATTTACACTCGATCTTGCACCGATCACAACAACAAGAAAACCCATAATCGTCTAACAATCTCTTTTGTCTAAAAGAATAACTTAGATTAACGGGAAAATAACTCAAACAAATTTCTCGGCCTTCAGGAACATCATGTATCATTCGAATGATCATGTCGGTGTTTCCCTCATTCCCACCATCAACATAGTCAAAACGACACGCGTTAGGCAGACAATCATGGTTAAAGAATGAAGCGTTTGGATAAATAGCATAAGCTCTCACGGATCTTTCTCCATGTTCTGAAAAAGGTTCCATGAGACCAAAGGCATTGCACCTGTCCTTAGATAGTAGGGCAGTGATGATTTCGACTGATGGAGCAGATAATCCCTCCGGAAAAGGAAGTGATGAGACAATAGAGTGTAGAAAGGTGGCGGCATCAAAGTCTTTCTCTCCACCCTGGGGTCCACCCCCATCAAGTGATACTAAAGTCTGATAGTAAGAAGGAGAAACCATAGCAAGATTGCAAGCAGCTACCAGGTAACGAGCTTGGACCTGGCGCTCCTCAGGCTGCTGGTCAACCAGTAAAGGATAATTTCTTAGATAACGAAGAGATTGACACACCCATGGAGTGTGCGTGGAGATAATGGCCGAGGATTGGCATCTAGGGCTGCAATAAATAGCATCGTCAGGATGAGAACATGAAGGGCATGCCAATTTAACATCTCCTGTAGCCAAGAGCTTATAGCAATGAGCACAATATCTATTGCACGAAGAGCCAACACCCTGCCGTTGTTGTCGTTTCAAAGGAAAAGCAGAGTAGATGAGGATGGGGGAATCACGGAGAATTATTTCTCCTCCTTTTATTGGCCGAGATGCCACTAGACCCTTCCCTTTCTCTTCGAGGTTTACCAACCTCAGAGAAGTTGATATGGCTGCATGATTTTCTGATACAGCCATGAACAATGGAATGCTGAAAATTTACTCCTACAACAAAAAAAATGCACCAGTTTAGATTATAGCATCAGATAGTGTCCTAGCAAGGCAACATGTATGCTCTAAATAGTTGTAATGTATCCTCTGCTTTGCTTTTATTCTGTCTGAGCAATGCATTCATGACAAGACACAGGGTAATGTTCTAAGTATGAAACTCGACTATTATTCATCACAAATTTGATCCTTATTGAAGAGTCCAACTTCCATACCCATGTTGGATGTCGAGGATTCAATATGGATATTAGAGGAAAATTTAAGATCCAAATTACATAGTTCACATCCGAAGAACATTGCTACCTTTTTGTGTAGTAGTGACCTAGTAACAACGTCTTAGGAATTTCAGAGGCTAAAGACAGTGAAGTAAGCAATAAATAAAGTTAGCAATCACACAACATCAGGTCTTTATGGGATAATTTTATCAATTCACTTCCACTATCAAAAAGGCTGAATTACAAGAGTAACTTAATAATGTGTAGCCACAACTTGGTGGCACATTAACACTGTTTTTGGATTGAAAGATTTGGAGGGCAAAGAAAGGAAGGGGGAAATGAGTATGCTTCTTCCTTTATTCTGATAATTCATGAACGGAGGGAAGGGCAGGGAACTGAGAGGGTCTATTTTCCTTCTGTTTAGAGCAAACCAAATCCCGCAATGTTGAAAAGATTTGGAAGGAAAATGAAAGTCATTGTCCCCCCCCCCTTTCCTTTCATAAATTCTATCCAAACAGTGTAAAACTCACAGTCAATCCTCACAAAAAAAAAAAAGAAAAAAAAAGAAAAAAAGAAATCCACTCTTAGCTCTCTTACTGCCATATTTTTCTCTATATTCTGTGCTCAATATCAGAAAATCACTCTTAGCAAGCTTCATAACAATAGGGCAGTCAAAATTTCTTTAGCAAGGTTCATAACAAATTGAATTCTATTAGTTTCAAAAAAAGTTATGTTTTTTTTTTTTTTGACAGGAAAAAATGTTATGTTGTCTTTTGATGAAACATTTGCAAATACTTTCTCACAATCCCAATCCAGATTAACCAATATGCCTAACAAATACTCAATTGAAGATCAACTAAAAGCCTATAATCCCAGCAATTTGGCTATTGCACTATTAGCAATTAACAAACCAACATCATCCACCCTATTATATATCCTTAACGGAGTGGCCGATACAACGAACAAGATCATGATATAAATCCTGAACCTTCAAAGATACTTTTGATACATATAAATATGAAACAAAAACTAACTTCACATTAACATTATAACATTCTAATTCAAAATATAAAAAAAAGGTCTGATTTTTAAGGGCAAACAATATATAAATTTGAAAATCGTTTTAGGGTTACTGTTAAAAGTCTCCTCTTTTTGTAATAAATAAAGTAAATTGATTGATAAAGCGCTACTTTGCCAAAACTGCAATGACCAAATGCAAAAACCCCAAAAAAAAAAAAAAAAAAACAAAGAGCAGAATTAAGGTGAATAGTACCGAAGTTGAATTAAATTCAAAAACAGAGAAGAAGAAGAAATTAAGAATTATGATAAGGATGTATGAAAGAGAAGAGAAATCTCACCTTTGGTAAAAGATTCAGCAATGAATGTGTAATGTGTTAATTAACGAGAGAAAAACAAAGAGGAGGAAAGCAAGGGGTTTTAGGATAGTTGAGTTCAGAAGATTATATATTTGTAGCGGCGTCTGCTACCGCCTTTCTCTACTTTAAACTACACTTCAATTCTGGTCAAACTCCTAACTATACAGTATACTGTATACATACATTGTATCCCTCAAAAAGTCTGAATTACCCTTTAAATTTTCTAAATATTCAAATAATATATTATTAACTAAAAATGAAAAGTTTTTAATTTTTGAAAATAAAAATATTACGTAATATATAATTCAAAAAAATAAATAAAATATAAACACCAAAATTAATACTTTTGAATCCTCTACAATTAGACACCCACATTAGTATAGTTTTTCACACAAATATTTTTTTTCACTTAGTATAAATCTCTATTATATAAGGAAAGGGTTGGTGATGGTGTTTCCATTTGAAAAGTCTAAAATACTCATCTTCCTTTAGTTATGGAACTAGCCTTCTATACACGCTTTGCGTGCGATGGTAATTTTAATACATCTATTAATCAGTTTAAACAAACTTTATACAATGTTTTAAAAAATCTCTTTCATTTGGTCATCCTACAACAATGAACGAAAGAAAAGTTTTATTTACCATATTCTATTATGTACCAAATTTCTACGATTATCAAAATGTAAATTTTTTTGATGAAATATATCAATATGGATATCTATTTATAGAGAATATAAAAGTATTAATTTTGAAAATTTTGTTTTATTTTTTCGAATTTTATATTTTATACTATTTTCATTTAATTTTTTTAAAAAAAATTGTAACAACTTTCCTTAATAATTAGGGGTGATACAAATTGAGATTTTAGAAAGTTTTGAAAGGTAAGATGGACATTTCGAGAGGGGACACCATGACTTCCCCTTGGCTTATATAATAGAGATAAAAATAATTAAAATAGAAATTAAATTCAATCGATCAATAACAAATAATGAATTATCAATCAAAGAGAAAATAATTATTTATTCCCCATAAAATATAATAATTTTTTTTGTCTTTTTAAATGAAAATATCACAAAATTAATAATTCACAAAAATAAATAAAAGCAACAAAATTCGTATTTTTGAATTCTCTTTAAATGGAAACCCATAGTATATAGCTTTTCACATTAAATTTTTATCTTTAAATTATAGTGAAAATTTGATCAGAGATAATGTAGTTGATGAACTTAAATTTTATTCAATTAAACGATCATAATATTATTTTCAACAAACTTATAAATAATGTATACAAACATTATATAAGATACTCATACAATGAGGCACACATAGCGTGCACATACGGCTAGTCTAAATATAACTTAGGGGTCGTTGAAGTTAGTTGGGTTTTTTTTTATCAAAGTAAGAGGGAATTAACCACTTTTATTTCCTTTGATAGTGTTTGTTAGACATTTTTTCCTATTCCCTTTCCCCACCCCATTCTCCCAAATTCCTCTAACTCTAAACCCTTCTCCCCCTATATTTTTCATTCTCTTTCTCTAATACCACACCACCACCGTACTATATCACTAACCTCCACCACCCAATCCTAATCCTAACCTCCACCAACCCACCACTCAGTCACCCCTTCCTCCCTGGTAGGCATGCCACTTTGCCAGTAAGCGGCGGTGGAAGTTAAATTAGACGGTAAGGCAGGTGTATATTTTGGTTGTGGGGCCGGGTTAGGTTATGGTGGTGGAGTGTGGAGGTATAACTGTTGTGTTTAGGGTTGTCCATTCGGATGGATCCGATCCGAAAGACCGGATATCCGAAACATTTCGATCGGCCAAATCCCGACCCGAATAATTCAGATATCCAAAATTTTGAAATATCTGATCCGGTATGAGTTCTTTCCTAAATTTTTTTGTGTGTTTTAATATATTTTTCCGGATTTTTGACCCGAAAAATCCAGGTATCCGATCCGAAAATACTTGAAAAGCACAATTAATGATCCGAAGTATCCGATAAAAATCCGGATGTCCGAACGAAAACGGTAATTATCAATCCGAAATATTCGATTTGAAATATTTAAAATTTCGAATATACGTGTAATAACCCGAAATTTAGGGCCAGAAAATTTCGCGGTTATTAATATTATTTTATTATTCTAAGTCCAAAGGGCCTGTATATTTGGACTGTGTGTTTTTATTTCGTCAAATCTTATCCGAGAACCGGGTCCCATGACCCATATCCTCTCTCACGGCCGGCCCTCTCATGGTTAATAATTATTTCCTTTATAATTATTTTATTTAATTTATGGTTGATTAGATAATTTAATTATCTATTTAATTAATTAAATTAATTAATTTGAAATCCTAAACTTGGTCTAACCTAAACTAAGTCTCCCCACATTTTCTCCTTCCCCCTATTTTGCTCCAACTACACGGCACCCCCTCCCCTTATTTGT
The DNA here is from genome assembly GCA_951394345.1 of Salicornia ramosissima. Lineage (NCBI taxonomy): Eukaryota > Viridiplantae > Streptophyta > Magnoliopsida > Caryophyllales > Amaranthaceae > Salicornia > Salicornia ramosissima. The sequence goes on along the minus strand of OX596234.1, from coordinate 46,411,808 downwards.
GGTTGTTTTTGTTTTTATTTTATTTAATTAAGAACATTACATGTTACAACTCTCCTAATTTTTACCCTAATCTCAAAAGCTCTTAAAACCCTAAAACTCTCCTAGCCTAGCCGTGTGGTGTTCTTGTTCCAAAGGGGTAATTTTCTTGGATTTTTCTTGTGAATCAGGTAACTAGACTAACCCCCTTGAATCTGGTATAGTTTTCTGTATAATTAATTAGGATTAAAACTAGGAAAAATTAAAAGAATTAGTATCATGTTTTAGAGCTAGTTGTCGAACCATATAAAATAATTCTACATGTTATTTTCTTGATAATATTATGTAATCTTCATGAATCTTTATTTGTTTAATTAATTATATGCATGAATTAATTTATTTAATTGTATTATTGTGATGAATAATTGTATAGAAATTGTTGAACCATGTTCTTGATTTGTCTTATGGATGTCGAGTGTCACATGGAATATCATGATAATTTTTGCAATATTTTCTTGAATTATTATGATGATCTTTAATGTTTATATGTTATATTAAAACCTTGAATTAAAAAGAATTATGTTTGTCCATCTTATCCATATATGTCGAGTGGCTCCATATTTAAAAAGGGGATTAAAAAATCTGATTTTTATTGTTGAATCTTGTTAAATCTTGATTTATTATTGGTAATCTTTAATTTAATCTTGATTCTAATATTTATTTAATCATGTTGTCAGTAAATCTTGGAATTGTTCTTGATGATTGTTGAACCATGCAAGTCGTGTGATATATGTACATGAAAGGGATGATTTTAATCTTGTTTTAGTCCATGTTTGATGATTAAGGCATGATTTTAAACTGTTATTATTAAGTTTATATAATTAATTATTGATAATTGTATTTAATTAATTTGAAGTGTAAATTTTGGTATTTTATTCCAAAATGTCGAGTGGTTCTAAGTAGGAAAATAGGATTTTTATCATGTTTTAAGTAATATTTGATGATAATTATTGATTTATATGATTTATGGTTAATTTAAATGATTCATTTAATTGTTATATGATTGTTTAATGAATTAATTTAATTATTGTATTATAATTAAAAATGTCGAGTGGCCCTTTTTATTTTGATCAATTTTGGTTTAATTTTTTGACCTATAATAATATTAGAAGGTAATTTTAGGAATTAATATAATTAAAGGAATTAAAAGGAATTAAAGAAGATAAGTTATAATATGAAGGAATGTAACAATATGAATAAGAAGGAAAGTAATAAGATATGATATTGCTTGTTAATTAGTGGTCTCACGATGGCCTTTAGAAAAGACAAGATACGTAAGGACGCCCGTTTGATGATACACGAGTCATCAGGTCGGGTTAGGTCGAAGTCACTGCCCTACTGCGGTCTCTGGGCAGTTCTGGATCTTAAGATATGTAGCCGTCTAAGTAGTAGTACACGGGCTGCTATTTAGGGGTTATGGCCATAGCTTAGGCTTAGTTCTTGCAAAGGAGGGCTACCGGTTGAATACACGAGTTCACCCCGGCATGTTTTAGGAAAGTTGTGGTGCACACGGGATCCACAACGAGCATTATGACCGGTCCGATAAGAAGGTTAAAAGAGAGTTTAAGGGTAAAATATGATAAATAAGTAGTTCACGGGAAGGGTTATGTGTATATGTGTATTTTCGTGTATATATGTATTATTTATGTAATATTAAGTCTTCCGCTGCATACGTCTGGTAAGTTTGTATTTTAATGGTGTATTTCTGAGTATATGTATGATGTACGTATTCGTATCCGTATGATGTATGTATTGTAATTGTATATTGTACGTATTTGTCCTCGTATATTGTACGTATTTTGTATGTATTTCTAACCGTATTCTGCAAGTATTGTATACGTATTTCTATATGTATTTTTGTACGTACTGTGTACGTATTCCGTATGTATTTGTATACGTATTTTCTACATATTTTTGTACGTATTTCATACGTATTCGTACGTATTTTTGTACGTATTTCGTATGTATTTTTGTACGTATTTCCATATGTTTTTGTATGATTTCCTCGTCTGATTCTATGCTATTATATGGTTAACAGTCCCTCATTTAAGCGGGACAGCCTAGTTACTCGCCACTGACGGTGGACCCCCCCCATTTCAGGTGATGATGCTGAGGTTTAGAATGGGCTTACGTCGGCTTGGGTTGTGTGTTTTAGAGTTATTTAGTGCAACCGTAGGTTGTTTTGAGTATTTAGTTCCGTTTATTAGTTAGTTGTTCCCAGCCTGTTGGGAAAGACTTTATTTAACTATGTAATTTAAATATTTTTTTATTTATTTTTGGGATTATCATTTCAGTATCTAAGTAATAAAAGGGATTTTAGACCTGATTTATAATATTATTGTTAAGATTTTATGTTGGTAATGACCCATTTGTTGATTTTCCCTCGTAAATCGACAGTCTAGAAAAGTCGGGTCGTTACAATACGGAACATCAATTTTCCTAATTAGTATTTGAAAGTTCTCGAATATCCGTTCCGAAATATCTGAATTTCTTTTACATAAAAATTATCCAATTTTTTCGGATCGGGTCGTTCGGATTGCAAATCATATCATTTTGCATAGTCTAATTTTGTAGTGTCTCATTCATTTTCTTTTTCAAAACAAACAACTACAAAAATCTAAGGTTTTACCTTTCCGTTCTCCCTCATTCTCATTCCTAAAGTCATTCCCTATTTGCTTCTCCAACCAAACAACCCCTTAATTAAATTAAGCCAAATTTTAAATTAATGGAGAATTGAACTTGACTTTTTAAAAAAAAAATTGAATTGCATTGAAATTAGAGCTGGAAAAATCTGACCCAACCCGAACCCAACCCAATAATAACGGGTTGGGTTAAGTTTTTCAACCCGTTTAGCTAAATGGGTTGACCCAACCTAACCCGTTTAGTTTAATGGGTTGGGTCGGTTGAAATTCTCGACCCGATTTTAACCCGCTTAACCCAAAGTTGTAATAAAATTAGTTTCAAGTTAAATTGACTTACTAATCTAATATATCACATTCATATTTTATTTATTTATTATGTTATACATTCTTTACGAGTTATGTAAGTGGTTGTAATGTCTTAAAATCTATTGTATTTATCTTGAACATTAGAACTTAAAAGGTTGTTAGTTATTAATTAATACTGTGTGTGTAAATTATAAACAATATGACTTGTAGTATATAACAATATGAACAATATGACATGTAGTGGTATAACTTTATTTTATGCTAATGAAAAAGTGATAACATTATTAAACGGGTTATTGGGTCAACCCGTTTATTTATAAGGTTGGGTTGGGTTGAGGATTAATTAATACTGTGTGTGTAAATTATAAACAAAATGACTTGTAGTATATAACAATATGAACAATATGACATGTAGTGGTATAACTTTATTTTATGCTAATGAAAAAGTGATAGCATTATTAAATGGGTTATTGGGTCAACTCATTTATTTATAAGGTTGGTTGAGGATCTCAACCCGTTTAACTAAATGGGTTGGGTTTGGGTTGGGGATTTCAACCCGTTCATATTAATGGGTCAACACGAACCCAACCGACGTTGACCCATTTACAGCTCTAATTGAAATTACATAAATTAATTCCAAAAAACAAGGCCTTAGTTGATAATTTGAGAAAGCCTCTTTAGGTGAGAAAGGTTATTTATGTGAGAATATATCTAGAGCGTCGATTAATTGAGATCTAATGGTTAGGATTTAATGGACTAATTTTTTTAATTAAAAAAACTTACGTAACTAACCCCTATTTGTTAGGGGATAATTAAAAAAAAATATCAAAAAAAAATTAAAATTAATTTTTAATAAAAAAAAAATATTTTATAAAAAAAAAACTAAAATTTGGAATGTGTTAAACCGGTAGCCTCTCATATAGTCAATTAGTCATATAGAATTTAGAACATGTCATATAAAATTTAGAACATATCATGTAAAATTTAGAATATGGTTAATAAAATCTAGAACATTAATTAAATAAGTTATTTTGTTTTTTATTTTTTTATTTTTTACGAGTTCCATAGATCAACCTCAATACTAAATATTAAGAAGATTTTGAAATAATATTCAATTGTTCAGGTATATATTTTATTATATTTTTTGTATAAAAGGTCAATAATTGTATTATAATTGTATCATTTTATTTATTTTTTAAAAAATAAGTTTATTAAATTTCAAACTTATTTTATACAGTTTTGAAAATATCTTATAAATTTTAGAACATGATGTATAAATTTTTTAATATTTCATATACTTAAAATAAAACAAACAATAAACTACTTTAAAATATGGCTTTTTAATATTTTTAATATTTTAAGCACAAATACACATTAGAATATGATGACTTTGTAAGTTTCTAACATGGTTTTTTAAATTTAGAACATGGTGTATAAAAATTAGAACAAAGCTTATAAAATTATGAACACTGCATAAAAATTTTAGAACATGACTAATAAAATTTTGAACATATTAAGATGTACTTCCGAACAAAAAAAAGGAAGTAGAATTTTAGATTAAAAAAACTAGATTTTATACATAAAAAATAGATTTTTTTTTTAAAAATAAAAAATCAGGAAAAAAAACTTAACAATTTTTTTTTATAAAAAAAACAGTTTTTTTTAAATAATTTTTTTTTTAATAAAAAAATAAATATATGATTTTTAAAAATAGGCGTAACAATTTTTTTAACAAAAAATAGAAATATAATAATCAAATTAAATTACCAATTTGCCCTTACTAAAAAAAATAAAGATCAAACATCAACCCTTAGATCTAAAATTGTCAGCGGTGCAGATGTTTTCTCACATAAAAACTCTTCTCACCTAAAGCACCCTTTATCACACGATCATATTCCTATATATATATATATATATATATATATATATATATATATTGTATGTTGTATTATATAGACATACCTTGCCTTTTTTTAAAGGTATGAATATGAGTTTTTGGGTTCGAACCTCACCGCACGCACTTATGAGTATTCTTTATCTTCTCTTTGAGATGCGTATATCCGCCTAATTGGGAAGTCAAAATTCTCATTAAGGGTGTGTTCTCTTCAATTTTTTTTAAATTAGGTCTCAGCACTTGTTAGGTTTAATCAGGTCAGGTTAGTTCGAATAAGTTATAATTAAGTCAGCTTTAATATGTTTAATCAGGTCAAGTCAGTTCAGGTCATATTAGGTCAGGCCGAATAAGTTGAAGATAACACACCCTAATTCCCACTTTCCCATTTTTTTTTTGTCAACCAAACAACTTAATGAAATCCATTGAAATTTTGGAAGTTTGAATGCTAAAAAAAAAAATTGACAACCAAAAAATGCCAATACAAATTCTGACAACGCTACAAGATATGAAAATTTTCTAATCAAGCCCCTTTTTGATGATTTTGATGGTGTCAACAAAACAGTTTCGCCTCATGAATAAATAAATTAGCTAATAAAAAAAATCCCCATCAATTAGTCTCATGGAAAATAATGGAAAAATGATAAAGGCACATCCAATATTAATATTGACACAATCTTTTGTGAGAGTACATATTTCTTTATTCCTCTCTCAAAGAGGTATGTCAATATTAATAACGAGTGTGCTAATATCACTTTTCGAAATAATGTCATCTATATAATTTCGTTAAAAAATATATTTCCATGTTAACACTAGTTTTTTCATAATTGGACTTTCTTTTAGTTGGATAATATATGTGGTACAAGGTCTTGGGTCGGGCCCATTGTAGGCCAGTCAGGCCAAATTAATTGACTCACACATTCGCTGGGGGAAGGTAAGGATTCCTTGTAAATGTGTGTGGTGAGGTTCGAATTCGAAACCTCAGACTTGACATTTACAAGACTTAACCACTAATCTAAGACACATACTTCCATGATCCGACAAATGATATCTAACATGTACTATGTATACTAATTGAGGACTTTGGGGTTAGCAATGACAGTGGTTCTGACCTCACCCCAACAATATGCTCGGTATTTCCCCTCCCCTTGTGCTGGTATCTTGAGATAATACCAGTGTAGATGACCCATTCTTGTACATTATGTGTAAAAAAAATCCATGTATGCTACTTTATTTATTTTTTTTTTGTTGGGAGATACTAGTCTTAAACTGTTGTGAGAATTCGGACATCGGCTGTGCATAGTGACGTCAAAGAGTCGATACACTTGTGAACAGCTCGCGGACAAATTCGGTCAAAGCTTGTTCATATATAAGTAAACGAGTCCGAGCAAAATCTTCAAGCTTGATTAATAAACAAGCTTTACTCGAACAAGATATTACTCGACTCGTTAAGTCTCACGAACAACTCTTTCAACTTCGCTAATAATAAGTTTGTTCGTTATCATTTAATACACGTTAAAAACTAGTTTATATAATTCGAATTTTGAAATATATTTATTTATAGTACGTATTATTTCGATATAATACTTTGTATTGATTATGAATTTGGAATTTAATATTTTGTATTATACTTTTAATTTTTCATATTTCAAAGGAAAAATTAAAAATTAATAAAACAATATATATATATATATATATATATATATATATATATAAAGCTCATTTAAAACATATGCTTGTTCATAACTCAACTTGAGCTCGAATACGTAAACGAGCAAGCTCGAGCCGATGGTAAATTAAAGGGTTTTTTCCTTAAAACTACCCACCAGATTTTGCAAATTCTCAAATGTACCCATATTTTTTAAGGTTTCTTATGTATACCCATAAGATTACCAAAAATTCTCAATTGTAACAATTTTTTTTTATGATAGCACAGCAAAATGGACGTTAGCAGCACCGTTAAGTTAGTTGGGAAAAAACAAAAACCAAAATTAATAAATATATATACGTCACGCATCGATCCAAAAGTCCCAGCCATGACACAAATCAGTCCCATCAACCGCTAAAAAACCATCAAACTAACTTATTTATTTGGTTTTTGTTTTTCTTTTCCAACTAACTTAAGGGTGATGTTAACATATGTTTGCTATCATAAAAAAATTGGCTATGATTGAGAATTTTTGGAAATCTTATGGGTAAACATAAGAAACCCTAAAAAAAAGTGGATACATATGACAATTTGCAAAATCTAATGGGTATTTTTAAGAAAAATCCTAAATTAAACGAATCAAGTTCGAATAAGATTTTTAGAAGCTCGATTAAACTTGGAGTTCGGTTCAAGCTCAATTAATATTAGTGAAGCTAAGCTCGAACAAGTTAATTGGTGGACTCGACAACATTTCTGGTTGTGCAGGGCTGCAGGCAGTGCTAAAAAACAAATTACCGAGAAGATCAGTCTTCTTCTCCTTCTCTCTCAAATCAATAAATCATCCCGCACCTGGGTTTTTCTCCATTGTTACTTTGTTATCTCTTAGCTGGTAAGTAAGTAAATTTCATCACCATATCTTTGATTGCTTAATCTCGTTCTTTATCAAATTTAGTTGGAGCTAATTGTGGTTTTCTTCTTTGATCAGAATTCAATTCTGGGCAAATTAATTCTGATTTTGTAAGCGAGAGAAAAAAAAATGCAGTTTTTTGGGGCAACAGATATAAATCCATCACCACCAGCAGTAACAGCAGCAGGAAACAATGCACACATGATATACATTTTCAATAGAAACGGTGTTTGTTTGCTTTACAGAGAATGGAATCGTTCACTTCATACTTTGGATGCTCAGCAAGATCAGAAGCTCATGTTCGGTCTCCTCTTTTCCCTTAAATCTCTTACTGCTAAAATGGATCCCGTTAGGTATGTTCTTCGATTTATTTTTCTTGTTTTTTCCGGATTTTTTCCTCTTTTTTTTGGTTATTTTTTGATTGACTATAGAATAACCCAGAATCAAAATTTAAGCATTTTTAAGCAAGGAAGTATTTGCTGGTAAGGGTGTGAATTGGATGTGCCAAAGAGTACTTTCTGAAAATCAATATGATATAGGGTTACTTTGATTTTTATTTTTTTGGGTGATTTATTGTTAAATTTCAATACTGTTAATGATGCTCACTCATCAAAATTATTTGGACAACCAATTTTCATTTTAGAATGTGTAGTTCTTTGGATGGTTCAAGCTTGAATTCATTGTTGTAATTTGAATTATGAATACATGGGATTATTGGATTAGGGGTAGTTTCCAAAATCTGAGACCTGTTTTAGGGGCAATTACTGATACTTGAAAGTTTGTGATCTTACAACAGTGTTGAAAAGGTTAACCTTGGCGTGCCGCAATTGCCCGGCCAGGGGTGTTCTTTCCACAGTTTCCGCACCAATACATACAAACTTAGTTTCATGGAAACCCCATCAGGAATAAAGGTAGATTTCAATGCTCTCGACCGCAATTGTGAATTCACGTCTTGGTCTGTTGGTTGTATATCTTTAATTGATATATTTATCTTTAATTCTACACTTTTTTTTTTTTTTTCATTTCTAGGATTAGCTTGAACATTTTGGGCTTCTTAATAGGTCTTGCTTCTGAATGTTAGTAGTAACATGTTTTGTACTTTTATTGTCAATGGATTATGTTTCGTTTTTGAATCCGTCCGTTTCCACTCTGAATTCTAAATAATGTCCACCTTCATCAATGTAGCTGAACCATGTTTTTCTTGACCTTGGTGCATCTTCTTTTTGCTACATATATAGCGACTACTTAAAATGTATCTTTTTAGGGCCATTAGAAAGTTTACTTCAAAGTGTATGCAGTTTGATTCTCAAAGTGGTAAAGAGAACAGAAACTTATTAGTCACAAATTGTCAAATGTGCAAGTAGTGAACTAGCGATTGAAATAGGTTTTTCTCTGGTGCTTTTTTTTATGGTTTAAGAAGTTGCTAATAAAGGACTGTAATTTTCACAAAAGAGATTAAGAATTTTCACAAAAAAGGACTGCATTCATGCATCAACAATACCTTTGTCCTTCGTGTACATCATCTTGCAACTGTTCCCTGGTCTTTGTTTTGTTTTTTAGTAGGTTCTAGATTCCTTTTTCTTCTGTTTCTTCACTCATTATTCTTCTTCTTTCGAATACCTTTACCTGAACGCTGCTCGAGAGGCTCCTGCCTGTGGGGTGGATGTAGAGAGTTAGGATCTAATGCATGAATCATTACTGGAGCAATGCTAAGGATCTTATCTCCACTATTCCTTTGATTCCTTGATTAAGAAGGCTTAGATTATAGTTTTGATAGATGACAATAAGTAAGAAGCAGTGGATAATTCTTTTGTACATTTGATTTAATCCTTTCTTTTCTATTCCATTTCTTTATGTTTAGCCGAGCTCCTAATATGTTCTACCTGATCGAAGGACCTTGTACTATATCTTTTTGTTTTAGGCTGTTGTGCATCTATTATATCATCATGGCACTTACTGTCTTAGATGTGGTATCTTTTTTTTTTTTTTTAAAAAAAATCTAAATTTTCATAATGGTGTTGATTGATCTTTCTTTATCTCTGTTTGGCAGCTTATCTTGGTTACTAACCCTAGGACTGGTGATCTACGAGACTCATTGAAGTACATTTACAACTTGTATGTTGAATATGTTGTCAAGAATCCACTTTATACGCCTGGAACTCCAATCAAGTGAGTGATTTATGATTTTTATTACATTTTTACATATGATATTTGCCATTTGTCTCAATTTTCTGCTTTTCTAACACTCCCCCTCCCCCCCCCCCCCCAATTTCATAACATCCTCTATCCTTAGCCTATAATCTGTTATGATTTCTCCGACTTATCCCTGAATAATATAATTATGTAACAGCTCGTTTAAATTGTCTAGGCTGGTTTTTATACGTCTCTAATGCCTACCATTTTGGGCTATCAGAGGTCTTTTAGGCTGAGTACTATCCATTTCGATCTTAGGAGAAGGCTAAAATGTATTAAACATAAAAAGTCATTGTTTCGTTAAAAAGAGTGCATAGTTGAAAGAAATTTGGGAATCAAGAATTGTTTCCCTTCAATTTTAATGTTTTATCTTTCCTTGGGAGTTCAATCATTGTTTTTGAGATTTTATCCCAAGTTACCCTGGTATAATTGTCAACTCCACTTCTTATTCATTGTAACATATGAGGCCTTCTAAAAAGTAATCTAATGTGGTATCCTTGTAGCCTAACACATAGTGTCTCAAAATTGAATCTGTCTGCGCTTTGCTCTTTTCACCATATGTAGTTGATAGAAGACTCAAATTATACAAGAGTGCGATTAGAAAGACCATATTTCATCTAGATAGAATGGATAGGAGAATAGGCCTGAATGGTCTAGTGCTGTGACCTGATTGGAGGGACAATGGGACATGCTCTGAAGCTGATTTTATGTCCATTCTCTTCCTCACGGTAGCAATTGGTTATGAGGAATTTGGTTATATTAGTGAGATTGTAACATCTATTTACTTAGTTAAGGTGCATTCTCTTCAACTTAAAACTCTTGAACTTATCTGAACTAAGTGAACCTGGTTGGGAATTATTTTTTAGTGTTATGTTGGATTAGACTCTTATTTTTTTAAGATGAAGAAAATACATCCTTAGTTGATATTTAGGAGAAGAGGTTTTTTCTTATTCTATCTTGTTGTGTCTAAGAAACCTTAGTTATTGCTTTTATGCTCGATTAACCTCATATTTTGAAAAACCATAGCTTAGCATGTTGAAGAGTTTGTTATGAGGTTAGCCTCCAGTATGATTCAATAAGTGTAGCATGTAGATTTCTGTACTCATCTACCAAAAAAAACACTATATTTTGGGATATAGTTACAGTCAAAACTCATACGTTAAGATTTGGACATGTGGATAAGGGTATTTTCCTTGGTGAAAGTAGCAGTAGCACCCGGAAATGATGATTTGTTTATGAAGATTCTTGAAACAGGGAATTGGCATAAGACTATAGACAAGCAGAAACGCATTAGTTTTCCCCTTATTGACCAAAATTTAAGCTTTTCAATATTTATAACCATTTGGAAGGTTATCAATTTATCATGGATACTTTAGATGAAATGAAGAGTCCGACCATCATAGTCTTGAGGATCCATATTGATATTGAAAGTTCAAAACCCCTCTAGAATTATTTTTTTTGGGGGTTTGAAAATCAGGATAATCCATGAAAAGTAGCATCTGTTTCATGTCCTCTTCAAAAGCTGTAATAGAAAGAAAAATGAATGCATTCTTCCATCTACTTTGATGGGGTTCTACAAAGATATCTGACAACTATCTGTTGGTTTGTTAGTATGGGCCACAAGCTGCAACCTGAAGGTATAGAACAGGTTGAATTTTCACAATAAGCTATAGATCTTTGGATTCTTTCTGCATGCGCCTTTGATGCTTAAAGTTTCTTTTGATGTCTGTATTCTTGATTTCATCTGTTACACTGACTATTGTATTGCTATTAATTATGGGAGCATATCTATTTACTTAGGTACGAGATGTTTAATACTACTCTAGACCAATATGTTCGAGGCTTGGGTTAATGGCTCAAAGACCGTGAATATTTGCTTCTTCTATTGGCATGAAGTTAGTTGGTCAACAGTTACCCCAGTGAATTCATAATTGTTGCCTCCTGCAAGGTATTCGGTTCACTTGAAAGCATGCGAAACAAGTTAGCTTTGAGAGAAATTAGAGAAATTATCTTGATTTATACTAAGGTGGAACAATTTTAGTCTCTCCTTTTGGTTGCAAATTTGTCAAGGAAAATAATATGCAATGTTTATAGGCTTCATGTTTTGAAAATATTGAATTCACATTGAATTGTTGCAGAGCAACTTTAAACATCTGCTATTCTGGTTTTGTCGATTCATTGGATTTGCTTAAGATGAATTGTTACATTATGAGTTACTCTTGCTTGTTTCTTTCTCAAATGCTATAATGGTGCATGAAGTTTCATAAAAATGGAAGACTTCGATTTCTTAGAAATGTAAATTTTAATATCCAACCGAAAAGTAGCTATAAGCCTCTTTAGATATGAAATGGCAAGTACTTGCGGGCTGTTTGGTATGTGGGATTAGATATGGAAATGGGAGTTTTGATCCTGAATGGTTGAAAAAATCCAGGTTGGTTATATGGGAATATCATCTTGGAATGGGAATGGGAATAAAATGTTTCTACTCCCATCATTCTATTATGTGGGGACGATACAGCACAGGTACTTCATTTGACCAAAATGTCATTATTCATTAATGATAAAGACATATTCCGAATCTTTATATATAGCATGAGTACTTCATTCGAGTACTTCATTTGACTGTCATCCTGTACCCGATTTGTCCCCCTGTATTGGGGACGATATCAATACTTTTGTTAATGTTTGCACTGTGCCCATCATCATCTAATTTTTAGATTTGTTGTTTTCAATCCATGTCCGTTCGTTTTAGTTTATTTCTCTGACTCCGACTCGGTGCAACCTAGCTGAATCTATTCCAAACTTTACCCAAACAATGTATTGGGCATGTTTACCAATTCGCATTCCTTAACCTATACTAATACTAAAATCCCCAAACCCCCATTGGCCATTTCCACCTACTAAACGCCCCGTTAAGTTTTGTTTATTTACTCTAATCATCTCACACAAATTCAATAAACTGCCAATAATACATTTACTATATGTATCATACATATTACACTTGCATAAATAGGCTCCAAATATCATTTTATTTTGGTAAAAGTGGTAGTTACTAGTTAGTAGTACAGTACAGTCATGTAAGCCTTTCTGGGTTTCTGAAAATAATTGCAGTTCATAGAAATACAGCAATCTTGATGAAACTAAAAAAACCAAAATGATTGCACACACACATATATATATATTATTCAGAGATTGAGTGTATTTTGAAGATTAATTGGCAACGGCGATATGCTCATTCTCTTGAAGCAGAGGCTTGAACTCTTGGAGTTTTCTGGTGTTGGTCCATGGCTGATCAAAAACTTTAGCAGAATACTTGTGTAACCGGGAACCGTTAGAAGCCTCCAGATCAATATAGTACATCATACCAGCTACCACTTGTTGTTCTGCTTTTAAAACCCTGTCAAAATTGAGGTTGCTTCCCTGAAAATTATACAAGCATTAGGCCATTTTTTTGGAGCTGAGAAACCAACTTTTGAGTCATTGACCTATAACATGGAGCACCATTAAAGATGCACAAGTCACTTCTACATTTCTATTCACTTCAATTGATTCTATTGGATCTAGTTATCTATTGAATTAAATTGAATCTCATTAATGGTGTTTTTGCTGATTGACATTTATTAATATTTATCAAAATTTGAGGGTATTGATATAAGGGTCCGTTTACTTTGGTGTAAAACATTTTTGATGTTAAATGATTTTTCATGAAAAACATTTTACGTTGGAAAACTCATTTTCATAGAAGTTTTCAATTGTTTACTTGCACGGAAAATAAGTTTTACTCCCAAATTTGGAGGAAAATGTTTCCAATAGGGTGTAAAATGAGTTTTCACTCAAAGTTTTACATTTTATTTTTTCACCCAAAGAAAACGATGTAAAATAGAAAACTGTTTTCAGGGAAAATGTTTTTCACTCTAGTAAACGGACCCTAAGTTTAGGTTATAAGTTTAGACCGAACTTATTAAACATGAAACTTTTTTTTAAGGTAAAGAAACGCACTCTAACTAAGAAAATAAATTGGAAGGGCAAGTATTTTATTTCCATAAAAGTTGAGAAAAGTAAATAAAATGATGATGAAGATTAAAGGTTTTGTGTTATCAAGCAATATGTGATAATTGATTCCATTTGTAACACCAAATAAAATTGCATACCAAATCATTAGAAATTTAACTTTGAACAATTTTTTTATTTTTTTTTTATAAAAAAAAACCAGGAACTTACATGCTTCTTGTTGTACTCGTTAACAGCCCAAGTAGCAATTTCAACGATATTTGGACTGTTGGGGTCAACTGGCTTAAGGCCTCCCAACATCTTCTTCTGTTGAGCACCACAACTTATAATGGTTTCGTTTATGTTATTTTGTGTGTATCACACTTTATTTTTGTTGTGCACAGTTCTAGCTTTGAGCAAACAATCATCTCACCTTTATAGCCCGGGGAATGGAAACAATCATATCTCTATTTTTTTTAGTTGTTACACTTTCTTATTTTATCTCTTACATATATTTTAAAAGTATAACAATAACAAAAAAAAAAAACGGAGAAAGTATTTCATCTAATCTTTCCCATGTTTACCTGTGAATTTATTCTTTTCAAATTGGACCGCCTACCCTAAAATAATATTCAGCACTATGGAGATAAAATTTTATTTTCTTGTCGTCATCGATCCTTGTTGTCTTCAAAAGCAAAAGGTTGAAACTTGAAGGGAATTTTTAGAAACAGAGGGGAACTAATATTGACACACTACTTTAAGAGATGAACCAATAAAAATATATTTACAAAGGGGTGTGTTAATATTAATATTGAGTGTGCTTTTATCATTTTCCAAACGGGTGGGTAGTGTAAATTTCTATCCTACCTTACTTTCATCCCTTTTCCTCTATATCCATTTTTTTCAAGAAACCAAACAAAGGAAATGAAGTTTGAAACTTGATTGCAATGGAGCTATATCTTCCTAAATTAAATTCTTTCAAAAAAAATCCCTCCAAAACACAACCAAAAGAAGATAAAACAATGGAAAAATTCATATAAATAATCCCAATTATTGGACGTCTTCCAATATTAATCCCAACTATTATTTATTACAGTATAATCCAAACTTTGGGGGTTATATTATGATATTAGTCCATTGACTTATTTAACCTATTGTAATCGGTCACCAATTTATACAATATTCGTTATCTTTCCTCTTTTCTTATTTATTGTACTTGACTATACCTTCCTCCTTTTTTACAAAGAAAATCGAAGCCGGTCAAAAGTTAATATGGACTAATATCATAAAACTACCCTCTTAGTTTGGATTATAGTGTAATAACCTATAGTTGGGATTAATATTGAAAGACCTCAAATAGTTGGGATTATTCATATGAATTTTTCCTAAACCGATTCAAAGGTTCTGTTTTTTGGACTTAATTTTTAAAATTTCAGTTCTACTCCGTCCCACTCCTGCTGAGTCTAAAATTTAGTTTAGTTCAGTTCAGACATTTAGTTCAAATGAAAGACTTAAGTGTCTAACCAGATAGAAACAAAGCATAGCATTTGATATAAGCAAAAACTGGCAATTTACTGAATCTCAAAATTCAGAATATTTAATTTCATCACAAAATTCAGAATATTAATTTCATCAGAACATGAGATTGTTCAATCAGTAAATCACAGCAACAATCAAAATCAAAACAACAAGCTCAACTGCAAGTTGAGCCTAAGAAAGGTAACATCTCCACAGCCAAACTGGGAAGCTGAAGTAAAAGACCTTCAGCTGCGACCCAAAAAGAAATGGCGGTGTCCTTTAAATCATTGCGTTGAGCAGGACTAGACCTAACAACGAAGTCTTAGAATGCATCGATTCCAACAAGTCAATAATCTTCTGATTTGTTATGAGGATAATCCAGTCTGAATCACCAAATATGATGTTATTTAGCCTTATTTCGAGGAGGTACACCCATTCCAGTCCTGATATTAGCACCAACTTCTTTCATGTCTTCCACCTGAAAAAAAGAAAGAGAGAAGAGCAAACTATTAGGAAGGAGTTAACACGATCTTAAGCCTTTGAATAAAAATTTAACATGATACTTTATAGATTGCAGACAATAAATTTGGAGCAAGAATTTCCCCACTGCACTGAGCAGTGCCCAGTTTATTACTTGAGAAACAAAACTTGTTTCTCACAAGGCATTTGTTGTAATTTTGAGTTTAAACTAGAGGTATAAATGTCTGGCCAACTAAAAACGGGGATATTTATTTTCAACAAAATTACTACAATGCTATTTGATTTGTTTTGAGATACAAGGGATTTGAGAAATTGGGAATTCCTGCACTCTACCTCTGTTTTTTTATATACATGGTAATGATGAGTTTGATGACTTTAATGATGAAGAGCCTGATGACATTAACAATGGACAGACGTAGAACGAGAAACGGATGCAACATTTTGATTAAAAAAAAATTAACAAACTAATCATACAACCCCTCCCTCAGTCCCTCTCGAAAAGAACATTCAATCGATTGAGGAGCAAAAGAGATATGTTAAGTAGAACTCCTTTTGCTGTTATTTCATGCAAAGAGAGCACCATTCATTACCAGCATTCCTTGAAGTACAAAGAATGACATGAAACTGTTTAGAGTATACTCACAAACCAGTCTGATTCAATCAATCCCAATATATCAATTACTTATCAAAATGTCGCATCAAAATGTCACATTACAAACCCAGAATTCAAATTCTTCACAATACAACAATCCAGCCCAGAAGCTAATCACAAAAATCCCAGAAGCTAAAGTTATTAAATTACAAAGTACAAACCCAGAAGCTAAAGTTATCAAATCACAAACCCAGAATTCAAATTCTTCACAATCTAGCTGAAAAACATGGAGGAAAAAAGATGCACCATTAACAAAACCCTTCAACCAGCAAACAAACAAACCACAGAACCTCATTTCACATCAACTCAAAATACACAAATGGTCAACCATCAATCAATTTCCCAAATTCACCATGATCGAACCCACATCAACACTTCACGTTTCAACCTCCCCCCCCACCCCACCCCCCCCCAAAAAAAAAAAAAAAAACACACATCATCCTTATGAAAATGAGATATATACTGCCAAAAAATATTATCATGCAAATCAAAATTAACACAAATGAGCAACAATCAAATTATACTATGATCAAAGAAATCGCCTTAAATTTTTCACAAAGTAGATTAAAGTGAAAGAGAGTAGACCTTGTGAATGCCAGAAGCTCTAAGTGCACAAATGGCGGCAGTAGCGGCGGCTCCGACGAAGAGAGATGAGACGGCGAATGCCTTGAGAGGCATAAACCTGGAATCACCATTATACCCTTTCTTGTAAACCCTAATGCCCCACCCCAATTGGGCTGTGCTTGCTATGCCCCACCACCAATGAGCCCCACCCGACATCAAATTATCCCCAATTCCAAACCTAACTTCATCATTCGTGCTTGTGCTGCTGCTACTTTTCTCCTCCATTACCATCTCATGTTTTCACTATTCGCACTCCTTGTAGTACAAAATCGACGCTCCTTTTGGGTCCAAATCCTCCTAAATTTTAATGAATGTATTTTGACAATTTTATATTTTCATTTTATTTTACTTTAAGTTGTCGAGCTTAGGGGTGGTAATGACTCTGACCTGTTTGCGAACAGTTCTAACTTGGCTCAGTCAAGGCTTGATTCGAGTTCGGGTTTGACACGAGGCGTTAACGAGTTGAGCTTGAGTTATGCCAAGCTCGAAAAGCTAGTGAACGAGCTCAATTAACTTTTTACATCTGTAAATAATATATTATGTTACATAAATAAATTTATTTATTCTAGTTATTATATATCAATAAATTAAAAGTTTTATTGTTAAAATATTAACTCAAAAAACAAACATCTTCAAAAAAAATTATAATGCAGAAGGCATATAAACTAAAAATAATATTAGATGAAACTGTTCGTGGACAGTTTGATAAGGGCTTGGTCAACGCTTGAATTACGACTCGGCTCGTCAAAGTTCGAGTTCGGCTAAATTTAAATGAACACAAGCTAAGCTAAGCAAAGTTCGGTCTCTAACTCGGTTGATAATCACCCATAGCCGTGGTGATCAGATAAATCTGGCCTCCACCAAGTCTGGGATGCACACGCTAGACACCCTTATCAAAGTTGTGATGCCTATAATAATTGTCTCTTTCTTAATAAGGGCGCAGTTGCGTTGATAGGGGCCCGATTCATCTCAGGCACCCCTACCTTGGTCAACGGGTGCAACATTAACCACAAATTTGTACAATAAATAATACTCCAACTAAATGGGGTGCAACATACATTACAAACTACAGCCTACAGGAGTAACATGTACTCCCTCCATCCCTTAAAGATTGCTCTATTTTGACTTTTGGTATTGTTTATTTGGTAATTTTGACTCTATATAATTTTATAATGTAAGGAAAAATATAGTTAAATGGGATCTCGTTTGATTCGGCTCAATGTGTACTTTTTTAATATGTAATGATTATAATTTTTTATTATATGTATCTCAAGATATTTTCATTTAAAGACGTGTTTCGGGAGATGAGAAAAAATAAATGGGGCAATCTTTTAGGGACGGGGAGTGTAGCAAACAACAGAAATCAAGTATAATGTATGCTAATCAACATAAAAACATTCTCATTCACCCATAGTTGGAGATTTATAAAATTATGATTTATATCAATTTTCTTAACTTAGTGTCTATAATTTGTACTCCGCACCACATTAATTTAGTGTTATTTATAGTACATTGCCCATAGTGTTGTTGCTGACAATATTTCCTATTACTTTTTTGTATTTACATGTATTCAACATAACCTATTTAAATTTATTTGAATTTATTAAATCTTATTTGGTATAATATGTAAATTGTATTCCCCCGCCCCCCTCTAAACAATAAAAGGGGAAAAAAAAGTTAGACAAAATTTAGGTAAAATGCATCATTTAGATTTTAGGTGGCTCATTATTTTATCTTTCAGTACCATTTTGGATACTCGACCCTTGGACATTGGTATTACTCTTGGACACTTCATTTATATTTTGAACCAAAAACGTTCATATTTTTCATAAAATTACCGTGTGTGACACTTGGTCACTAGCTTGGACACATATTCTTGTTCGATACTTCTAGCATAGTCCATGTAACATAGCTTTTTTACCTTTTTTATATATTGAAATTTTATAAAATATAAGAAGAGGCGCACATAGTAGACAAATTGGAAAAATGATTTTGGTACTCCCCAAATTGATTTTGGCACTCCCCCCTTACTCAGGGCCGTCCCGAAAATATTTGGGGCCCTGTTCTAAAATTTTAACTAGGCCCTTAATATTTTAATAAATGCAATAATTCAATATTATATTGACAACATATGTATATATCTCAAAGTTTTTTTTTTAAGATAATGATATATTTATCTAGAAATATAACAATAAGACAATAATTTTTAAAAAAAATTAAAAAATTAGGCCCTTTGAAAAACGGGACCCTTTACAGAGGGTCTTCTTGCACATCTACCAGCACGGCCCTGCCCTTACTATTTATGTGAGAGGAGAAAGAGTGCCAAAATCATCACCCGACAAATTGCAAGATAAAGGATGTGAACTCGGTTGTTTTAGTTACAATAGAGTTGTCCACAAACCTCACGACAAACAGGGCATCGCATTTGGTGTTATGGCTTCCCTTCAAGTATGGTCTCTTTCCTTGATCTTGATTCTTCCTCGATTAATACAGTACAAAACCTGTTTTTGTGTGTTAAAAACACAGATATAGCTGTTTCAAGAACTCACTATTGAACTATAAGAAAGTGCACAATTTGGTAAAACCACTTTGTTTAGGTCCATATGGATTCTTCTGTGGTTCACTGGTAACGTTTACCTCTACAGAAATATGTTGAGGGCCGCCTGAGGCCCAGACAAAACTTCTGATGCACGGATGGCAAGTAGTGAACATATGATTATACAATGGATACAAAGATGAGGAAGACCATGTTCTTTCAAATTTAAGACAATTCAACTCTTGTTGAGTCTAAAATTTAGTTTAGTTCGGTCCAAAAGAACATGATTGAAGTCAGGCTCTCCCACAAAGAGATCAATTATACATGCATACACCTCGACCTCGTATGATTAAGGTGAAATGTAGAATAGAGTTAGAACCAAAGAATTAACCTCGTATTAACATCAATCATACACCCAAAAATAACACTAGTAGTAGTATTACATTTGAACAAATTACACCTACAACGCTACAACTATCAATTATTATCAAAACTTGTATTGATGCTGTACATTTCAATGAAAAACGCCGTGATCTTTTGGACTGAATCAAGCTGAATCCTAGACTCGTCAGAGTTGAACTAGAATTTCAAAACTTAAGCTCAAAAAAACAGGGCCAAAGTGTCTTATGATACATTCTTTTCTACGACTCACTGACGATCTTCTTTTCCCTGCATTGCTCCAACCACAACTGAGGTGCTGTAGGATGTATGGAGGAAAGTTGTGCTAAGAAGCCTTTCTTACTAACAGCAATAATCCCTGAAAATGTATACTGTTTAGAACTCCAGCCCTGCTTAGCTAGCCAGGCATGAAATCTGTACCTCGGCTTAATCCGCTTTTCCAGATTATACAACAAATAAGCTGGAAATTTCTCTAGGTATTCCAAAGGTAAACCAGGTTCCTGAACAAGGAAGTGGATTTTGTTTTTAAGGCTCTCAACCTCTTGGTTTAGTATTTTGGGTGTATAACTAATCATTTTGCAGAGTTTAGAGAACTCAATCCCTTCATTCAATAGGAGATCAAACCGCTCTTGTAAGTCACTTGCAGACCCATGTATAGCAACTACAAGCTTCATTGCGAAACCATTTTCTCCGAATCCAATTCCATGAATAAATTCTAACTTACTTAGTGAATAATTAACTGTTCTTACAGCTTTAATTTTCTCCAAATTCTGTACATAATCATCGTCTTCACCTTCATTAGGCTTCCTTAAATCATAATTAGCAAGCAACTGACAATTACCCTGCTTAATCCTATCGAAGAACCATTGATGAAGATCCATGGCTCTTAGAATGTGGGGCAAATTAGAGAACTTGTTCCTATCGAATACATACGAGAATTCCTGCAAAAGGGAGTTTAGTTCTTTCTCTGGCAACCCAAAATGACTCAGGAATCCTGATACTGAAATTACACGATTATCGAATTCGATTCCCAGAATTTCTGGATTGGAAAGAAGCAGCAAACCAATATCTGATTTCCCAATCCCTAATTTACAAAAGAACCCTACTTTTTCAACCAAATCCTTCTCTGAATAGTCAATAACAAAGACACTATTACTATTACTATTGATATTATCAATTGAATCTCTAATCTTGCCTCTCTCAAAACCTAGCTCATAAAAAACCCTAATTTTCCTGCACACATCATACCAAACATCCACAGTTCCCACATTGCAATTTCCCAAATCAAAAACCCTCTTCAAATCATCCAACAATGCATCAAATTTCCCACTTAACCCATCATCTTCCCCCTTCAATAAACAGGGAAAAGCCAAACAAACACCAACAGCCTGTTCAGCACTAAACCCCATATCTAACAACCCATTAAACTTAGAACCCAGAAAAGTAGGTTTACTCTCAAAGATTGAAACTTCACTCACATACAACTTCCCTAGCTTATTCCAAGGAAACCCAAACCCAGCAAGAGTACAAGCAACATCTAAAACAGTAGAATCATCAGAAAAAAAGTGGACATTGGGCTTCAAGAACCCATTAACATGAACATAATCAATGCCAATACTCTCATAGAAGAAATGAAATTCATTGATGGGGTTGTAACGAAGGAACTTAATTAGGGTTTTGCGGAAATTAGTGGAGGAAAAATGTACCTTAGAAACAAGTTCAGAGAGGGAATAAGTAGAGTTCTTGGAGATGAGCTCGGCGAAGGGAAAGGGTAAAGCTCGAGTGGTGTGGAGATAGTCGGTAAGAAGTTCTTGGGCTTCTTTGAAGGCTTGAGAACGATACTTAACTGGGATTTTGGAGAGAGATGGAAGATTAGTGTTGCTACTGAACTGACGAACTAAAGCTTGAAGAAGAGGAAGATGATGAACTGGAAAAGACAGGCGCATGGTGAATCAACTCTGTATTGGTGGTGTTCAGGGATGGGATTATTTGGTGCTTTTTGTTTTTAGGTCTCCTTTAAAGTTTAAACATCTCTCTGTCCTGTTTTTTTTGTTGTTGTTTGGCTATAACAACAGGGATTTAAATTTTCAGGGGTTTAGAATGATGAAGCCACCTTGGTAATCTACTTCCTGTGATTTGTGGGTTTTAGACGAGCCTGTGGGCCTATGTTGTGGCGTAGCTAGATTTTGCGCAAGGCTATGGTGTGAGCTGCTTGATGGCACATAAAGGGTGTAGTGGGGTGATTTTGAGGACTGCCTAATTCCTCAGATGTTTATAAAAATCTAACAGTGGCATTTTGGTAAATAAATGGAACTTTTTAATGGCATTATCGTAAATATTGTTTGAGTTATTTACCATAATGCCATTAAAAAGTTTCACTTATTTACCAAAATGCCACTGTTAGATGTTTATAAACATCTAACAGTGAGGAATTAGGCATTTCCCAGGTGATTCCTCATAGCTCAGTCGCTGTTTAATGACTCTAATATTTCTAAATAAAGCGAACACTAAAAATAAAAAAAGAAAATGAATTGTTTGAATTACTACGTTTTCCTTTCGTTTTTTATAATATCTGAAGACAATTTTAAACACTAATATTTCAAGGAATATATTTATATAAAAAATAGGTTTTTTCGAAATCATACCAAGATATTTTCCGTTTTTAGAATTGTAGACAGTGATTTAAAATATTCTCAATTGTACCTTTGAATTAACTTATACTTCCAAGTCATACATGTTAAGAGCGTGTTTACTTCATCTTAAATTCAGTTCATTTTATTTTA
Organism: Salicornia ramosissima; assembly: GCA_951394345.1. Lineage (NCBI taxonomy): Eukaryota > Viridiplantae > Streptophyta > Magnoliopsida > Caryophyllales > Amaranthaceae > Salicornia > Salicornia ramosissima. The sequence goes on along the minus strand of OX596234.1, from coordinate 46,389,203 downwards.
GTTCAGTTCAGTTCTCAATTTGCTTCTGTTATAAAATATAACTTTTAGCTATATTCAGTTAAACTAAATAGACCCATAATATTACGTTACAAAATTTGTTAGTTTAGATTAATATATTACTTTTAAGAATTATATACCTCTAAATATTTGGCTAAAAATCCAATTATTATAGAATAAAAATAAGTCAAAACTAACAAAAATTTTAATCAAAATGAACCCAAACCAAACCCAAACTAAGAATATAATTACGAGGATTTTGTCAAAATAAAGTGTGAATCATTTTCCTTTGCCCCCTCCATTCACAATTCGCAAGTATACGCTAGCAATTCTCAATTGGCTCACATTTCTCTGTTCCTGCAACAGCAACAATCAAATCAAAGCTCCCAAAAGAGCTCAACAATGGCGCAACAGCAAGGGCAATACCCAGCAATCCCTACAATCCAACCAACACTCCAACCTTACTCACAACACCACCAATATGCAGATTATGCACCACCCCCACCTCACCAACAACCACCTTTGAACATGAACATGAACATCCCCTCTTATGCTCACCAATTTCATCATCCTCCTCCTCCTCATCAATACGCCTCTGTTCCTCAGCTTCAACCTATGCCTTTGCCTCAAATTCAATACCCCACTTACCCTCAACCTCAATCTCACCCTCACCCCCATTACTCTGATCGCCCCTCTTCGAAACGTCCTCGCGAGCCCGTTTCGGATTCTTTTGAAGCACCTTCTAACAAACGCCAGGCTGTAGGGAGTGATATCTTATTTAGGGTTGTTGTTCCTTCTGGCCAAATTGGTAAAGTTATTGGCAAAGGCGGTCATAGGGTTCAGAAAATTAGGGAAGATACTAAGGCTACTGTCAAGATTGCTGATCCTATTGCTGTGAGTTCTGCTTTATACATTTCTTCCCACCCCCCCCCCCCCCCTTTTTGTATATGATGATTTTGGTCGAGGGAATTTAGTTTCTTGTAATTTTGGAGTTTTGGGTTGTTGTTGTAATTGAAAGTTGGGGTACTTTCCCCTTTTTAGGTTCCTTTGGTTGTCTAATTTTGTATTGTATTGGACTAATGCTTTTTTGGTGTTTTAATTTCTATTATTTTTACCTGTTTTTTTTTTTTTTTGGAATTGAGTTATAAAATTTTCTATAGCTTAATGAGATAGGTGAAGATGTTGAAGTGACTAGTACTGAGACTTCCCTCATCTGAAACCAAAAGAATGTGGGATGAGCAGAATGCATGATTTAAGTTGTTGAATTGGAGATACATATATGTTGGGATCCTATGCCAGTAACCCTGTATATACAATCAAGTAGTTGCTAGTTCAATGCATATTCTAGTTTAAGCTTTCTTTGTTTTATTTTGGGTACAAATGGATGAGAGTCAATTGGCGAATACCTGTATGAAGAAGGATGTGTGAAATATGTTGATTTTGTATGTTTTTGTATCAGCGTTATGAGGAGCGTGTTGTTATCATAAGTTCCAAGGAGAATGATACTGGTGGTATTTGTGATGCAGAGAAGGCATTGCTTCAGATAGCTTCTCTTATCCTTGCGGTAATTTATTCTGTTCTCCTTTCTCTCTTTTTTCGTGTTTCTCTGCTGTCAAATTCAGTTGTTTAACCTTTTTTTTTAGAGTTCCTGGTAGAATGTGGTAAAGGAAATTGGCTATGAATTTATGTGGCCATCATATGTATTATGAAAAGATTCTTGATGTGATTAGCCAATCAATTATTAAACTTCCCATTGATGTGCCTTAGCTATGTTTCTTCTAGGGAACTTCTGAATTCTATTTCACTCTTCCTTGGTTGTGTAAACATTATTCACTTGTATGTATCTGTCATATTTCCTTCTGAATGGATAGTAAACCATTGCATCTGATATTCTGATGAGTTGAATGAGTTGCTGCTCGAGTGCTGGGACTGGGCAGATGAATCAGAGCTAGATATCTGTATTCTTGTTGAATCACTGCTACTTGTATATGAACACCCATCACTTCATTTTGGCCCATATAACATACGACGTCTGGACATTTGGTGTTCGTAATATGTCGATATATTTGAAACTTATTGCCCCATTTTTTCCCCACTAAACTGCTCCATAATTCAAATGTACGTCCACAAGAGAGGCAGAGAGGGGAAGAGAAGAGGGTAACAAACAGGTTTCAAATAACGTCTGCTACCAAAAACCCTGGCTTCAAATTTAAGTTTCTGGGAAACAATACATTGCAACGGCTTTTGACTTTTTTTTTTCCTGGTTACAGAGGTATCACATGCTCATATTAAAAAATGACTATTTACTTGTTTAAAACATTATCACCTTGTGCATAGACCTGATTGCTATCTTTAAGCTGACAGGATGATGGAAGCAGTGCCCCTGCAGTAAGTATTGCTGCTGCAACTGATCCCTATGCAGAAGCTGCTGGCCTCAGTGTAGGACATGTAGCTGTCAATTCAGTGAAGCTTTTAATAGCTGGTTCGCAAGCAGGTGGCTTGATAGGGGTATCAGGTCAGAACATTGAAAAGCTTCGAAATTCTTCTGGCGCTTCGATAGCAGTTCTTGCTCCAAATCAATTGCCTTTATGTGCATCTGCTCATGAGTCTGATCGTTTGGTCCAGGTAAGATTCAAGGTTTTTTGTCACTTTGTCCACCCTTTTTAGGGAGGCATGGGTGTTGGTACTTGGTAGAGGTGATGAAGCCTGCCATTAGTTATTTTGGTTATTAGTTATTGTTATCTTGTCCCTGTTGTTTTATTTTCTTTCCCCCTTTTTTTAAGTCCATATTTGAGATTTTAGTCTACAAACATAATGATAATAAGGACAACTTCCTGAAGTCCTGTCAATTTCAAGGGGAAAGGGAAAGGGGAAAAGGAATGATGACAAAAAGAAGAAAGAAGTTAGTGAAGAAATGCTACAGCTGATAAATCCTGTAGATCTCCATTCCAAATGTGTCCTAGTTGGTTGGCACACTGGCATATGTTCTTTGCATATTTGTTTTTTAGTAGTAAGAAGGCATCATTCAATGCTTATTCACTTTCAGATACAACATTAGCATTTCTTTTGGGTTTATGTGAGTCTGTCTAGGAAGATAATTGACATTTGGGTTCTATATGAGTACGATTTTATATAAGTCTTACAGCGACAGCGTAACCATGTATTGGGTCAAATCTAGGTGGCTTCTACTACTGATATGTTTTTGATACATTTATGGACATGTGTAGCATTCTAGTTTAGAGTTTATGCAGTGTAATAGGCATATATAGAAATTTATGCATCTCTTTCACTGATTTGTGACAAACCTAGTCTAGGGAGAAAGGCTGGGAATACATTATAATCTTTTGATAACTATAAATGGGAAGACAGGTGTAAGTCCATTTCAATTCAACTAAGTTTCCTCCCTCTCCCTTCTTTTCTTCCTTCATATCCCTGCCCCTTCTTCCTTCCCTCCCCTTCCCTCCCTTCCCTTTCCCTACTCCTTCCTCCCTGCCCTTCCCTTCCCTTTCCCTACTCCCTCCTCCTGCCCTTCCCTTCCCTTTCCCTACTCCTTCCTCCCTGCCCTTCCCTTCCCTTTCCCTACTCCCTCCTCCTGCCCTTCCCTTCCCTTTCCCTCCTTCCCACCCTTTCCTCCCTAAACTTCAATGAAGTTCTCTTCTTCACACTTGTTCTTACCTGCCCCTACTGTGATGCTGACAAGTGTGTAAATTAATGCTTGGTAGGTCTGCTCCAGGAAAGAGGAAAATCGAAATTCAGGTTAACTGGGAGGCTTTCCTTGGTAGTTCTCATTTTCGACAGTGTGCCATTGAGTATGGATCAGTTTTTTCTTTGTTTCTTTTTACCAACTCTTCTTTTTCCTGCCTCTGTGGGGGCTGAGTATTTGGGGGCAGTGTAGCTTCTGCTTTCTCCTCGTACATATATAATGAAACAAAAAAGACACATAACTGAAAGCCTATCATGAAGTACATGGATTAGAAAACTAATAGAACTAAGCTATGATGGTTCTTCATTCTTGAAGAAATATTTCAAGGCTAAAAAATATTTCTACACCAGATTAAGCTGCTTAAAAAAAAAAGTAGACACTTGTACATTCAAAATTCCTTTTTATATGTACAACTACTTCAATGACGAGTAGACGTGTCAAACAGGTCGGGTCGGGTTGGGTTATGCTAACTTGATACTAGTTTCGGGTTACTCAAAGCGGGTTGTTATCAGGTTTGAGTTTTAGATTTATTATCCGTGACCCAAATCCTCCGGGTTCGGGTTGACTCAACGGGTTTAGAGAATTATAATCGCAGTGTTATTTTGTGTTTGAAATCTAGTATTTATAACCTCATTTTTTTTTAAAATGTCTAAATTTGTATCCTAAATAACAAGAATTAATAAATAGCATATTTAATAATAATTTTCAATAGATAAATGATCAAAATAACAACTTAGAAATTTGATAGTAAAGGTTTATAGTCTAATGCTATAGAAATTATCAACAAATCATAAAAAAATACTAAAAAGTGTTTAACCCACCGGGTTGAACTGGGTCGGGTTGAAAATTAACGGTTTTTAGCGGGTTTAAAAAGACTGTTTAAAGTTTAAACGGGTCAAAAATCTTGAAAATTTTGTCAAAACCCACTATTTATGGGTCGGGTTACTCGGGTTTTTCAGGTCGGGTCGAAAATTGACACCTCTAACAAGTCAACCGCCACCGCATTTTTAGAGAAGTCCTCCTATTCCTTTTTTTTTTTGCTTTTTTGAGGACATACTTATACAAATTTAATTTTAAATTCTCATTGATATATAAGAGAAGGCAATATCATGCGAGATATTCTTGGATATGTCATAATATTTAATTATTTTTATGAATTTTTAATAGTTTTATCAATGTGAAATCAAATTTGTTCTTCCAGTTTAAGATTAATTGCAACAATTTCCTTTTTTGGATGTTAGATATTAATTGCAATAAAAAATTTCTTTCTGTTTTCAATAATTTTTTGAGTTTGAATCAACTATAGTTAAATGAAAACATGAAGATGTTGTACTGAACTTTTAGTAATTGAGGATGTGCATTACATCGTGGTTTAAAAACAATTTCTTGGTTGGGTTGTTTTGTAAAGGAATTTCAATTGACCGAACCGAAATTACGGGTGTTAAAAAACCCTGCCATTTTGTCGTAATCAAACGTTTCCACCTCAAATCACCCAATATTGAAAATTACATCTATTGTTTCACTCAAAAGTTACTTCTTGATGTCTTATTCAAAGATAGAATGAAAATTTTCTTCATATTTCCCCATTAATGGCTCTAATCCTTTATTATTGCCCCATATCTCCCCATTGGTAGCTCTAATCCTATACTATCTTGAAATCAAATTTGCATTGCGACAATTGTGACATGGTCTGCGATAAATGCATCATAACCGTTCCCATGACTCCACAACAGTTCCCGTAACTGTAACCGAAACCGCTTTTCAAACCATGCACTACATAATTATTCCCAACTAGGTGACAACTCCCACCAAAATTAGTCATTAATTTTTGGACCAATTGAAGAAAAAACCAATAACCAGACCAATTTAGTGAAACAAATCAGACCTGTTTTTTATTTGTCTACAAATGTACTTCATCTGAAGTCTGAACTGAATTATTTATGTTGATTTATGATTACCATTGTTTTTTGGGGGCTTTGGAGTTTGGGCATCTTTAACGCTTAATTATGTTAAATTCACCTTCTAATTGTGAAGATATTTTGTTTGCGAGTTTGGGTGGGGATCAGTGGGGAATTGGGTACTTCATTTCATGCTCTGTTCTTGCTGCTTATTCTGAGATGTGATCATTGTTAATGATGGTATCAGATATCTGGTGACATTTCTGCTGTAATGAAGGCTTTGGAGGATATTGGTGTTGAACTTAGGTAACCATACTGACACACAAGTTCAAGGTTCATAATCTTTGGTCATATCTGATTCTTATCTTTTCTTCTTTTTTTCATTAGGCAAAATCCACCCAAGCAAGTAATTTCTATCAGCCCGACATACAACTTGAGTATTGCACGGGCAGCTCAGAATTATATGGACCCAAATCCTGGTAAATTTTCTTTTACAAACATCAGCTTTTGCAGCAGCTCTAACTACTGATAATTGTAATATTTTGCTTAAGGTGAAATAATCTCATGGTGCATGTAATTTTCAGCTGAATATGTGACGTTGGATATGGTTATCTCTGAAACAATGGTTGGTGGCTTGATCGGAAGAGCTGGTTCCAACATATCAAGAATTAGAACTGAAACTGGGGCAATGATGAAGGTCTGTCTGCTGGAATTAGGAGACTCAATGTTTGGATTTTTCAATATACTCCGTACAATGTTGGGACTTGGGATGATTTCAAAGGCTAAATTCCCATCTGAAAGTGATTTCATCAGTTTATCTTTAACTGTGCTTTTTAATTTGTGACCTTGAAAAGGCAATGCATTATTACCTTTTAGTTTTGGGTACTAATAAGGAAATAACGTGAATTTTTAGTTATTGTTCATAATCTTAAAAGAGACCCATCAAGGAACGAAAAACTTCATCTTTAAGAAATGAGATGGATTTTTTTTTACGTCTTGGATGCTCAACTCTACTGATATTCAGCCTGATTTATAACAGATGCCTGTATTGTTTTCAAACCTTAGTACAATATCTTATGTCTTGGTTTCTTTCATTATATGTTTTTGACCATGTCATCTGTTTTTTCTTCTGGGAATTTGTAATATGTATGTGTTTTGATCCATGCTATGAGTTATGCTTTCTTGTCTGTTACCAGTGTTAATATTGACAAATGTTTGATATTGCTGTTGAGGCTCGTTCTGTGTCAACTTTCAGGTATTTGGTGGAAAAGGGGAGCAAAAACATAGGCAAATCCAGCTTATTGGCACCGCTCAGCAGGTTCCTTGTTCATGCCTGCCTTTTTTCCCTTCTTTTTTCTGCTTATAGATAGTTTTAGAAACTCAATAATTTAAACATTCAATATGGATTTGGGGAAGGTATAATACTGGTGGTATCTGTTTATAAACAAACTGAGAGAAGTACCTGCACATAAATACAGGATCGGTGTAGCAAGAATTTAATGCTTGAGTGAATAATAATTATCTAAATATGTATCTTTCGATCTAGAAGAAGGCGAATTTGGATTACCTGCAATAGCTTAAGATTGTTTGTGTTACCTAGCTGGTGTGCTTCTAATGTTTTATATCCCTTCTACACTTGTACAGGTAGCCTTGGCAAAACAGAGAGTCGATGAATACATCTATACTCAACTGACACAACAAACTGCTGCAGAGTAATAGGTGATAATCCCCGTCCTCTTTGGTCTTGTGTCATTTGACTTCTGTGTGATGACAGTTTATGATGCGATGAAATGATAAAGTCTCAAATGTCATTACATATTTACGCGGCAACCATAGTCCGTGGACGTTACTCAGCTCTGTGCATCAGTCAGTATACAAGGGTGGGAATACCACTGTTCCTACCTTTTAACATGATGATTTGTCTCAATTTTGCCAAATGTTTATTTATGTAATCAGAGTGAGAGCTTGCCATCTTGCAGAATTTTCTTCTGTTTAGGCTAGGTCTCTTATATTCTCTTTTCTTTTTCTTTTCCTTTGTTTTTTTGGGTGATAACTTTAGGAAGGCTAGCATAGTTTGATGTATTGAATATTGACATCTAGCATGTATTCATTCCTGATTTGCTAATTTAGCTATTGATTGTGTTTATACTTTGAATTGCAAGATTGTTTGCTAGTGATTTTTTTTTTTGAAAAATTAACGATTCTGTAGTGACAATTTCATAGTTTTTTTTTTTTTTGGCGGGAATGACAATTTCATAGTTTCTGAGTGGAGGTTCTTTTATTTTTATTTTGTGGTAAATAGTGAAGGTTTGATATTGATCAGATTTAGTGTATTGGAATGTTACAACGATATGTAATCCTCATTTTATCTTGTTAATTAGACCATTTGAATTTTTTTTTTTTTTTGTGTTTACCAAAATTTCTTAAATTATTGTGAAGTAAACAGGTAAAATAGATGAAGTTGTTAAGTCTATAGCAACATTTATTAGGAAAAGGATTGCAGGTGGGATGAAACCACTACTTTATACCTCAATTGCTTTCAAGAAACCTTATGAAATTTACATACAAATGGGAATCGTACATAGACAAACAAGGCAATCATTGGTGTAATCATGCATTCACTTTGGTAAAACAGGCTAACAGAGCATTTGGGTTAAATAGCCCTACAGTTATTTTACACTGTACTCGTTATTTTTCCTTTGTTCTTTGCTCCCATCCTTTGTTTCCCTATATTTTCCCATTTTCAAACAAAAGAAAATGTGTGACAATCCTGCATTCTATTGAAAATTGGTTTCTTTAGAAAGATTATTTTCATGAAAATTGGTTGCCGTCAAAACAAACGAAACCTAAGACAAAAGTATATAAAACTTTCAAATTCAAGTCGACCCTGCCTTATTGCTCTCTTCTTCCTTCATCTTTTTCTCCCACCTACGCTTCTTGTAGTCGAGCAGCATTTGTGGCATCTTCTTCATTAGTTCAGCAGTTTGAGCGCGTTTCTCAGCTGAAATTCTGTCACACTTGTGTCCTTTCCTTTTAGTTCTCATTTCCTTCCTTTCCAGATCATACGGCCAGTCTTGTTCTGCAAGTAGGACTTCTTTACGGAGTCTGGCACGGCGACGAGCACTGATACCCAAAGGCTTCCATGCCCCCAGCTCCCAATAACCCCAAACACCTTTGGTTAGCTCATCTTTATACTTCACTAGCTTCTCCTGCCATGGATATTGGTATTCAGTGGCTGCTTTTGCCACTGTTTTTACAGCCTTGCTTGCCATCAACTCTAATGATCACCAAAAAAAGGGCAAAAAATGAATACCATAACATATCAATTTGACACAATTTTTTTTTATGGTATGATCAATAAAATAGAAAGTGTTTACAAAGATGTAATAGTTGAATATTTGAAAGACCATTCATGCAGCAAAATAGCCGATCAATGATGAAGTTTTTCACAAGAAACTTGAATCAAGGCGCTCCACTTGCTACAAGTTATTAGATAAATACTGAACATCGAAATATAGAAGATCACAGCTTTGATCTGTTATAGCTATTGTTTTCAGGCAAAAGATGAGTTGATCATGATCAAATATTTCACAATTGAATATCAACAGAAGTGATAAATAATACCCTAAAAAGAATTTAAGAATATTTCAGTAAAATCAAAAGGCACTTCCTCAAATTTTCAACCTTCCTGTACACCAACATTAATTCAAACCTACATGGATTATAATACATGAGGCTGGAAGAAAAATGCAATACAAAATAAATTAAAAAATCTTATTCCTAGACTGAGCACTAAGAAAACACTGTACCACTTGACAAAAAGCAAACATCATATATTCATATGTACCCCAGAGGAAGACAATTCAACCCAAAGCATCTTATAAATGTCGCAAAAAATGCTTCTCTCCAACAGAAAACAATAGGATTTTAGACATAATTCCATTTTCCATCATTCGAAAACCCATCATTTGTTAAAAACCACAAAGTTGCTAAAAACTACTAAAAACAAAATAAAAAGGGTACATTAGACATTTAAAGGGGTACACTGTACACCGTACATTAGACATTAAAAAAGGTACGCATGGTTTTAGGTCAAATTTTTCAGTATTTACAAAAATGTCATTAGGGGCTGTTTGGTTCAATATTAGGGAAAGGAAAGGAAAAAACAAAGGGTAAGGGAAGGAAAGAAATAGAATTCCTTTTCCTCATTCTTAAGTTTGGTAATATATTACCCATTTCTCTCCTCAAAACCACCACATTACCCATCTCTCTCCTCAAAACCATAACCATCATCTCTCTCTTCCATCAGAACAACCACAACCACAACCACTGCACGACCACGCCGCCATCCCCCTCACAGTCGGGCCTACCGCGTCGTCCCCCTCACAGCAATGCTGCCGCGCCGTCGTCCCCCCTCACAGCAGTTTCCGTGGGGGGCCCTCTTCTCTCTCTCTCTCTCGCTTGCTCTTCCTGGGTTTTTGTGTTGGTTCAGGTGGGGTGTTTAGAGTTGGGTCGTGGGGTGGTGGGTGGTCGTGGACTGGGCGGTGGGTCGTGTGGTGTGGGTGGTGTTAGGGTTTTGTGGTGTGGGTGGGGTGGAGTGTGGGTGGTGTGAGGGTTTGTGGTGTGGGTGGTGTGAGGGTAGGTGGTCGTGGTGTGGGTGGTGCAGGTGGTGTTAGGGCCGGTTTCGTGGTGGGTGGGGTGGAGTGAGGGTGGTTGTGGGTTGGGTGGTGTTAGGGTTTTGTGGGGTGGGTGGGGTGGAGTGTGGGTGGTGTGAGGGTGGTTGTGGGTTAGGGTTTCGTGGTGGGGTGGTGTAAGGGTGGTCGTGGGTTCAGGTTGAGTTGGTTTGTGTGGGGGTTAGGTTTTTTTGGTGGTGGGTGAAGATGGGTGGTCAAATATGGTCAAAGGTGAAGAGGATTTATAAGGAATGGTGATTCCCTTGAATTGGGGTGTGAATGGTGGTAGAGGGAAATGGGGGAATGGAAGGGGTATAGGGAATGATTAATATGGTCTAACAAACATAAACAAAGGTAACTTAGGTTGCTAATTCCCTTTCTTGTTACTGAAACCCTCGTACCAAACAGCCCCTTAATGATTACAGGCATGATTTAATGTTAAACTTATATTTAAATAATTGGGTTTCTAAGTTCTTGTTTCAAAGAACAAAGAAATTATTCTCCATAAAGGCATAAACACTTCAAAGCTGCTATAACAATATCAAAATTAAATCTTAGGGCTCGTTTACATTAGCTGAATAGAGATGAACTAAACTGAACTTAATAGAGGTGTATTAATTGAACTAAACTGAATTGAACTTAATAGAGATGAACTGAACTGAATTGAATTTAATCTAAAGTAAACAAGCCCTTAGAGTTCCAAGTGATCTACATTCTTAGTTTTAAAAGGCGCAAGGCGCACCGAGGCGCACGATGTCCCTAGAGCCCCTAGGCGCAAGGCGAAGGCGAGCGCCTTTCGGTGGTGAGGCGCACTAAATTTTCTAAAACTTTCACTTTTGAAAACTAGATCATATATCGTACTCAAAATAACATGATACTCATTATAAATGCATAAATGACATAACAAAGTATAATTCATATTTAAAAAGGCAGCAAAAGTCTAAAACATGACATAATGAAAAGTAAAAAGGGATAGATAAGCAAACTTGGTTCTTCAAGCTCTTTTTTTTTTTGCCTAAAGTACTAGAACAATCCTAATCCAAATCATATTTTTGCCTAAAGTACTAGAACAATCCTAATCCAAATCATACTCATAGAGTAGAAAGCAGAATAGAAGGGGGAAAAAAAAAAAGAACGCAAGGCAGATCAGAAGAACAGTTTACACTTTAATGTTTTTGAAGAGGAAAAGAAAAGGAAAAAAAAGCAGAGCAATTTCGAAGAGACGAAGACAGGAGAAGAGGAAGAAAAGAAAAAAAAAAAAGAGAGATAAACTTTTCTGTGACCGGCGGTGGGTGGGTGATGATGGTAGCAGCAAGTAGGGACTTAGGGTTTGCTTCTCTACTTCTCTCTCTTCTTTCAAAATTTCGATCCTTTTCTTACAATTCTTCTTTCTTCTTTTTTTATTTTAATTTAAATGCTTCACATGACCTAATAAAACCTATTTGTATTTTTTAAAAAATTTGATGTGCGCCTTACCCCCAAAAGGCGCGCCTTTCTTGCGCCTTGCGCCTCTCCAAAAGGCGCAAAAAGGCGCGCCTTTCCAGCGCCTCCCAGGGGTCCTTGTGCCTCGCCTAAAAAAAGCCCAAATGCTAGTGCCTTGAAGCGCCTTGCGCCTAGGCGCGCCTTTTAAAACTAAGTCTACATTTGTGTTGTATCATGTTTATTTATAAGTAGGAAGTCCTAAAACTACCATTTACGTTCTGCAGTAGATTTCCTAGCCCCCTCACACCTGCATTTCTCTAATGAACAAGCATAGAGATTCATATTTACCACATGAAAACCTCTTAGAAAGTGTCATTCCCATAAAAATGTGTAAAATAAACATTTCTACTTAGTACCATCAATTATCTATTATCAAATTCATCACTGAACAAAGGCAGGAGGTGTGGCCGACCTAGACTCATGTTGAAAAGCTCCATTTGCATAGTTTGATACCAACATAATATAAAAAAAGTCTACAAAACACTTCAACAAAATTCGATTGTAAATTTACCTCACTGAAACTCTAGCAAAATATTAAACTACCCTAATTACAACCGACAGTTCAAGAACCCTAAGTGATTATCAGGCAAAATCAGCACCACTGTGAAATTAAACTTGATTGTATAATGCCGAACTCAAGAGGTCACACTTCAACAATGGGAGAGGGTGAAAAAAAGAGAGAAGGGGTGCTGAGGTTTTTTTTGTTGGGTGATGCTATATGCAACAGCATTAAATAAATTATTCAAAATGGAAAATGTTACGGATTTATGACAAAAACACACACAAATTGAATAATTATTGCTTCTTTTTTTTCAATTTTAAGCTTCTTAGATACCGCCTGTATATATCATAATTTTTTTTGTTATACTTCCTCCCTTTCAAATAATACAATCTGGTACCACAAAATCTGTATAGTACTAATTAAGTTATACTTCCTCCATTTCTTATTATGTGCAACAAATTTGCATCTGGTGCCTAGACAAAATTCAATTGTGAGTGAGAAAAGAGAGATGTATGTGATACAGTGGCGGAGCAAGGCATTTATATATGGGGGGGACAATTTCAACAATTTGACTAAAATAATTCGGATACAAAATTTCGGACACAATTTTGGTACATAACAATCAAATTGGTCGAAGATCGAATTGTTTTCCACATAACTTTGGACTTGTTTGAGCAATTTGACATATCCTAATTAATTTGAGAAACTTGAGTAATTAAAATAATTTTCAAATTTCAAACAATTTATTCACAAGTGACAAACTGCAAGTAACTAATCAAAATCCTAAACAATAAACATTAATAAAACAAATGAACAACCAACAAAGATTACCAAAACAAATCTCTCAAGTTAGCTTTCACCTTTCAGTAATCACTTGGAAGTTGGAACAAAGAAAAGAGAAAAGGACGAGCGCCTTCTGTCACTCTCAAACAGTCAAAACTTCCCCAATAATGAACCAGATTACCAAAACAAATCAGCTTTGCACAAAAGGAAAATTAAAGCAAGAAAAGTGGGAGTAAATCTCAAATCTGAAAAATTCCTTTCTAACATTAAACATTTACTCATTTAGGGTTTGAGAAATAACAAACCTGGGCTGCTGAACACCTGGTGGCGGGCAGCGGCGATGGCGGCGTGGCGACGGCGAGTGTGTTCGCTGTTCGCACTTCACAGGCGCTTCTCTACTTCTCTCTCTTCTCTTTCTTTTCCTTTCTCCCTTTCTTCCTGCTCTGGCGTTTTTTTTGGCAGCTGAATGCTTTTCTTCTTTCCTGTTTTTAATGGGTGATTTTTTAATTAACACTGTTGACCCCGTGTCCCCGTTAGCCTCCGTTAATGGACCTGTTAAAAAATATTTTGTGGCACGCAAATTTCCTTCTAAAATTCTGAGACTTTTAATTAAAAAAACCTAGAAAGAGTAATATTGTGGATTACTTTTTTCTCTCTGTATTTATTTTCAATTTATTACCTTTACTAGTTTTTTTTTAAAGAACCTTTACTAATTTAATACCAAACATCCTTCATGTGATTGAGATATAAAAAGAAACCACATGAAAAAAAGAGAAAGAAACACTTATTTTATGTAAAAAAAAAAATTAAAGTATATATTTATTTTATGTGACATAGATTAAAAAAAAACTTAACGAGTAGTCTAAAACACATACCTCAAGTATAGTATGCAACTCTTTGATTATACTCAATATTTGTCTAAACAAATACCCATAAATCTACAAGATTTTAGGCATGATTCATGCTAATTTAAATAGTTATATTTTAGCCGCAAATCTCCAAAATGCCTTCATGATGCTTCAAAAAAAGTAGGTTTAAATCCGATTTAAATTAGTGAAGAACATATGATTGGCGAAGCAAGTGACGATAAAAGTAGTAGTAGTTTAATTACCTTTTAAAGATCCATTTATTGCTCACACATACATACAAATGGTTTGATTTGGATAATCGGTAAGGTGAGTGATGGATTTAGGTAGAACAGATGAATACAAGCCGAGCATGTGTAGATGATGCTCCATCCAATTCGAACTCGATTTAATATAAACTAGGAGTTAACATTCATTTGTCATGCATTACTATTCCATTTCAAAGTTGAATGATAATACGCAAATATTCTTCATTCAAGATCCAATTAATTATAATGCCTATTGAATTTTCACAAGCCATAAAATTAACTGTTGTAAATATAATCAAGTTATATACTTCCTCCATTTCGAAATAAACGCAACAATTTCTATTTTAGGAAGTTTCAAAATAAATGCAACAATTTTAATCATTCCAATTTTGTAAGTCTTTTCTTCCCATCTCTTTCATCATCACATACTCTACTTTCTCTCTCTATCCCTTTTACTCTCGCAACAAAAAATGAACTAGGAGTCTGTGCCATCCAATTTGTTGCTTTTTTTCGAAACGGAGGTAGTATTAAAATCTCAAATTGGTTACAGAAATTTTCTCATCGCTAATGCAAAATTTTAATTGTTACAAAGGAAAATACAAAATTCTGGTTGAACAGAAAACATTCTATGCAGCAGATCTAGGCTTATTGGGTTCTCAATCCAAACAAATTCTGGAACAACTTGGGAGCCATTGGTGGGAGATCCATTGGTTCAGGAGCCATGAAATTGACAATTTTTTCATGGATATTATATCTGTCAAAAAATGGATCAGGAAAAAAATTAATTTCTTAATATTATCTTTAGAACTGGGGGGAAAAACACTAGTGAGAATACAAATAACAGACCTGATTTTCCGGCTCTTGGAGGCTCGACGATCTACTGTTTTCCTTTTCTTGGTTTGTAGTCTTTTCAAAGCATAAAATGCTGACTCTGCACATTTTATTGTAAGCTATGTTTATAGATGTGTATATTCATATGCAAGATCAACTTGAAGATATAATTTACATTTAGGTAAATAAGTGAGATCCATTAGATAGAATTTATTGCTGCAAACAGCAAATGATCACTATTCCTATTGCACTGAAGTTAATAAAATGGAACTCTACTACAATTCTACAAAAAAAATGCAGTCTTTTGGAGAAAGTAAAGCCAGACTAACAATATTTGTATCAACTTCAACAACAGAAGGGTAGTAGCTGTGCAAGCCCACAAATTTGCAAGTCGAAACATGCAATTGTTAATTAATTGGTTAAGAAAAGGTGCAAATTAACTACGTGAAAGAGCTGCAACTACCGGAAGATGTTGGGTCAACTGTCTCAAAGAACTCCTTCAGCAATTGTTGGTAGAATTCAGAGTCATCCAGAAGCTCAGGATCGCCTTCAGTGTTTCCCTATAATTGAAAGTAAAATAATCATGCTACCGTTGATGAGGATTTTACAAACTCAAAACAAAAGGGCAGAGAGATTTCAAATCATCCCATACTGATATTTTAAAGAAAGGTTGATAATACACATTATGGGAACTACCTAGGCATTGGCGCGAACGATGTTTCGAGTTATTTACACAGTTAAACGGCAATCTGGTGGGATTTTTTTGCTATGATGTAGAATTTGCTTAATAATTGCTTGTTTTTGTTAATCATAGAAGACGCAAAGAGCCAAGATAGAAGTCAGACTTTGCATAATGAGCTTTGTTGAAAGTTATTAACCTTTTGCTACTCTAAACTTGATATGTATGCTATTACAAGGTAATAGAATGACAACAAAATACTATTGAGGCACGGTGATTCAAACATTAATTTGAAAAGTCAAGGAATCAAAACTTATTTGTCCATCTACATTTAACAATTAAGAAAATTAGTAAAGAAAATAATACGATATGTCAATTACAACCTTAGGGTCTGTTTACTAGAGAGAAAAATGATTTCCTATCCTACATCGTTTACTTTGGGTGAAAAAATAAAATGCAAAACTTTGGGTAAAAACTCATTTTACACCTTATTGGAAACATTTTCCTCCAAATTTGGGAGTAAAACTTATTTTCAGTGCAATAAACATTGGAAAATTTATATGAAAATGAGTTTTCCAACGTAAAATGTTTTTCATGGAAAATCATTTTACATCGAAAATGTTTTACACCAAAAGTAAACATAACTTTAATGCATGACATATCATTTGTGAAGGAGGGATGTTACATGCATACCAAAAAATGAAAAAAAAAATCATTTGAGGCAACCTCTTTTAAATAGATGGTGCAGATAAAGCTTAGTAATCCTGACTAACGCATACAAACTTTGGCCAGCCATGGATGGCTAAATAGAAAGAATGAGGGGTTAGCTATGAGTCTATGACAAAAACGCAACAAAGTGCAAAGAAACATAGCAGGGAGAATCAGTCACACTGAAAAGTTGGAAGTGATAGTAAATTTTGAAAGTAACAGGACGTTACAGGAGTCCTCTATTTATTCAGGCACAGCCATATTTAGCAAGACATGAACTTAGACTTTCATTTTGTAAAGGTTGTCCATAATACTTAGAACTGAGTAACTCTCAGCACCCAGGGGGGAAGATTAAAAAAAAAAAAGTGTTGCACTCATTAGACTTAAAGATCTTGAAACCCTTGTATCTGCTTCCCCAAAACAACAAAACAAAGCAAAGCAAAAAATTAAAAAAATTTAAATTTAAAAAAAAAAAACTTCATATAACAAAAAAGTGGGGTAGAGAGTCATAAAAGTGAAAAGAAAATGAACAGCTGAGGAAATTAGAAAGTACCTCCTCATTGACATTATCAGCCTCCATAGAAACCTCCTACATAAGAAATCGACATCAAAATACACATAATACGTATTAACACATGAACAGCAACATGATGGATATCAAACTGAAGAACAAAAAACTTACAGTGCCCAATACACCAACAGTTTCTCTTCTAGTTCGCATATTCCTAATCATTTTAGTAGGATCCCTCATGTATGTAGCCACTTGGTCGCTTATATTCTGCAATCAAAAGGAGAATTGTCAATGACCAAGGATGAAGCAACCATAAGTCCATAACACAGTATACCTTTTTGGTAGTTTGGTGTAATGAAAGAAGTGTACCTGGTTAAAGGCCAATAATTTTACTTTCTTTGCAGCAGCACCACTCTGTACATCAGCTTTTCTCTGCCATTTATCCACTGACTTATTCCTGAAAGGTGCTACTCTGCATCAAGAAAATAAAAAATGTCATGCACCTCAGTCAAAATCCAACATTATGATATGAAGAACTAGATAATCCACAAGCAAATGTTCAGATTTTCAATTTATATAAAACTAAAAAAAAAAACATCCTCTTTTAAAAAAAGTAAAAAAAAAAAAAAAAAAACTATTTGAGAACTAGGGATAATGTAATCAATAAATACAAATTATTGTAGAAAAACAGAAACACTAAATTTTTTGACAGAAATTATTGATACTATTAAGTATTAACATAAACAAAAACAATGATAAACCAATTGAACTTGTTATTTTTTTAGTTTGGAAAGTAAAATATAGTCGTAAAATAAGAAAAAGCAAATCATCGCCAACCTTTACAATCATTTTCAATTACTAAAAATCACTCAAATTAGGTAATAGATATTAAAGATAACTACTCAAGTTTGTAAGAATAGCTTTAACAACTTCACAAAAACAAGAAAAGAACATAACAAGTATATTTGGGGTAGAAACTTTAGAAGGGAACTGTAAATGAGCCAATGAGGTAAATGCTTATTAAAAAAATAAAAATAAAAAAGTCATAGAATTTAATGAAAGAAATTGAAGAGGCTTAGGAGGAAACTTTTTAAGAATGGTTATTGCTTTAATTTATAGGATATCGATCGATAGATAGATAGATAGATATAGATGATATAGGTATAAATTGTGCTTGGACAAACTCGACTACAGCTTACAAGCCATTGTTTAAGCAGAAAAACAGATGATAAAAAAGATGCACAAAAAAGTAGCCATACAGTTTTAAATTATATATCCATAAATTTGTACGATTGTAAGACTTGGGGTGACAATGTGACATCATCATTTTATGTCTTAAGATTTAGACTTGAGATTTTCCCCATTTTTCTTCTAAAATCTTAACCAAGTCTCAAGTTGAGTCTTGAAATTCTAAGACTCAACTTAAGACTCAGAATATGGGACCCACCTCAATTTTATTTATTCTCTTTTTTTCAACTTTTCTATGTATAACATAAAGAGATGTTAAAAAAAAGGTAAAATAATATGGTATGTATTTGAGTCTTAGGGCTAAAGTGATAAATTTCGACAAGTCTTAGGGAGTCTTAACAAGAGTTGGATGACATCATTTTCAATGGGGAAAAATGATGTCACCCCTAAGTCTGAAGACTTGGGGCTAAACATGCTCAAGTAGCAACACCCAACAGAACCATCAGGACAAGGGTAAGGTGAATCAACTGAGGCTCACTGGAGTGCAGCTTGAATCCTAACATTAACATGCTTGGGCACTCAAGTGGAGACTGGCCAAAACCTAGCCTTTGTTGCACTGTGATATGCATATGAGAAATAACCTGAGGTATCAAACAACATATGATGGCGGTGCCCCAAAACAGACCAGGTCAGGTGCGTTAATTTAATTTGTTCAAGGGCTCCAAAACAGACCAGGTCAGGTGCATTTGCTGGTGCCTGGCCATGGCAGACAGAAAGAGGATAGAAACCAAGGCAGAAAGCAAGCTATATACTTAATTATTTTTACAAAGGTTGCAAATTCCTTTGATCCACAAATCTATCAACTTCTTATAATTATCCATTGAAAAAAGCACTGCCTTAGCATATAAAAAAGTCTTTGAACCCCAGAGGAGAAGCAGATTTGTCATAAAAAAAGGTCAGATTCCAGCTCCCACATGTAACAGATTGCTCAAACAATCTCTGTTCATCTACAGGCCAAGGAAACTTTCAACTCATACAGACTACGGCTATTTTTGATTCACCTTATTTAAGATGTTTAAAATTAGGTCAAATCAGGTCATATCGGAAGAAGAAAAAAAAAGTTCAGTTCAGGTTAGATAATTTTCATTTGATTTTTTCAAACTTTCAATATCTTTGATTCTATAATAAAAAATATTACGAGTGTAAAAATTATATGTTCGAAAACTACTCGTTAATACTACTCCCTCCATAACATAAAACTTTCAACATTTGCTATAAATGGGTGTAACAAAAAACTTTCAACAATTTTACAAATTTCCATATTTGGTTAAAAAAAAACATTTCATTTATTTACAATGTTGCCATTACTAAACTATATTTAACAACATATTAAATTATCCTTATAATCATAAACTAACATTTTCCTATTACACATTTAATTACTCCCACCAATTTTTCAACTACTCATTCAAAATTAAAACACTCTTTCAACCACCCAATTAAATTACCCTCCAAAACCCTAACATCATCACCACACATTCATCATCCAGTTCATCTTATATCTCCATCTGCCTCCAACCCTTCATCTTCCATCTCTACACTCCAGAAACCCTAACTTCATTTCTTCTTGCATCTCCATCCTCCATAAACACTAACTTCGATTTCCCCTTCTCCATCATCTTCGTCCTCTTCTTCTTCTCCATCTGTGATAAACCCTAACTTCGACTTCTCCTTCTAATTCTTCACCACATTAAGCTCGAAACCCTAATTTTGTTTCCCTTCTTATTCGACTATCTCTAACCCTAAAAATGGTCATTGATATGAGTCCCCTTGAAAAGGCTCATGATGTCGAAACCAACCATGAGAAGAAGGTTGTCCTCAAGTTGGCCTTGGATCTTCTTGGATCTGGGTATACTTCATATTTCATCAAAGTGTTTAAAAAGGGAAGACATCATGAAATGATGAGTCCCGAAGTTGTTCTAGGGTTTGAGAAGGTCATTAAACAATTAATCCAAGCAGAGGAGGAGTTGGATCAGGAAATGGGGAAGGGGGAGGAGAAGGAGGAGGTGGGTAGGGTTATCGTGTGCGGTTTAGCAGCTCAAGCAAAGCAAGACGTCAAGGGGAAGGGGAAGGAGAAGTTGAAAGTGTCCCTTCCTGTGGTTCGTCGTTGTATCAATGAGTATTAGGCGAACAAGGGGAAAGGGGATGAAGATTAGTGAACCAGAGGAGGATGAGGTCAAGGAAATGGTGAAGGTGAAAGATGAGCCAAAGGATCGGGTGGTCCTTGATGAGGAGATGGCTGATGGGGAAGTACAAATCATCAACAAAAGGCTCTTTAACTATCTTGTTGAAATGGTTGAGGAAGAAAAGGATATTCTCACTCAATTATGGTTAATTTATTTATTGCTTTAATTTATGTTCATTTAGGGTTTTTCTGATTATTTTTGTTTTTTGTTATGATTATTTATGGTTTTTTTGCTGATTTTGTTCTGATTTATTATGGGTTTATTTTGGGTTTTTTGTTCTGATTTATTATAGGTTTATTTGGATATTTTAGTTTTGATTTTTTTCAGATTTTGTTCTAATTTTGTTCTGATTACGTTTAGTTTTTTTATGGGTTTTTTGTTTTGATTTATTCCTGATTATTTGGGTTTATATGGATCGAGCATTTCAGTTTTTTGGAGTTAATGTATTCTGATTACTTTTGGTTATATAAATGAATATTTTGTTTTGGTTAAATGTTTTTTGGCTATTTTTGTTTCTGTTATTAATTTGGGTGATTTTTTTCTGATTATTTGGTGATGCTGATTCTGTTATGATGGATTTGATCCTGATTCTGCTGGAGTATTTGCTGGTGGTCGTTGTTGCTGTGATGCTTATAAAAAGTTCTGATGAGTCCCATATGTCCTCATCGACTGACCTACTCTCTAAAAAGTCTCTATAGTGATCACACTCCCTTTGTAACCTAAAACTTTCAACAGTTGGGGGAAGCCTATGATGATGAATGATGCTACACAAATGATTTGATAAAATAATGATAATCTAAAAAACCATCCCAATTATCTATTTGAGGGATGTTCTATACATGTTCTATACATGTGAGTGTGTTGTGTGTCATGTGTGTGTGTCATGAGTCCCAAATGTGTATATGTGTCTTGTTATCCAAATGATGAAGGGACTCAACTTCACATGTTAAAGTTTTGTTTGTGTTTAGTTGCTCTAGTCCATTATCATCTATATGATATGACTATTGTAGTAGCCTCACAAACAACACTTGTATGTGATGACAAACCACCTGATGGCTATAATAGTGTATAAAAGGGAACAATGAGCACAGTTAAAGTCCTAACACTAGCAAAATGTTCTTTGAATATGACACAAAAGTATGATTACATGCACTAGTAATCTGACTGCCATAGTATACAAAAAAGTTCACTAGGATTCAAGTAACCAAACCAAAAGGTTGCTACCAAGTTTGCTTAATTTGGTTACTTGAGGCAATCCAAAAACTTTGTTTACTTATTGTAACTTAGTTATGTACTCTTCATCTTCATCATTATCCATTGTACTGCTAGCATCTAAGTATGCATTAACTGTTCTTCAGCATCAAAGTATGCAGCTATATATTCTTCTGTGTAGATGTCTGTTTCTGTTTCTGTGTTTTCCTGTTCCTCTGTTGCACTGAGCTCATTCAAGTGGGTCAGTGCTTGATAAATGATATCCTGATCCACTTCTATAATTTCAGGCAGTGTCCCCAACCTTTCCATCCTCTTTTTCTCAATATGTGGCAGTTTGTAATTGTTTCCACCTTGAACTTTGAGTGCCTCAACGGCTCAAACATAACTAGATGCAATGTAATCCATGCATATTTGATTAGAGTAGGGCTAAATTCTTCATATGCTTCATTCACTCTTTCTATAAGCTCATCTACATTTTTGGGAAAAGATGGTACTGAAGGCTTTGAAGTGCCCTAAATAAACTCAAATCCAAAATGTTAAAATCAAGTGATAGGGAGGGGGGGTTTGATTAATTAGATGAATATTGAATCCATCTGCACTTGCTACAACCCTAAATTCTGGGTCAGTATCCTTAATGTGTGGCCTAGCATTATCCTGTTGTATCATTATATCCTTTGACAAGAATGCAGGCCACTTTTCTTTGATGCTTGGGATGACCTTATTGATAAGAATATCCCTGGTCACTGATTGGTTTACATTGGTGATGGTCTTTGTTTCTAATGTACCTGTTGGCCTATTCTTGCTTCTTTTGCTGGCCCTTTCTGGAGTGACAAAGGGAAATATCCCAATTTTCCCATCAAAAATCATGAACCCTTCAGCATTAAATTGTGGCCTTGCAGTGACACCCATGAACATTACCTTAATACTGTAATTCTTGGACTTGGAAGTCCAATATGGGTCAATATCTTTAGGCAGCAAATAGAACCTTCTTGTGGTTGGATTCAAATAGAACTATTTCTCATCTATGTGCACAGTGTTCTTCATGTCAACAAACTTGGTCTTTTCATCACCACTTGTTGTTGGTTCAAGATGCTGCAGCACCCACTTGAGTCTGTCCACTTTGTTTTTGTCACTAACACTAGGATGGTTAGGACTTGTATGTGCTCTAAACAATCTAAACACATGCATATGGGAACAACCTAAAGCAGCAGCACATGCTCTGTATGTTCCCCTTTTATGCAATGGAGTTGACTGCAACCACTCATCACTATTTGTATAATAAGGTTTTCTGCCTGAATTTCCTTTTTTCCTGTTGCTGACATCTAGGGCTTCCCCCCTAACCTGTTGTTTTTCCACCCTCTTTAATAGCTTGTTTATTGTGCTCTTGTGACACCCAATTTCTCTGGCTAACTTCGTTTGAATGCCCCAAGGCAATCTCCCCCCCCCCCTTTGAGGCCCATTAAATGGTACACCACCTTTAGTCTTTGGTTTTCTGTCAAATCTTTAACTTCATGGCTAACTAGATTATGTTCCCATGTTTCATATGGTAGAACAGTGGATGCAATGAACCCTTCCTCCATCAATAACTGATCAATATCATAGAAGCTGTCTAATTCTTCATCTTCCATTTTGCTTTTTTTTGGAAGATGAAATAAGTGAATTGTGTGAATTGTGTAATTATACTAAGTGTAGATCAATTTGTAATTAAATGCTAATTAAGTGCACTGTGTGTTGTGCGTAAAATTAAAAAAATTTGCTTACCTCAAACAATCCGCCATGAATGCTCTACTGTGATGGAGGAGAGAGCTATGTATTATGGTTGTTGTAATGAATGATGTATTAAATGCCCATATTGAAGCTTCAATAGTAATAAGTTTGCAATATTTGAATGAAAATGTTGGTGGGAAAAATTTGGGATGGCTGGGAAATAGCCAAATAATTTTCCCTAATCTTTCCCCCTTCTGTTTTGGAGTCACGTGGAGCTTATGGCCCCACATCAGATTTTTTTTTTCTTTTTTAACATTTTCCCTCCTTTTTTGCAAATGGACTCGTCCTTTATCGGTCTAATTTATTCTCTCTCTTCTACACAATTACAACACAATTAACACCCTAACAAAAATTGCCTAGGAGTTCGCGTAAAGGACAATTGTTGAAAGTTTTAAGTTACGGAGGGAATAATAAAAATAGGATCTCAATTGATATACTTTTTCCTTATGGATTAGCATATCTACACGATCAAAGTTTAGTCAAATCATATAATAAGTTCAGATCAAATCAGAAAAAATAAGATCATATCATATGAGATCACAAATATCCTTTGAAACAAACATAGCCTAACAAGATTGATCATAAGAATCCAAACATCTACTGCAAGAAAAAACTGGATGACCAGGGACAACTCTTAGAAGATAATAATGCATAAATTTTGGGGTTTGCTTAAGCCAAAGAGAGGGACAAAGGCAGTGGTGATGCCAGAATTCTCTTATTATATAATATGATTTCAATATTAGAATTTTCTTATCTATGACAAGTTTAATGTATATATATATATATATATATATATACTCCCTCCGTAACGAATTAGTAGCAACATTTGGACTAGCACGGACTCCTAGATGAAATAGGTTAATTGTGGTATTAGGTGGTATAATGATAAAAGTAAGAGAGAGAAAAGTAAGAGAAGGAAAAATAAATAGAGTACTATGTGGTATGATGATAAAAGTAAGAGAGAGAAAAGTAAGAGAAGGAAAAGTAAATGGGATACTATGTGGTATGATGATAAAAGTAAGAGAGAGAAAAGTAAAAAAGAGAAAAGTAAGTGGAGTATTGTGTTGTTGTTTTTTTGCCAAAAATGGAATAAAATGAAATTGGAAAAAATTGTTGCAAGTATTTTGTTACACCTACAAATGGAAATTGTTGCTAGTAATTCGTTACGGAGGGAGTATATGGGTTGGGTTCCGGTGAGAAATTTCTTATCGTGAAAAATGTAAGAAGAGATAAATACATCAACTATGACCTAGAGGTACATTGACCACCAACTATAGGTACCATACACTCTAAATACATTGAGTAGAAATACATTAACTTTATACCACAAATACATTGACTCTAAACTATAGAAGGAATAAAGAGGGAAAATCAAATTTAATCTTAGCCATTCATTTGTTGATCAAAGGGTTGTGATTGTTTCTCACCCTTCTCACCAAAACTACATTTCTCACATGAGCCTACTTCATATATATATATATTTATATATATGTGAGAAAGGGTCTTATGGTGAGAAAGGTGAGAAAGGTTTTAAACCATTAGATTGAAAAGATCCAACGGCTCCCATTACACATGAGTGCCAGTTTATATTGGTATTTGCTTGTACTGCAACTTTTTCGTGATTGCGATTCTCTTTCACTTTTACTCCCGCAAATTGTTACTGTTATTGCTCCATTAACAATCAAAACACCCTCCAACTCTCCAAGTGTTGATCCTTAGCTTCAAGCACCTTGAATCACCATTGGCATTTATTAAATTATTGACTCAAAGTTAACAATAAAAGGTCCCATGGTTTGAATTTTTTTTCTCTTGATTTTCATATAAACTTATTTTCCATTTATCCATTTGATTGAGAAAAAATCTACACAAATTAATAATGATTAGAAACTAATCAGATATCACTGATTTTACTGAATATATTTGAGATTAAAAAAAAAATCACATTTACCAGTAAAATTTAAGTGGCAACAAAAATTAGTTCGGTTTGAGTTATGAAAAACATTCTAAGTTGCAACTTAGGCTTGCGTAAATGGAGTAGTTTGATGTTTTAAAGATATTTTTTTATTATTAAAGTATTTGAAATGGTTATCATAATGTATCTAGATTAATATTTTATTGTACCTTTAATGTTTACATAATGTACTTAACCTTAGGGCCCATTTGGTAGCCGGTTATAAATCATGATAATGGGAATGAATTTATAACTAAAAATTCGGAAGGGAAATTAAAATCCATTCCCATGGTGGTGCTACCTTAGCTCCAATTTATCTAATTTTCTTCACAAATATCCATTCCCATCAAATACCACCCTCCCCAATGGTAATGGATGGGAATGAAAAATGAGAAGAAAATTGAAGCTTGGGAATGAAAATTTGTTTACCATGGAAATTATAATTCATCCTTAACAAAATTACACTATTACCACAATTTATTACCAACAACCAAACGGGCCGTTAATGTATCTTTATTATTGGTCGGATGTATCTGGAAAGGTTGTTTGATGTATTTGCTATTGTATTTTGATGAATCTAATTCCTTCTTACCTTCTCACAATAAGAGTGTTTCTCACCGGAACCCAACCCTATATATATATATTCAAAATTATAGGCCTCAGCCCCCCAGGCTCCACCCGCGGCCAAAGGCCCCAACTGTAGCATGAAAGAAAAGAATCTCGGCCCAGTCAAGCATAAAATAATATCCATAATTCAAAAATACAAGCCATCAATAGCCCACCACCAGCCAAAGTAATTTTGCAATGGGAAACACACCATTCTATAGCTAGTGGATTATGAAACCTTCTTTTACTTGTCACTGATTGCAGCGACTAAAGATAAGCTACTAAAGCTAGTTAAATGCAGAAGGGACCAAATAAGATGACCATGAAATATACAAATATGAATCAAGTGTTGAACAAGACCAGACAAACAAAATACCTTGACTGCACCTGAGAGATTTGTAGCCATTCTTTCTCCTTATCATCCATTTTCTCAACTTCCCCAGAAGATTTAAGAGATTGAGGTCCTCCTTCTAAACACGTGCAATGAAAAAAAAAAATCAATATAAGAGGACAAAGACAACCGGGGTAGGGGTGTTAAAAACAGCCAGGTTTAGAAGAATTTCTCTTACATGTCAATCTAAGTGGAGCTTACATAGCATACTCTCTAACATAGAACAAGATATGCAGTATAGCATACAAACAAAGAAAAAGAGACGGGGAATATAGACAATGAAGAAAAAGCTTGTACACCAAGATCCCAGCAACTGTCTTTTGAATGATAACCGCAAACCGGGCCTAAGTAACTCACTAACTCGAATGGTAAAAAGGGGGAAAGGATATCAACCTTCTATCAAATCCAGACTTTGCATATGGAGTTTCACTAACTGTGAAAGATGCAACTTTAGACAACATACTCAACAAGCATGTAATTTAAAGCAATAATCTATCATCCTGTATCCCAAAACATATGTGGACCAGTATCCAAAGTAGCAACTAAACACTGAAATTAAAGGAAACATTCAAAAAAAAAAGTGCAGCACAGCAAATACTTCTGGATCAAGCCAATAAGCCACATATATTAAGGTGTATGGAAGAAAAACAACATACATCATTCTCATCAGACTTACTCATTGAAGCTACTGTGAAAAAAAAAAAAAAAAGAATGCTCAGGAGTTTAAACAACATAATCCATTTCTGGCATTGTACAATTCCAGCCTACAGAAAATTGCTGATAATGAGGAATTTGAGGCCCAAAACTCTTAAATCTCAAGGAATCAACATCAATGAGAACAAAAACAGATGGAGTCAATAAGATAAGTTGTGTCCATAAAAGTTAAACTGTAAGCCTAGACAACTGCATAAAACTCCTATTGCTTTGAAACTGTCCATAAAAGTTACAAGATTATTTGCATTATATGATGCCAGCCCACAGAAAATTGTCAACTAAGAAATGCGAGGCCCAAAACTCTTAAATCTCAAGGAATCATAATCAATGAAAAATAAACAAACAGATGGAATAACAAGATTAGTGGTGTCCCTAAAAGTTAAACTGTACAGCTAAACGACTGCAGAATACTCCCATTGCTTTTATACAAGCTTGATAGTCTGTGTGTTAAAAAAAAATCTAATACAACATAAAATTGAAAGAAAAATTAATAATTCAATACTTATCACTAGGGCACACACATACTAAATGGAAATGGATATCTTAACCTATACCTTCAGCAGCTTCACCAATTGATGGATTATTGTCAAGTAGAGCCTACATCAAAGACATAAGTACCTTTCAGTAACCATTCTCTAGAAGAAGATTTGCCAAATGGCAATTGATTAGTATTAGTAGCTTCTATAACAAGAAAAAGATATTTTATGAGTACATAGACTATATACCTTTTGTAATTGCACAAGCGATTCTACTGCTTCCCTAGATGACGCAATGAGATCTGAATATGCAGCAGATATGTCTTCATTTTCCTCACAAAACAAAGACCGGATCGGTTCCTATAACCAACAAGAATATTGTAACCACGGTATTCCAAAGTGAGACATGCAAATTAAGAATGAGTAAACCTTTAGGATTGAAAAACAATTACCTGAGGTAGCTTATTTGATTTAGAATAAGGTTTCTGTATTAAAAACCTTAGCTCAAGGGCCTTGTGCCATAGAGCCTACAAGAGTACAGAGTTTTTAATATTAGCACCAAGATTACCATATTCATAACATTCAAGCTTCGATAAGAAGCACCAATACGGAAACAAATACTATCCTGTTAATAAGAGCAGTTATATGTAAATCAAATCAGGATAGAACAAAAGGTCAGGAAATCTAAATCCATATTAGCTAACAACAACTGAATAATAACTGGGAGGAATCATACAGCATACTAAAGAGAGGCATGCAACATCATATTCACAAAGAAAAGGATGACAATATACAAGAAGTTGCAAAACATTGAAAAAAATGCATTTGTTCTGGCTGATTGCTCCAATGTACATCAGATATGTAACTACCTTCTGGTTCTTAATGGCCTGCCCCTTTACAAAATCTTCATCCTTGTGTCTCTTCAAATTTTGTATCAGACTCCTAAGAAGCAGCAATTTAAATTCAGTCACAACAAAATCAAAATAATTTAGCTGAGAGGCTAAGCATCGTTCCAACAAAATATGAATAGAGCTGGTATACAAGCATGAAATGCATATAAACCAGCTTACCAGCTTCCCATATAGACTCATTGAAAATTGTTAATAGTCAAAGGGCATCCCCCCCCCACCCCTCTCAACTCTCTTCCCTAACACCATCACTCAAAACTAGGAAAGCATTGACTATATAGATGATTTATCCCTTCAATTATTCATCATCTCCAACCACAGCCGGAAAAAAAATTAAAAATAAATAAATATGGATCCTGCAAAGTGCAAAGGTGCTGAAGGCTATATAGATCTTTCACCGTTGATATAGCATCTAAACTATTCAGAACTGCAAACAAGCTTTCCTAATTCCTATAAGCGTTACCCAAGACAATCCTCCCCCAATATTAGAAAATTGGACCAACCTTATGTACAGGCATAACAATTAAGAAAATCATACAAAAAATTTAAAAAAAAAAGTCACGCATGTATAAAACCATCATTTTTAAAGCATCACAATTCAGAACTATTTAATTATCTACAAAGAGTAATCGCCAAACTTCACATTAATTTCATTTAAATAACAAGCTAACTACTAAAAACTGAGTATCAGATTTTCAAAGAAAAGCAATCTTACTGCTCCTTTTTTTGAAGATCCCTGTACTCTTTTTCAAGTTCCTGCATTTCATCATCCTTTTGACCACCACTCAATAGATCACCAGGTTCTTCTTCGATGCCGTCCTCACTCTCACCCTCCTCATTTTCCTCTCCATCTGAATCACCATCAGAGGTCTCAAACTCATTTTCACTGATCTAGGTGAATCAAAAGGCAGTTAATTTATAATTAACCCAGCAAAATACCATCAATAGAACCTCAAAATTAAAATAAATAAATAAAACTGATTCTTGTCATAATCTAGTCACCTCTTTAACAAATCCATCCTCTTCTTCAGAACCCATTTCGCTTTCGCTTTCACTTTCAGGAGCCCGTTTCAATCTCTTTCGAGAGGAACCCATATCAAAATCCTACAATTGAACTAAAACCCACATTCAAACTCAATGTTTTCATATTTATATGAAACTATGAAGTAGTTTCTAGTTTTTATCATGGATATACAAGACCCAGTTACTAGAAATCATTAAACAGAATGACTTTCTTGAGTGTGGAAGTTGAAGAAAATAGTGTATGTAGCAGTGTAACACCCTTAACAAGTTAGATATGGAGATGTTGAGCATTAACTGAGCATCAATAACAGTTATATTTGCCCATGATTTTGTCATATTTTCAAACTAATACTGTTTAAGGAAGTGTATTATCGTCAGGCCCGTTCCTGAGGCAGGGCAGGAGGGGTAGCTACCATGGGCGTAGGTTAAAAGGCTCCAATTTTTATGGTTTGATATTTAAGTAAGGGTTATAAACAAAAGTCTGCAACACATTAACAACAACAACAAAAACTGCAAATTCTCCTCACTCCAAAATCTAGCAAAAAATAAATCAGCATAAACTACCCTAAAACCCTAATTATAGTCAACAGTTCCACAAACCCAACCCTAGAAGGCTAGAATAACCCTAGTACTATCAAACAAAATTAGCAACAACGCGAAATAAACCCGATTGTATATTTGAATTTCCAGTATTCAAAGGAAAAAAGAAAATCATACCTCAAAAGCTCTGCTCAATGGAGGAACGGCAGCACAAAAGTCACTGCAATGCCGATTTCAAGAGGTCACGATTCGACAGAGGAGGCGGAGGGTGAAACCGTGAAACTGTGAAAGAAAGAAGGGGTACTGCTGATTGCTCTTCCCCGGGAAATGCCTACTATCTAAACCTTGCACTTCCCCCTCTTGTTTTCTTTTTTTTTTTTTTTTTTTTTGGTAGGGTGCGTTTTTTTCACTAAAAACATTTGAGGTTTAATAAGCACTTTTTCCCCTTAATAATGCTAGCAACCTTCTTAATTTCCAAAATACAGTTCTTCTTTTTAAAAAATTTTAATCTACCGTCCATCCTAACACATTGGAAAAAAAATCATTTTTTTTCGCGATTTCTTGAATACGGACGGTTGTATGGTTTTTAAACCATACGGCCTGTTGTATGGTTAATAAACCATATGGCTGAAATTTCAAAGCGCAAAGATTCTATGTGTTGCAACAATAATGGCCCAAATTATTTTAAAACGTGCTCAGCAATAAAGGCCCAAACCCTTTGTATTATTTTTGCAGCAATAAAAGCCCAAAACTTTGTAAATGACGGTTTTACTTTATTGTTGTCCTCATTATTTTTGAATTTTGTCATCAATGCATGTTACTTCTTTCTCTCTCTTATAATCTCTATAAACCGCCATTTTTTTTCTTTTTAAGTTTCTCTCTGATACCTCCATTAATGTTATCATTTGTGCTTGTTTGGAGTATTTTTCTTTTGTAATTTGAGTTGCATTTAGGTTTTTCTCCTTCATTCGTTTTTTAATTGAAGTTTTTTCGTACTCTGTTTTGGTTTTCTTTTGTTCGATTTCTCTTCATCCACTTTCTTTATGATGCCAAAATTGGAGTATATTTGTCGTGGTGGCGAGAAAGGCACAACTATGTTGGTAAATGTTGAATCAGGTATGTGGGGTTACAAAGTGATTTCTTAGTGCAGGTTACAAATTATTTAGTGGGGTTACAAAGTGTTTTTGGTGAGGTTACAAAGTGTTTTGAGAGGGGTTACAAACTGTTTTTGGTGGGGTTATAAAGTGTTATTTGTGGGGTTACAAAGTGTTTTTGGTGAGGTTACAAAGTGTTTTAGGGGGGTTACAAACTGCTTTTGGTGGGGTTACAAAGTGTTATTTTTGGGGTTACAAAGTTGTTTTAATTAGGGTTACAAAGTGTTTTTGGTGGGATTACAAAGTGTTTTTGGTGGGGTTACAAAGTGTTTTTGGTGGGGTTACAAAGTGTTTTTGGGGGTTACAAACTATTTTTGGTGGGATTACAAACTATTTTTGGTGGGGTTACAAAGTTTTTTTAATTAGGGTTACAAAATGTTTTTGGTGGGGTTACAAAGTGTTTTTCGTAGGTTTCGAAGTGTTTTGGGGGGGGGGGGGTTATAGAGTGTTTTTAGTGGAGTTAAAAAGTGTTTTTAGTGGAGTTAAAAAGTGTTTTTAGTGGAGTTAAAAAGTGTTTGGGGGGTTACAAAGTGATTTCGACATGCTTTCATTTTTTTGGGATCCTGAATGAAGAAATTTCGAGAAAACGGCGCTATTTAATAACCTAGGGTTTTGTGCGTGCAGGTGATTTACAAAAACGTGCTTTTGCTAGTGTAGTACACGCGCGCGCCACATGATTAATTAACTGTGCGGCCAGCCGTGTGCAAAACGCGTTCATTTTTTTTATTTGGCATATAATAAACCGCTACTCCCAGTGGTTTACAAACAAAACCGCTACTCCTAGCGGTTTATGGTTTTTCTTTTAATTGAGCAGTGAGTGAAATGGGAGAGAAAGACTTCATTTTTTTAAGTATTGCAAAACCGCGATTTTACTAATGAAACCGCTACTGGTTGTCTGGTCGGGAAAAAAAAAACCGCTATGTAAAACCGTCTACGTGGACGATAGATTGGGAATTAAAAAAATAAGAACTGTATTTTGGGAATTAGAAACCTTCTTAGCATTATTAAGGGAAAAAATTCGTTTAATAATTAGATACTTCCTCCGTTTTTTTAGTTGTTACACGTTTGGAATATATGTGAGAAATAAAATAATAAAGTGTAATAACTACAAAATATCAAGTTCTAATTAGGTCTAAGTTGTAATCAGGTTTAAGTTTTTTAAATTTTTGATTAAATAAAATTAATTAAATTATTAATTAACTTAAATCACTCCTACACAACATAAATCAATTTTATTCTTATTTTGATAGATTTATTTTAGAAAAACACACTAAGAGTTAGATTGAATAAACTTATTTTTTTTCTTATATTATAAAATAAGAATGATAGATTTAAAATAATTTTCAATTCTAGTAACAATTAAAATTAAATAAAATTCTCCTGAATAATTTGTGATAAATTAGAATAGGTAAGATAATTTGTGATACTTTCCCCGGCCTACCCCATAATTGTTATAACATGTGCAATTTGCCACTATTCAAGGTCACTCACATATCTAATTTTTGTGTTTTATACGTGTAAAAAAATATAGTTATGTGAGATCTCATTGAATTCGTCTCAATGTGTAGTTTATTAAAATCTATTTTTTCAAAAAAAATTGATAAAACTTAGGTAAAGATATTAAGACTATAAATTATGCATTGCCATGCGTGAAATAAAAAAATTTGCATGAATTATGGAGTAGAGGGATTATTAATTAGTAATAATATGTCGTAGTACTAATTAATGAAACATAAAAATATCCACATTAATACATTGCTTCATATTCATCATCGGAGTTCTAACAAATTCCAATCATGTCTAATAAGTTCCAATCAGGTCGGATAAAATTCAAATAAGTTCAAGTTTAATAAATTGAAAAAAACGCACATGTGGTATAACTTTAAATAAAAATTGCTCAATAAAAAACTTTATATAAAAATGTAGTTAATTTTATAGTATTAAAATAATACTTCATTCGTTTTTAAATTGTTGCAACAAAAATAGGTATGTTTTGTGAAAGATAAATTCATTTGTTGCAACATTTAAAAAACGAATGAAGTATACAATAATATATAAAGTATTAAAAAAATAAAGGTTATTTGTTCGAAAGTTGAAAAATATGTCAAATTCACACTAATTCATATATATAATAAAAAAAACAAGTCTTTTCTCTTTCATTCGGTCATCCCACAATAATGAACAAAAGAAAAATTTTATTTACCATATTCTATTGGCTACCAAATTTCTACGATAATCAAAATGTAAAATTTTTATTTGATGAAATATATCAATTTGGATATCTATTTATAATGAATTTAAAATATTAATTTTAGTATTTTTGTTTTATTTTTTTGAATTTTATATTTTGTATTATTTTCATTTTAAAAAAGTTTAAAAATTGTAATAAATTTCTTTAATAATTAAAAGTGATACAAATTGAAATTTTAAAAAGTTTTGAAGGATACAATGAATTTTTCAAGGGGACATCATGACCCCCCTTAGCTCATATAATAAAGATCAATATATCTTTTATTTCTATTCGACAAATACTCAAATTTATTATTCCAAGCTGGCGCAAGATCTTAAAACCCTTAAATCAAATATGACACACCCGAATCAACTCCTAACCGGCTAACCCAATTATATTGTTGTACTCAACAATAACTTGATAGTATTAGTCACCCCCCATTATTTGGGCCCATGGCCCATGGGGTGGAATTTTTTATCCCGTTTCTCCAAGAAGCCTAGTATATTAAGGGTGTATACACTATACCTCAAAAATAAACTCGACCCAAAATTCGGCTGAAGATCTACCCGAAAATAACAGCGACCGACCTGTTATTGACCAAATGACCCATCATTTGAATGAACCTAAACTGAAAAGTATAATTTAAAGCCTTTTTTTTACGGAATCTCATTTTTTACTTAAAACTTTTTTAATAATACTAACCGACATGTTACTGAGCTGATCGACGGATTTGCCATGTATATAAGGGTACGTTCTCTTCATCTTAAAAAAATAAGTTTCAAGTATAATAAGTTCCAATCAATTCAGATAAGTTCATGTCTAATAAGGTCTAAATACTCCTTTAAAAAAATAAGTTTCAGGTTTAATAAGTTCAGATAAATTCATATGAGTTCAGTTCAGTTAAGTTCAGATCTAATAAGTTGAAGAGAACGCACCCTAAATCATGTCATATTTCTTTTTAAAAAAAAAGTTCTTTTAGATTAACTTATACCTAGTTGACGTAGTCGTTAGTTCGTTACACACTTAGAGGAAAAAATAGTCAATCTGGGATGCAAACAAGTCGAGTCGATTGAGTATGATCGAGCTCGAGTTGAGTTTTTTGTCCTTGTTCGAGCTTGGTTCGTTAAGTAGTAGCCTAGCATGAGCTTGGCTCGTGTTTGTAGGACCATGAGGCTCTAAACAAAGGAAATACACAAAAACCCCTAGCCGGCCCTAGTTTTTTTTTCTCCCCTTTTCTCCCTCATTTCTCTTGTTCCATTGGTGATTTTGAAGTTAAAATATGTATTGTTGTTTTAAATCTAATGTCTTTGCAGAGATATTGATTTGTAAGTGCCGTTTGCCTTTTTTATTAATATATAATCTCTTGTCTTTTGATTAAAAAAAATAAAAAACCCATGTATGAATTACCTTTTTATATTATACAAAGTATTTAGATTTGCATTGGTCGACCAATTATACACCAAAACATAAATTTTAATACAAACACTTCAATAACCAATTTATTTTAAATTCATCAGTATTTTAATTTTATGTATATAACAAGTTTCCTAACCATCATATTCAGCCAAATCTTTTCCATATATAGTCTTCCCACAATAAAATTTTTAACAAATTAAAATGACAAATATAAAATTTTTTTAAATTTTTTTATAGTGATACATGCAAACCTTAAATTTAATTTGCATATGTATAAGAAATTAAACTTGGTTTTTAAAAATGTTATGTTATGAACTTATGATCAATACTTACCTTCCTCCGTTTAATTAATGCTAATTACTTACAAACATTGGATTTTAACACTAATTATACTAAATAAAAAAATTAAGTCATATTGGATCCGATCGATTCGATGCATCTCAAAGTTTATTACGGAGTAATATATTATGTTTATAAATTTTTACAATTATACAATTAAAGCTATAATAACTGGATAAAAGAGTATAATGCCAATTGTGAAAAGTGAAATTTTAATTTCTAATTAAAATGAAATAGATACATGATAATTATTTTGAAATGCTGCATGAGTGCAAAATATATATGTTAAGTTTCAATTTAGGATGCGAATCAAACAAAGCCTTATTTTATTGAGATTAGTTGAGAAATGAAATGTTGCAATTAAAATGAAACATATAGAGGATTGTTTTTTACTAATGTTATACAATCTAGAACTGTAGCATATTAAAAAAATTCAAAATAGTTGTATAGTAAATAATGTATTATTATATACAATAATCTAGGTTCCACAAATTAAAGTCTACTGTTTTTACTTATTATATATTTTGCTTATTAAATACTCTTTTTGTTTTAACATGTTAGTTAAATATTATGGTTCAATTCGGGTGTTTCATTTTATTGGTTACATATGTAATCTTTCTTAATTCTTTTTTTTTTAATGCTATAATTATTCTTATTGAATATAATAATTTTTTTTTGACGTATTATGTATAGCAACCTTATTGGTTCCTAAATCCTATTAATTGATAACATTTATTATTTTGGTGTTATGGTCAAATTCTCTTGATTATAGTTAGCTCAAATAAACATAAGTTAAAGTTACAATAAATTATCATAATCATTTATTGAGGTTTTATTGGAATTAGTTTTTCTCTATTAAAATACCATGTACATATAATTATCCACACTACTTACTACTTAGATAGCTAAATAAACTTGTAAGGCTCAAAATGTAACAAGTAACAAATTGAAATGGGAGGGTAAGAACAAAGAATTATCGAGTTTCAAATAAATCCAATTAAATAAATAAAAGTTTGTAAAAAACAGCATTGCTTCTCTCATAAATTAAGTTCAGATTAACTCATACAGTATACTGATCCAAAGTTATAAACTCTGTTTCAAAGAAGTAAATAAGATAATCGATTTTTTTTAACCCACAAAGGACATGAAAGTTTTCACAAAAAAAAAACGCACTAATTTACTTTTAACGTTCTTAATAATCTAATTACGAAAAGAAAAAATGCAATTGGTTGGCCTTCAAGAGGGTGTAACTGATTTTTTTTATTTTTTTGGGATAAAAACCAAATAAAAAAAAGTTGACCTAAAGTAAGATGTTACGAATTAGAGATCAGCAAAAAACTATGTGTAAACCAATAATGTCAACCCATTCCCATGAAAGCTCAACCACATAATAAAGCATAATGATATCTCCCTTGATTGTAGATTATTTATTGCTTTGAATAAGGAGAGTTTGCATTAATTATGTTTCCTACGTTGAAACCTCTCACTCCCAACCTCAAATAACTCATTTTATATTATTATTACATACCATAGTAACTTACAACTTTGAATGTAATTAACTCATTTTTGACTCCATAATATTTGCATGTACATCTATCCCACTTGGGGTGCTTCTGATTCGTCTTAAATTTTCTGATATGATCTGATATGAAATTTTTTAACTATAGTTATTTTTATTGTTATAATTTTTCTTATTTGATCTGAATTTTCTGATCTGATTTAAATTTTTTTGAACTGATATGATCTTAATTTTTCTGATTTGATCAGAATTTTCTGAAAATAAGCACACAAGGTCCGTTTATTTGGGTGTAAAAAGTTTTCGATGTAAAATGATTTTTTATGGAAAATATTTTACGATGAAAACTCATCATTTTCATATAAATTTTCCAATGTTTACTTGAACTGAAAATACGTTACATTTACTCCCAAATTTGGAGGTAAATGTTTTCAATAGGGTGTAAAATGAGAATTCGGCCAAGTTTTACATTTTAATTTTTCACCCAAATAAACTATGTAAAATGGGGAAAAATATTTTCAGGAAATTTTTTTTCGCTCTAATAAACGCAGCCAAAGTTGCTTATTTAAGTTGAGTCAAATGCACTCTTGTTAGGGAAAAAGAAAAAAAAAGCTACGAGTAAATTAGTGTATGTACTTCAATTAGATTTACGACTTTAGTAAATTCGTATTATAAAATTTTTGAATCGCATTTTGAATCCCTTGCCAAAATTTTTGAATTGCATGATTTTATAAGAAAATTTGTCGTAAGTCGGAAAATTTGTATAAGATTAAATAATACTACCTCCGTAATATAATACTTGCAACAAGTGGACTAGGGGAGTTTCTAGGCAAAATTGTTAATGATGGATAAATGTATATTTTGGTAATTAAAAGTATGTGAGAGAAATGATATGTGATTAGGTGGAAAAAAGAAATTTAGGGTCCGTTTACTTTCATGTAAAACATGTTCGATGTAAAATAATTTTCCATGAAAAACATTTTACGTTGGAAAACTCATTTTCATATTAATTTTCCAATGTTTACTTGCACGTAAAATAAGTTTTACTCCCAAATTTGGAGGAAAATGTTTCCAATAGGGTGTAAAATTAGTTTTCACCCAAGGTTTTATATTTTATTTTTCACCCAAAGTAAACAATGTAAAATAGGAAAAAAGTTTTCAGGAAAAATATTTTTCGCTCTTGTAAACAAACCCTTAGAGTAAAAAAACAAAAACAAGTATAAAAGAGGTGGGAACCATTGGTAATTTAATGTAAAACTTTTCACCATAAAAAAGTAGAGAAATTCTTGAAAGTATTATATTACACTAACTAGATCAGCACCTGTGCGTTGCACAGTTTATACAAAATAATGATAATTAATTTTACAATACAAACTATCATTGAATTAATGTTAATTTAGAAAATCTTAATATAATCGAACTAAATAAAGATCAACGTAATATGCGTAGTTAAAAAATTATTTTGAAATATAAGTATTCCGCAGCCAAATGCATTATGTAAATGATAGAGGGATAAATAAAAATGTAATATTAGTTATTCCATCTTGTTGTTTTTCAAAGAAGCGAGACAACATTTGTTATAAATTAAAATAGCAATAATTAGTTTTGTTTTTTTTTGTTTTTTTTTAAATGATGATGTCATATTTAATTTTGTAGGGAAAATTTTCATTGAGGATTTGACATGTGTCCTTGATGATGCAAGCAATGTTTTGTTTTAATTAGTATAAATTATAGATTTTTGGAAAATGTTGCAAGCATTGTGTTACCAGGGAATATAATATTAGTTTTCTTTGCTTGCGATGCGTACGACAAATTTAAAAATTTTGTTTATAGTTTTTTATTTATTATTATTGTCAATGTATGTGGTATTCTTTTATTACGTGTTTGAATTCGGTCCAAACTGAAATTTTCTAGGTTCAAACTGAAACTTTTTAAAGCATGTTGGTAGTACATTTAAGTGTATTACATATGGATTCGAAAACAATGATCATACCGAATTAAATTAAAGATGATGATATAATTATATATTCAAATAAAAAAACAATTATTGATTAGTTTATCATTTATGGGAATAGATGAGTATTGATCAGTATGATTTATTTGGATGATATCCTTTTGCTAATAATTGATTAAACCTTTTTTTATTGATTGACAATTAAATTTGAGAGAATATTGTGTCAGACCAGTCTGATAGTAACGTTTCTGTCAGATCAGTCCACTAGACATGGACACATATGTGTTTAACCTAGACACATGTTGTTAAACCTGGACATGTATTAGTAGTCCTGGACACAGATTTGTAAACCTAGAAACATATTTGTAAACCTAGATACATATTGTTGGACCTGGACACATATTGTAAAATCTGGACATATATTATTGAACCTGGACACATATTGTCGAACCTGGACACAAATTTGTAAACCTAGATACATATATTGTTGGACCTGGACACATATTGTTAAATTTGGACATATATTATTGAATCTGGACACATATTGTTGAACTTGGAAACAAATTTGTAAACCTGGTAAAAAATTGTTTAACCTGAAAACATATTGTTAAACCTGGACACATATTGTTAAATCTGGACATACATTGTTGAACCTGAACACATATTGTCGAACCTGGACACATATTTGTAAACCTGATGAAAAATTGTTTAACCTGGACACACATAGTGTAATAACCCGAAATTTAGGGCCAGAAAATTTCGCGGTTATTAATTCTATTTATTTATTCTAAGTCCAAAAGGCCCATTAAATTTGGATTGTTTTATTTCATTTCTCACTCTTTTAACTCAAATTGGGCCAATGACCCAATCTTTCCCTCTCTTTTATGACTTGGCCGGTCCTCCCTTCTTATTTGGGCCAAGTATTATTTCTTTTGGATTTAATTTGGTTAATTAATTAATTAAGTTAATTAAATTAAATAATATTTTAAATTCCTAAACTAATTCAAACC
This sequence comes from Salicornia ramosissima, assembly GCA_951394345.1. Taxonomy (NCBI): domain Eukaryota; kingdom Viridiplantae; phylum Streptophyta; class Magnoliopsida; order Caryophyllales; family Amaranthaceae; genus Salicornia; species Salicornia ramosissima. Next base: position 46,349,681 of record OX596234.1, on the reverse strand, counting down.
TAGCCCAAACTACCTAACTAAGTCCACTCCCCTCCCCCTTTTTTCTCCTTCCTTTTCACGGCAACCCTAAAGAATTTTTAGGGTTTGTTTTTGTTTTCTTCTTCTATATATATTAGACTTAGCATGTTTATTCTATTTTTGCAAAAGCTCATAAACCCTAAAGAGAAACTTTTTTCTCCTTTCCTCTCAAAATTAGCCGTGCACTTCAAAGTCACCAAAGTGGTGATTTTCCTTGGAATTTTTAGCGATTAAAGGTAACTAGACTTTTCCTCTTAGATTTGGGTTAGTTAATTAGGATTAAATCATGAAAACGGTTAGGAAATTAAAGGAATTAGTATCATGTTAAGGTTAAGAATTTCGAACCATGTGATGAATTATTATGAAATTTTCTTGATCATTTTATGTAGTTTCTTGAAATCTTTAATTGTTTAATAATTATTTGTATGAATTTATTTCTTAATCAAATCTTATTATTTCTTGATGATTTTTTCGTGGGAGTTTCTTTACTGTTTCATTACGAATCATGATTTATTTCGTGGCAAAATTCGTCCTTTTATTTCTTATAATAATTTAATCTTTCAAACCGGTAAAACTGTCCAGATTTAGTTTACGAATTATTCAAGACACATAATCAATTCGTATGGCTACGAAATTTTAGGTGGAAGTCAGTAATAGTTTTTTACAGCTTTTTTTTGAATTTTCGTAATTTTTAAAGATCGTTTGCTATGGCAGAAAAATCTGAAACTGAATTCAGCCTAATCTGATTTATTAGTTATAAAATCACTTAAAAATAGTAAATGACGTTATTTTTGGACGAAATTTATGCACGTTAAACCTTGAACCTATGTCTAGCTTCCATCAAAATTTCCAGATTATTCGAGACCTTTTAACGGTGGTTCTTAATTTAATTCTTTAAAATCAGATTGTGTAAAATAGTGTGATTAAATTATTAAAACATGTTATTTTTCAATTCTTGGAATTGTTCTTGTTATTTTCTTTTGCCCTAAAATGCCGTGCATATTGTGTATATAAAAGAATGATTTTGATCTTGTTTTTACAATTAATCTTGATATATTGTGTTTATAGAATAAATTTAATGTTTAACATTAAGTGGTTATGAATTATTGATAATCATATTATTTAAATAATTGTGTAAAATTATGGTAATTTTGTCCTGAATTTTCGAGTGGTATAAAATATGAAAGGTGGAATTTTTTTTCTCATGTTTTAGGTAATTTATGTAGTTAATTGTATTTTATGTGGTATTAAGTTAATTATATGATTAATTGATGAATTTATGTAATTGTTATATTACTCCTAAAATGTCGTGTGGTTTAGTTCCATTGTGCTCAATTTTAGTTTAATTTTGACTTATAATAATAATGGGTCAATTTTAGGAATTAATATTATTATTATAATTATTACTTATTAAAGGAACTATCAGGGATAAGTTGTAATATGAAGGGTAATAATAGTATGACAAAAGGAATAAGTTGTAACATAATGATAAAAGGATTTCAGGGATAGTTATTATATTTGTCACCATAATATTTATTATCATTGTTTATTTAAGGAAGTCAGTAGGGATAAGTTACAATAGGAAGGAAAGTATAATAAAATAATAAAAGGGAAGGAAAGGAAACAGAGTAAAAGGATATTGAATTGTTTCGATCTCTGGCTAGGAAAGACTTGGTATTTAAGGTGGCCAACATACGTGCCGCACCTCTCTTTCCTGGGACTTCGAACATTTCATTCCCGATTACGGTCACCTAGTACTTCCAAGTATAAGAAAGATAATAAGTTAAGGACGCCCCTGCGATGATGCAAAGGTCATTAATCGGGCTAATAAGTATTAAGGACGCCCCTGCGATGACGATAAGGTCATTAATCGGGTTAAGTCGTTGCCACTGCCAGACTGCGGTATCTGCGCAGTTCTTGATTCTAAGATATGTAGTCGTCTAGGTAGTTCTCGCAAAGGAGGGCTATTTAGGGGTTATGGCCATAGCTTAGGCTTAGTTCTCGCAAAGGAGGGCTACGGGTGGGACGGAAAGGTTCACCCCGGCATGTTTTAGGAAGTTGTGGACGTAAAGGTTCACTACGAGCTATAAAGACCGGTCCGCCAAAAGTTAAGATGATATGATAAGTTATGATAAGAAGTTATGTTATGATAAGATATGATATAGTATGATATGTTGTGGTATAAAGATAGCTAAGTTATATGTATATTTACACTATAAGATAAGAATGAAATGGAATGTATTAGATGATATGTTTAAGTCTTCCGCTGGGTACGTCTGTATAAGTATAAGCACGTCGTATGTATTGTAAATGTATATTGTATGTATAAGAATGAGTACGTATTTGTATGTATTTGTGTATATGTATATGAACCTGTATGTTGTACGTATTTCGTATATGTTTTTTGTACGTATTTCTAACCGTATTTTGCAGGTATTATATACGTATTTTTATACGTATCCTGTATGCATTTTTGTACGTAATGTTATATGTTATGTATGGTTTTCATGAACGATTCCATGCTATTATGTGGTTAGCGGTCCCTCATTTAAGCGGGACAGCCTAGTTACTCGCCACTGACGGTGGACCCCCCCATTTCAGGTGATGATGCAGACGCATAAGTGGGCTCGTATGGATCGGGTTGTGAGATGTGATGAGATTAGCTTAGTGAACCCATAGTCTAGTTATGTTTTTCTATTTATTTATTAAGTATTTATCCCGGCTTGTTGGGATTAAACAACATTTCAATATGTACTTTAGAGTTTACTTTTGGATTTTGAGACTAGTAGTTATTACTTTAATTAATAAAAGATCAATTGTATTTAGAATATGTTATTTTTGTTACGTTTATGCTTAGTAATGATCCATTTGTCGATTTCCATCGTAAATCGACAGTCTAAAAAGTCGGGTCGTTACACATAGTGTTAACTCTGAACACATATTGTTAAACCTAGACACATATCTGTCTGACTTGGACACATATTGTTAAACCTGAAAATCTATTTATAAACATGATGACATTTGTAAACCTGGTGAAACTTGTTTAACTTGGAAACATATTGCATGTTAAACCTGCTGGACAAATATTGTTGAATCTGGACACATATTTCTTTGACCTAGAAACATAGTACTAAACCTGGTTCTCCTCGTGATTTGTAAAAAAAATACAAGTGTTGAACGGTCCGACGATCGGACCGTCCGACACAACACTTTCACATTAAATTTTCTTATAGTTTTAAAGGAGGAGAGACACTTTTAATGTAGATCTCATCGTTGTCGCCACCACCAGCTCCTCCCCTCTTCCCTTATATAATAGAGATATGTAAAGCTCCAAAATTTAAAAAATATAAACTTAAATAAATATTAATTAGGTCAAATGAATCCCTAAAAAATCAAATGAAACATAATTTTAGTGCTCTATCCATTTCACTTTGTTAGATTTCATTTTGTTAGTTACATTTGGTCCATTTGGAATCCTTTGATAAATCATTTTTATTGATCCAAAATATTTATTAATGCAATGTTATGGTCAAATCAATATTAACTGTGATGGACTACAATAAATAAAAGCTACGTTAATTATTATGAGTCATGAGCGCTAATAAATGTATTTAAATAAACATTTTTCAATAAAAATAATACTCCTAGTAATTATTAATCTCATTACCTATTTATCTTAATAAGCGCGAAAGGTTCCAACATAACTATAACAAACGACTGAAGTGGGGGAGTACGCATTCTAAAATATAATTTTATTCTACCTATCTCCAAATTTTTGTACCATTTTTCTTATTTGATTGTCCTAATTGATCTTTGCTCCATTATTTTCATTTTTCACCACTTTTTTCTCATTACTTTTTCTATACATATACTAGATTAGTCCCGTGCTATAAACAGTTTTATCAAATAATATTTGATAAAATTTTAAATTTTGTTAGACAATGAGTCAATTGAAAACAAATATGGAGTAGATAATATAAAATCATTACATTAAAAAAAAGATTTTATGAATTTTTTAATGATTTGAAAAATGATAAAAGAAAGAAAATATTATGATATAAAAACATTATATTATTGATTAATTGCATTTAGAAAATGGAAGAATAGAGTTAACGATATTCATATTTTCAAAGTATGTTAAATAATAAGGAAAAGAAAAGAAAAAAAGGAGAGAGAGAAGATGATGTCATAAAAAAAAATTAGAGGAAAATTTTTGATTTACAATGCAAGTTTACACGTGTACATCCTTAAATGATAATGATGTCAGCAATATTTTATTTTAATATACTCCCTACAATATAGATATAGATGGTGTGACACACACACAAGCCATTATTTTCATTTTTGTATCATCTCTAATTTTCTGATCCCTTGACTTGTGAGATAAGCCTAAGGGGCAAAGAAAAAGGATTGAGAGAATACCATTTTAGATAATGTATTAAATACTTGCTATTATACGAGTACAAGTGTACAATCCTTAAGATTGTATGCATCAATATTCTATATTACTATGTTATTATGAGTTTGGGAAACTGTTAAAGAAAAGCAACTTACTATAGTGAATTAGTGATAATTAATTTAATTAATTGATTAATTAATTACTAATTATTAAGGGGTACATGACATGAGGTTACAAAAGGGGGGAAATTAGTCAAAGAAGAAAGTAAAAGAGGGGACATGATTAATTAATTTGAGAGAAATATTAAAAATTATTATTTATCAACCCGGTGGCCAGTGGGTAGACTACTCACTACTAATAAAAATAATAAAATATTATTTATCATTTGAGTTGGAATCCACTATCAATATTAACCGCAATACTTATTTAATGGTGGACAGTCTACCTAGTAGGTATGACAATCCCTCTATTTTAATTTAGTTGTTATATTTTGACTTGTAAGATTATTCACATTTGGTCTTTGACTTTTTTTTAGTTTTATAAGCGTAAGAAAAAATATAGTCATAATAGATCTAGTTTAATTCGTCTCAACGTGTACTTTTCAAATATATAATTTTTATAATTTTTTGTTATGTGTATTTCAAGATATTTTTATTTAAAATTGTTTCTCAAAAGATGTGAAAAAATGAATGTAACAGTTACTCCGTAAATTGGGAAGGAGGAAGCAATAAAATTTGACCATTAATGAAGGTAAAATAATAATAATTAAAAAAAAAGAAAAGCATGCAATAAGTGAGAAATATATAAAGAGAAACGCATGCCCACATTTTTCTAGTGTATGTATAAATCAGCATATGATTTGAGCATCCAACAAAAAAGAGTATATATAGGAGACACCTTCTCAAAAAATAATAATGCTCCCATTTTAAAGTTTTTTAAACTCATGATTAATTGATTATAGTCATAGCAAGTCATTTTTAGAGAGAGAGAGAGAGAGGGTTTTAGAGAGAGAAATTGAAGAAATTATAATGGGAGATGATGATGATAAAAAACATGAGTTTTGGGGTTTGAGTTTAAGCTTGAAACCTCCAACAACACATCTTCTTCATCAACGTGATGATGATGATTATCACAAGCCTTTATGCAAGAGAGAGTCTCAATTCTCAACCGGTATGTATATATAAAAATTCTATCATCCCATCACCTTTATTTTCTTTTAATTAGAATTGTTTTTAGTATAGAGGTGTGTATGGGCCGGGCCGGGCCGGTAGTAGGGCCATCTTGGCACGGCACGATTCAATTGGGTCTAGCCCTGCATAAACCAGTCAAAATTTAAAAGTTTTGCACAAACCTAGCACGAGTACGACAGACCAGTCCACTCGGTTTTTTTTGGGTGCGAATGAGCCACAAAAGGCCGGGATGAGAATCGATCTCAAAATCAGCAGGAATCGAGAGGGAAGCTCTAACCACCTGAGCTATCCCTCACTCCCCCCACACGTTTATTTTGGTTAAAATTTCGTAATATATTAAATTACTCATTGTAAAAAAAAAGTATACGGCACGAGCCAGCCCGACACGAAACATGGGCTGAGTCGTGCACAAGCCTTATTTTTTTTTACAACGTGACACGAGTCCCCGACACGACATGCTGTGACACAAGACACTCGGGCTTAATTGGCACGTCGTGGCACGGACCATGCACACCTTTATTGTTTTCAACTAATTTAATAAATTCGATCAATAATTATCAATGAATTTTAATTTTGAAACATAATATTTGCAGATGAACAAAGCTCAAAAATGCAAAAAATTAGAAAATCAATGGTGGTGATTGATTTGGAGGAAGAAGAAATAATAAAAGGCAAATTATTAGTAGGTTCTCCAAACAGCACTTTATCATCAAGTGCAACAACCACCACTGGTAAAAAATTGAGTGGTTTAAATAATGGAGAGCAGAGAGATCAGAGGATCATCGAGGGCGATGAAGAAGACGATGCCGACGGTGGCAGTGGCGGCGGAGGCCGTGATGGTGGTGGTGTTGGCGGTGGAGAGAGAAAGAAACTGAGGCTGAGTAAGGAACAAATCATGGTGTTAGAACAAGCTTTTAGGGAACACACCACTCTTAATACAGTCAGTTACATTTCTCTACTTTTTATTGAATTTTCTTTAGCTTATAAAAATCTTTTTTAAACTTGTTTTCTTTCATTTGTATATTAATTCATTAACATAAGATATGGTTTTCTACATTCCTAATCAATATTGGCATCAAATTAGTAAGGGTCGGTTCGGTATCGCTCTTTGTTTTCTGTTTTTTTGGTTTTTTGTTTTTCAAAACTATATAATATATATCATGTTTTAAATAAAAAAATTGGTTAATCTTATTAAAATCATAATATATTTTTTTTGAAAACTGACAACAGAAAAGTGGAAGCACCTCTTTCTTGTTTCGTGTTTTTCGTTTTTTAAAAAATAAAAAAATGATGCCAAACAAGCTCTAAGATTTTGGTTCTTTTATGAATGTAATTGTTTTTTATTTGTTTTCTTTTTTTCTTCATAAATTAGGCTTCAGTCTCGAGATGGGTCGTGTTTGATTTTCTGTTACCTTTAAAATTCATATAACGTATATGGTTTCACATGTAGAGTTTTGCTTCTTTATTTATTTATTTTTTTTACGTTTTAAAATGGTGTTTACGTTTTGTATACATGATCTTTTGGTATGATTTGTTAAAAAAATTATAAAAGATGATATTAAAAACTAATATTGAGACAAATTTAACAAGATTTTATATGAATATTTATTTTTTTCCTTAGTCAAACTTTTCTTGTAACCGAAATTACTATGGCATACAACATGAGGAAACAGATAGAGTGTTAAAATCATGTTATTTAATTAGGCTTCAATTTCGAGATGAGTCGTGTTTGATTTTCTCCTTTAAAATTCATATAACGTATTTCACATTAGAGTTTTACACTTTTACATTTTGTTAAAATGATGCTAAAGGTTATTTTTTTATTAAAAAATTATGAACAATGATATTAAAAACTAACATTGAGACAAATCTAATAACAAGATTTTTTTATATGAACTAGTTTTTTGGACCCGTGCAAAGCACGGTGAATATTTTTAATTGAACTTTATATTTTATATAATTTTGAAAGTATTAAATAGAATGAGATAAAAAATGACAATGACTAAACGTGAGAAAAATAAGAAGGCAAAAACAACGTTTTTTTTCAAGAAAATAGTCACTTGTTTTTTAATATCAATGATGGTTATTTGTTGCATGTAATATCTTTGATGATTTTTAAGAGGTGAATGATATTATTTTTTTTAAGAGGCCAATCAATGTACGTATGTTAATTTTTTTCACTTTTTTTTTCTGGAAAACAAAAAGATGAATGAAGTTACTCTACAACTAAAAAGTTGACATGATAATGAATGGAAAAGGGGATTGGATGAAGAGGTACACTTGATAAGTTGATGTAAGAAAGCAAAGATGAAGAGTTGAGAGAGAGAGAGATGCCATGTGTCAAGCAAAGATGAAGAGTTGGGAGAGAAAAATGCCATGTGTCACTAGGATAGATTGGGGGAGAGTTTTAATATGATAGGTATAGATTATTTTTCTTAGTGAAACTTTCCTTGTAACCAATTCCTATCGCGTACAACATGAGGAAACAGATAGAGTATTAAAATCAGGTTATTTAATTCGGCTTCAATCTCAAGATGAGTCGTGTTTGGTTTTTTGTTACCTTTGAAATTCATATAACGTATTTCACACTAGAGTTTTACATTTTGTTAAAATAATGATGCTTACGTTTATTTTTTTTGCATATCTTCGGGTATGATTTATTAAAAAGTTATAAAAGATGATATTTAAAACTAATGTCTCGATAGAAAAATCTAACAAGATTTTATATGAATATTTTTTAACCTTAGTCAAACTCAAGAGTATTAAAAATTGGGTTATTTATCCATTTTTATTTGTAATTTCCCAGAAGCAAAAGGTTTCATTGGCAAAACAAGTTAATCTTAGGCCAAGGCAAGTGGAAGTGTGGTTTCAAAATAGAAGGGCAAGGTAATGTCAAACTAATGTACTACCTATATCATTTTCTAATTGGTTTATATATCCTTGAAAGTTTGTGCATAAAAGTGAAAAATAATTTTGAGCATTTGATTTGTTAGACTACACAAGTAGCTAGGTATACATTTTGGTTTATACCTCTTCACATAATTATACTCCCTATGTTATTTTATTTTTTTTACAATTATTATTGATGATTTATACATTATAAAAAAAGAGTTTATACAAAGTATAATTTGATTTATTTCATTGAAATTAAAACACATGATTGGTTGGATATAGTTTTTCATTTGAATTTAGCTTAAAGTATATGGATCGGTATGCAACGTCGAAGTGCCTTGGTTCCGTTTCAGTTGGTTCCAAATTTCCTAGTGATCCTTGAATTCACAGTCTCGAAACCCAACCTCCCCCCTATAAAGTTAATTTTCTAATTAATTTTTCTCTTGTAAAATTTAGAAAATTTTCAAATTTCCCCTATAATTTGGAATTATTGACCCTGTTAAATTTATCAAATGCATTTTGACCCCACTAAACATTTTTTCTAGATCCGCCACTGACTAAATACGGAGTACATGCGTACTATTCTTGCTAAGTAAGCGTTAAAATTGAACATCAAGTCATTGTCTAAATAGTGGAGCGTTACCTTTCTTCTGTCAATGAATGCTGAGTTTCTTACAGAAAACGCCATTGCTCCATTAAAATGGATTCAAAGATTCGGACATTTGTTGTTCTCATTTGAGGAGGATCTTAAATTAGCTGTCTAACACCCACATTTATACAACAAATTAAAATCAATCAATAAAATCATATAAGTAATTATTAATAGGGAGTAAAGTCTAACTTATTGTTCAACCTTATAAGATGACCAATTATCTACCCTTGAGAATAAATGCAAATATATATACTCTTATATTTTTTTTTTACAAGAGAATAAAGACAAATGTTTATCTTACCAACGCCTAATTATAATTCACCCATTTCCATTTATCAATGCATATTTGAATATTAGCGTGAATTAACGGCAAGTGATATTGACACTTCATTTTTTCCCTTGACTTTGACAATCAACTTTGTGAAAGCACATTTCTTTATACTATATTCACATATTGGAGTGCGAGTTAGGATCCTCTCTATTTCTTAGAGGAAATGGAGAGTCTATTTCCTTAATCAATGGTTGGAGATGCGTTAAAGGGAAAAATAAGGGGGATTTTTGAATTTTTTTTATAATTATTCTAAATTAGGTGTCATCATCTAAAGGAGGAAATGGAGAAGATCCATTCGTGGAGTGTCTAAGAAAAAAGTGGAGTGTCAAAGAAAAAAGTGGAGTGCCAAAATCACTTGCCGTTAGTTCACCCTAATATTCAAAATCACTTGTTCACACGCAGAAGACTTATCAAATTTTTTTTCTTCTAATTTTATGGCCTAAATAACGCCAAAGGCTACTTTTATTATCAAATTGTCGTTGGACTAAGTTTTTTTTTAACCAAATTGTCGACTTAGATCTACTTTTTTTTCCCAAAATCTAGACTGTCTGGTTAATTGGTCGGTGGCTAGCACCACCCAACTTAATTGATTCTCCAAGACAAACACATAATAAGATGATGCCATAAAAAAAAAAAAGAGAGACCAAACTTATTCTACTCAACATTAACCTTTTATGGTGATTGGAATCTAGCACGGTGTAATTAACAAAAGTGATAGTGGATTAGTGGGATATAAAAAGCATTTAAAATTAACATAGGGTAGTAATTACAACATTTTGAGCAAAATGATAATTGATATTTAGTTGTTTTTTAATTTAAAAATTCACTATTAATTATAAGATTTCACTATTAATTAAAAAAAAATAGCACTTTGTCCGTTTAAGATTCTTTGTTATGTTTTTTAGATACAAGGAGAGATTTACTTACGTGAAAAATCTTTATTATATTTCGTATATAATTAAGAAAGAAAAAATATTCATATGAAAATTTTGTTAGATTTATCTAGATGCACAGTTTTTTACACATCAACTTTTATAATTTTTTATACTTGTAGAATATAGTGAAAAATATATATGTATGAAAAAGTGCATTGGAAACTATAGAAAAAACAAATGTAACAAACATTTTGAAACTGATGAAGTTTTTGCATTGGACAGTATCATAAGGTAGTAATTGCAACCAATGAAATGTTATTCTATATGTAAGAAACAAAATGAAACACAATAAGCAAAATATGTACAAATATTGTGAAACGGATAGAGTAATTCATAACAATTGTAGGCAGTAGTGGAGCCAACAGGCTGGCGAAGGTCTTGGCCCGAAATTCAGTACAAAAAATTGGTCAATTAACGACGGATACATATTAATGACGGGCTTAAATCCCGTCGCAAATGTCTTTAATGGCTTTTTTTTGAGCCCGTCGCTAAAATTCACCTAATACTTAACCCAAACTCTATTAGAAATGACTCATTTACGACGTGATTGCGACGGGAAAAATCATTTGCGACCCCCTTTTCTGCGACGGGGTCATATTTTTACGACGGAAAAATCATTTGCGACCCCCCTTTTCTACGATGGGGTAAAATTTTTGCGACGGGAATTCCCTTCGCGTACAACATCTTTTCTAGTAGTGATTGTTAGTATATGTCAATGAGGATAAACAATAAAAATATAGTACTCAATTGTTTGATTGATTGTTTATACTTCTGTAAAATTCTAGCTCCGCCACTAATTTATAGATGAGATTAGATTTGAAATATATTTTAGCCAATTGGCTACATTTTTATTTCAAATTAGCACAAATACTTAAAAAATGCATAGTAATAATGTTGTGTTTCCCATGTGATTTGATATGTAATCTCAGGACAAAGCTGAAGCAAACAGAGGTGGATTGTGAGTACTTAAGAAGGTTTTGTGAGACCTTAACAGAAGAAAACAAGAAACTACAAAGGGAGGTGCAAGAGTTGAGAGCCTTAAAGAAGGTTTCTCCTGAAAAACCCTTGATGCATACAAATCATTCTTCAACAACCACCCTCACAATTTGCCCGTTGTGCAAAAGTGTTTCCCCCTCTTCTTCGGCCGCAACGAAACCTCAATTAGGTGAAAGGGCACAGCGTCCGGTGGAAGTATTCCACCGGACTGTCCCATTTAACCTAAATAATCTCTCATTGACGTTAAATAATTAATAACCAAATGTTCGATGCTCATATCACCCGTTCATAATATATGGACATTATATTATTAAAATAGTAATTAATTATAACAATGGAGTAATTACCAAGTTTATTGGTTTGATTATGGAACTAATTAATAATGGTATATAAAACCATGGGAAAAAAAAAATGTTTTGAGGATATTCAATTAGTGATGGATATTATTATTAATTTATTAGTTAACAAAAAAAGTTTGAAAGATGAGTGGCATCTTGCTTAGTTCAGCTTTGATGACACAATGTATATACAATGATATGGAAGTATATCTATATATATATATATATATATAGTCTGATTCATGCAGTATTTTCAGTTTGTATTTCTGTTGTTTATTTAATTAATTAATTAATTAAATCTTATATCCCCTGAAAAATGGTAATTGAAAGTGCTGGATCATGTTGGATTGAGATTCTCTTCCCTTTTTGGGACAAGTAAGCTTAGGGCTTAAAGTTATAAATTATGGTGGATTGACAACACTTTTTAACAACCTTTGGGATTAGGATTGGGTAGCATGCATGATTGAATTTCAGGAGATTTTATTCCAACAATAACTCAGCAGTAAGTTAAGATCATCTTATTATAAGTCGGGGACATTGTTATATATACCTGGTGGGTAATTAACCTATTGCTAATATAATATTAAAATATTACAGAGTAAAAAATATATTAGGTTAGCTTCTACTATCAATGTATATGATCAACAGTTTCAATTAGTGGTGGGTAATCTGTGTGATATCTTAATATATCTTTACCTGTTAAGCCAATTTGAATAGGCTAATGATTGCAAAACCAGCAAACCAGCATTGGTTGATCTAATCTAAACTTTAATCAAAACCTGAATATATATGAAATCAACCAAATCTAAACCATTCAACAGGAAGTATATAAAATTCCAAGAATAATTCCTCTTAATATTGGACCTATTGCCATGATACTCCAAAATTCCAAGAATAAGGCATGTTCTTTAGGACTTAAAAGCTACAGTAATCAGATCAGATCAGACATTTCGAGCATTGTTTATTATTATTATTATTATTATTATTATTATTATTATTATTATTATTTCGAGCATTGTTTTTTCGCTCGACATTTTCCGATGACTGTTTTCGGACTGACTTTTTCAGCGTTGATTATTCGGCCGACTTTTCCGGCAACGATTTTCGGGACGAGTTTTCCGGGCGACGGTTTTCAGGACGACTTTTCCAACGACAGTTTTCGGAATGACTTTTCCGGCGACGATTTTCAAGCCGAGTTTTTCAGCGACGATTTTTGGGACGACTTTTCCGACGACGGTTTTCGGACTGACTTTTTCCGACGGTGATTATTTGACCGACTTTTCCAACGACGATTTTCAGGCCGCGTTTTTCGGAGACGACTTGTCCGACGATGGTTTTCGGAATGACTTTTCCGACAGTGATTATACGGTCGACTTTTTCAGTGACGGTTTTGGAGTCAAATTGAATGAAGGATTTGAAAAGAATGAAAAGTAAAATACTGAAGAAGTGAAATGAAATGAGCTTGAGGCTTTGGGCTCATTAATTTTTGTCCCTAATAAAAATAAAAATAAAAAGTTAAAAATAAAAATAAAAATAAAAATTGGTTATAAAATAAAAATAAAAATAAACATAAAAATAATAAAAAATAAAAATAAGAATAAGAATAAGAATAAAAATAAAAATAAAAATAAAAATAAAAATAAAAATAAAATCAGATCAGTAAAACTCAAATCAGATCAGATCAGATCTGATCAGACAAACTCAAAACAAATCAGATCAGATCAGACAAACTCAAAACAAATTAGATCAGATTAGATCAGTCCTAAAGAACAGAGCCTAAGTCACCGGCAAATCCGCAAATTATTACTCCGTAGTCCTGATAAGGCATTGAAGGCTTGAAGCTAATAGGAGTACGAGTATAGAGTATTTGTACCATTGCTAAAAAAAAAAGGGGATTATGTAGTGCATGTTCTCTTCACTTTATTTTCAGTACGTAATGAATATGATTATTCCGAAATCAACAAACGGTTTATTTCTATAAGTTCAATATTAAGTTCCAGAGAACACAACCTTTTATCATGACAAGCTCTTGGAAGCTTGATTTTATTCTATTTTATAATATAATTGGTACTAGGTTATGAACCGGACCCTACGACAGATTACCCGTCCTAATTTAGACAACACATATTTAAAAGAAGATAGATAAGGAATACTCACAAATGCATATAGTAAAATTCGAACCTAAACTTTAGGTTTGACATTCGCAAGACTTAACCAGTAGGCTAACACTCGCACCTCTTTTGAAAGCTCTACTAGCTTAGATAATTAACATTATAAAAAATCAATCTATTACTCCATATAAAGAAAGGACAGACTGGAAAAAAAAAACCTAGTCCTATCTATTCTTTCTAAAAAAACCCTTCTCATTTCTCCATTGTTTTAGGGCTACTGTCAATCTTGATGGTAAGCCCTCTTTTCTCCTCTCTCTATTTTTTTTTATATATTGTTTACAATAAGGTTTTATTTTATTCTCTTTATGAGATTTATTTTTTTCTCTTCATGAGACCTATAATTTCGGTATACTGGATTTATCATCCTCCTTTGTGAGATCTTTTTCGTCCATGTGTGTTTGTTTTTCTCTAAAAATTAATTTGTTGATGGAGGTTTACGTGGGATCACAACAGATTTTTGTACTTCTACTACATTAAAAAAAAAATTGAGTCAAGATGTACTTCAAAACTATTTTAGATCAATAGAACCCCTTGTAAAAAGCTATATGAATAAATAGCAATGTGAAAGAAGAGCGATTGTACCAGGCTACCAGCAGATCTCTCTTATAGCGATCTATGTTTTGTCACAGTTGATTTTAATTTGATCCATTTTGATATGTATTTTATTGTTATTGGTTTCTATTGTAGATGTCGTATTACTTTCAATTAATGAATTAACTTCGCGTCCTCACCCTTCAAAAACAAAGGTCAGACTGCCTGGGCAGTGGGCACAAAGGCAAAACAGAGAGTCAAAAACAAAATAACAGAGTTGGCAATGTTTCATGATCACTTATCCTGATGCAAACAGTGATATTGTCACGCTTTTCGTTCAATTCCTAACACCACAATGTACAATTTTCTATAATAATGTAATATTCATTGGAAAAAATAACAATTGTATGAACAACACTCCTTAATATTTAAGTGATATCCTAAATGTCTCATCTGATACAATGTGTCAATGGCTAGAGCTTATAAGTTCTACTGTACAAAATCTTAGAAATGTGAGGCAAATGCACAAGGGCAGACAAGGAACAAATTTTAGCACTCTACTCTAGATTATTTTTGGCATTTTCTCCTAACTAGTGGAACATAGAAAACTAGGTTCTCATGAGTGCCAAAATAATTTTTAGGCTGAAGGTATAAGTAGATATCTACCAAATGATCATCTTGCAAAGTTGAGTCTTCGGAGTAATCACACTGTATTCGCTGTATCGGCTAGACAGCGAAGTATACAGCCTAAACCAGCTTTCTGAGTCAGCTTTTCGTGTATTCTGAGACATTGTTCACAGGTTGGACGATCTCCAGTTGACAGACCTCTGTACAAATACCTAAATTTCAAAAGCAGAACTTTCATTTGAGTTGCTTCAAACAATGGAACTAATGACAGCAAGAACAGAATATAAAAGATCCAATTATTTTTACTCTAAGGGTGCGTTCTCTTCTAACTTATTTTTATCAATTTTCAGGTTTTAATGGGTCAAGTCAAATCAAGTCTTATAAATTTCAATCAGATTTATCATGTGTCATAACTCATAAGTTTCAATCGGATTTCATATGTTTCAATTGGGTAAATAACTATTGAGTGTGAAAGGTGATACATATGTTAAGAGATACTTGTAATTTTTTATTTGGGTAGAATAAATAAAGAGTAAAATGAAATTGCGGCTTCCATGAAAATTATTGTTCTTTATAAAGTTTTTTATTTGGTACCCAACTTTTTTTTTTACATTCTGTGCATTAATTTTGTTTAAACTATTAGCCAAAGTTCGTACAACAGTTTCAATTAGATTTATTCAGGTCTTATAAGTTCCAATTGGGTTTTTTCAGGTCTTTTAAGTTCCAATCAGATTTCATCAAGTCTTATAAGTTCCAATAACATTTCATCAGTTCCAACCAGGGTTCATTAGCTCTTATAAGGGTCAATCAGGGTTCATCATTTCTGATCAAGGTCAATGAGGTTTCATCACCTCGAATAAGGGTCAATCAGGGTACATCACCTCGGATAAGGGTTCATCACCTCTGATCAGACTCAATCAGGTTTCATCCGTTCTACGATCAGGTCTCATCAATTCTGATTAGGGACTATTAGGTTTCATCAGTTCTAAACTTCTAATCAGGTCAGGTCAGGATATTGTTTCATAAGATGAAGAGAATACATACTAAGACGGTTGAATTGTTACAGCTTCTAGAAGTAAAAGGAGTTAATATCTATCAAAACTCCCATCTCACATGAGAACATGTGAAAATGAGGGTTCATGCATAGCTACACTTACATTTTTCTATACTTCCCTTGGTCACTACTCATTACCCACTCATCTGAAGAAGTCGTTAGTCGTATGCTAATAACAATGACACCCCTTATTCCAATTCCAAACACCAATGAAGGGGAATGAGGAATTTGTAAATACAAAATCTTATGTAATGGACTCAACCAGCTGGTTTTCAAATAACAGAAAACAAAAGAGAAGAAAATGGCAGCAAACAGATTGAAGCTTTTTAATTAATGAAATAGATGAATACAGGGCAGCTTTAGGCTGCAAGTCTCTCAAGTGACTTGGGGTCACAGCTCTCACAATGAACTTACTAATTTGATAATTTCCGCTCTTCTCCCTCACCTATTATATACACTCTAATGCTCCAATCCCCGAAAAGGTATTCTGATTTGGTGTGTTTAGGTGGCAGCTTCTGCCTTTTCTTGTGCAGAGCTACAGAGGTAGTGAGTGCATTGTAGTAGTGGTATGCTGTGCATTCTTGTCTCCTTGGGTGCTGACTTGGTTTTGTCTCTTTCTCCTCTATAAGTTTGGACCACAGTGGGTTTACATGGCTCTATTACTTCTTATGAGAAGTCTAAAGCAGGAGCTTAAATGGCTAGACGTTACCCCTCTTATTTGACTATCATTGACAGTGCCTTTATATGAGGGTTTAAAAGAAATAAAAGTGGAATTGAAGAGATCAGTTAACTACAAAGAGTTGGAGAAAGGTGAGAAGGGAAGAGGATTAGAAAAGCTAGGTTGCATTGAATCAGGACAGGGACAAAAACAAGTACAGGGACTGAAAATGAAAAATTTGAAAATTGAATGACAATAAGTACGCTGTGAATATTAACTAAAGCATCGTTATTGTCCCCGACATAGGGACAAATCAGATATGGAGATGACGTCAAATAAAGTACCCGTATTACATAGTAGGTAAGTGAAGGGGAAAAAGAATTTAGGGAAGGGAAAACACAAGCCCACATTTCCCTTCTTCTTCCCACTTAATGCTACCAATCGAAGACACTGTTCAAGTCTAAATTAAATCATCGTAGTTCCATCATCCGAATTTCCAATACATCTCCCCTCATATATTTCCCATGATAGTATTACTTTTCCTACATCAATATAAAAATGGAACTATTAAGTTGTAAGTTCAGGCATATAATTATACTACATAACATAACCATGCTTCAGTTTCACAAACCCCATCCTCTGGCATCAAAAATAAAGTTGAATGGTAAATATACCATGTAACAGTTTCACATGCCCACTTTGACCAGCACCTCAAAAGACTGAAGACAGTCATGAATATGCAACATCAGATTGAAATCAATTTTCCCAGCATGAGAAACCAAGATTAGCGAATGCACTATTCCTATCATGTATCTTTAAACTTTAGTGAATATCAATGTTCTCCCACAAGTCTGCAACGAGGGTAATAACCTACTAGCGAAATTATGGTTATTTTTGAACTTCCTTTTCATTTTTGCTTCTATCTCACCAAATAATAACTGCAGGCACTATACTGTTCTTCAAGGAGTGCAAGACTACACAATAGTACACATACATGATCCATGCTTCACTGGGAATTATCTTAAGGCATAAAAATCTCAATATAGACAATAAAATGACCATTATGCATCAGAAACAGATTACTTCAGCTGTAATTCTGATCAGAGCACAGGAAAAAGGAGTTCAATGTAGCATCTTTTATTGGAAGAAATAAGATCCTAAACACTTCAATAGTTTTCCACACTCTCAGGAAAAAGGGTTCTTACAAACTTGTTCTCAACAAACACTGTACCCAAGAATTGCTGTTTAAACACAAACAATATTTTTGGCCAAATGAGGCTACCTAGGTAAGTGCTGAGTGCTGAAAAATACACCTTCAGTATTCACACACTACATGTTTACATATGTTGCCCAATATCAGAGGTAAAAAAGTCATTTCACAAGCTATAGTATGGATGTGCAACTACATCTATCTTCATGCTAGCAGCTAGCCTAATATCATATGCAGGTGACCTCTCAAGAATAAGTTTTTACAATTCTATGAGAAACCATCTCAAAATTCTTGCCAAGAACAGCTAACATTAGCTATTATATATCACGAATTTCCCCTATTTCTATAGTGCTCATCTATAATTCTAAAATTGAAATTGATTTCCATATAGCATTGGAGGTGGTTCCATACGCTGTCAGGTAGGAAAGGGAAATAAGGAATGTTAAATGAACATGTCTCCACCAATTTTGGACATCATATTTACATCCCAGAAATGTATACAGAGCTATGCTATCTAGAAGACTTGACCGCTCATGTTTCTATTTTCTCAATCAACATATTGGTATTAAGCCAAGAAAATTACATACTCAGAGCAACAAATTTAAATTCATAATTGATAAATTCACCCCATAAAAACCAAAATAAGAGAGGAAAATCATCATAAACAGGAAAAACAAATAAAACATACTTCATGAGAATGTCATGATACTCGGAATCTAAGGAAGAGAGCATCCCATCAACATCCTTAATTGCCATTATTGCTCGATGAACCGCAATCCAATTCGCTGACTGCAACTCAAAAGGGGTAAAATCAACATGAAATTGAAACTGAAAGTACAAACCCTAGAATTCTACAGGTATGAAAGAATCACTTATATATATATATATAATTAAAAGAAAATGCAAAAGAACCTTGCAGCGATCGTCTTTGGTAATGGCAGCTGAACCTTCGAGTGCAGTCTTAAGAGCTTCCACTGGTTTAAACCTAATTTACAGAAATATCAAAGCAGAATTAGGATTGAGAATAACAAAGAATAAAATATTATAACTTGGAAGAAAGGGGAAAACGGAATACTGTTTGAGCAAGCTTTCGATCTTGCGAGATTTGTGCTCGATTCTAGTGATAATGGCTTCTGCATTTTCAGCTTCGATGAAGTCCTCGTGACCTGCCATTACTGTCTTCCTCAACAGTGATTTACAGTTTAATCTTTGAAAAAGTTGTAATATTGGGTCTTGATCGAAGTTTTGCTTTTTCCTGTTTTTATGGATCTCCTGTCTTCAAAGTGTCTCTTGTCTTTGTAAACTGTTTGACCCAATTGGAAAACACGTGCTTCCCATATTTTTTCTTATAAATATTCCTTTGTAATCCGATGTAAACTTGTCTTTGTACTTTTTAAATTTTCTTATTTCAAGTTTTAGGTTAATATTTATGCCTTTTGATTTATTTTTTTTATTATTTTCTTTAATTAGATCTCCTTCCCTTTAGGGTTTAGGGGATCTATGATTGATTGAATGGGTTGATTGATTTTTTTTTTGTTCTTTAATCCATTATTTGCTTTGTCCTTCCTAAAATCTGATCTTTATCATATAAAACAAGTTGGTAGCCGAGATGTGAAAATTTCATATAGACTTAAGATTTTAAGTGGAATTAATCTAGTAAATTGAGATGGCCTATTAGATTAATTCTATCTAATTAATTGCGAGAGACTGTCAGATCTTGGTTAAAGCTTATATGGGAATAATCGAACATTGATATTTAATCAATTCAGGATGTTAATCATAGTGAACCTAAACCCTAGCGTTAATAAAGTTTTGATTTTTATTATTTTTCCTGTTTTGTTTTCTTTAATTTAGTTTCCTTTCCCTCTAAAATCTTTTTACATAATTTGAACTTTTTAAGATTAAGAGAAAATATGTACCTCCCTGTGGATTCGACCCTACTTATTACTACTACATTAGTTTTAATATTTAGGTTATTTTTGATATGCTAATGACAACCTCATCAATAATCACTGTATCAAGTTGGAATAAAGTGAGTTTAATTCTTGCTTGGTTAATCCAAAATATTGCAGGAAATGAGAATTTATGAAAAGTAAAAATTTGTTAAGTTGTTTGGAAGAAACAAAAAATCCATTAAAATTTGGAACTTCCCTTAAAATGCAAGAGTTTAATTACCTAATCTTCTTAGGTACATAAAATTTCTAGAAAATTAAATTTCCCCAAATATTATAACTTTCCTTGTATTGCAATTTTAAAATTAAACTTTCCATATTGGTAACTTCAATGTATGCGACGGAGTAATTGCCAAGTGCTTGTTTGGTCTAAGAAAGATTTATTTCCATTCATAAGAATTTGATTCTCTTGTAATATTTTTAAAAGTTATCTTAAGTTGTTTGTGTTTTTTTTTTTTTTTTTTAGGTTTAAAATTAAAGAGGCCAGATTTTACATGCTTGCCTCTTGCACATTCTGGACAAAATCCGTCAAATTTCATACTTGATGTCAGGTAAGCCTATTTCGAGTCATTTGACTTGAGTTTGTTCAAAAGTGTAATACTAGCATGTTCAAACCTCTTATGCTAAAGCTATTAATTCTTATCAGTTACAGCTTTCAAACAGGTAGACTTATTCTTGAGAATCTGGTCTAAATAGTTAACATAAATGTCATCCTTTTTAGTTCCTTAACAGATTAACTGTTTGATTGTTAACTATATGACATAAGTGGGCTTGAAATTCAACTAGTCTTTACTTGAAGCATTGAACTCCAAACTATAGAACTCAATTTGACAGTTGGCTGAACTCTTTGAATGCATGAAAAGTTGCTTTCTGAACTTGTATTCCACTCTAGCTTGATCTTCGTGAGAAAGATCATAATAAACAAAAAAATTGCAGCTTCTCCAAAACTAGGGGCGGGCAAAAAAACCCGCACCTAATTCCCGAACCGGTACCGGTTTTTTTACCCGAAAAAGCAGGTACCCAATTTGTAAAATCGGGTATCGGGTCGGGATTTTTTAAAACCGGGTACCGGTATTCGGTTTTGCTTTTTTAAAAAATAGTTTTTTATTTTAATTTAAATTTTTTTTATTATTATAAATAATTTTTTTTATTTAAAAAAGAAGTTTTTTTTTAAAAAAATAATAATAATTTGTTTTTTATTAAAAAAATTGAAAAAAAAAACAGTTTTCTTAAAAAAAATTCAAAAAATAGTTTTTTTCTATAAAAAAATAAAACAATTTTTTTTTATATTAAAAAACATTTTTTTTAAATAAGAAAAAAACCGGATCCTGATACCCGGTTCCCCGAACCGAATTTCCAAATACTCGAATTATCCGGGTCGGATCCGGGTCAAAAAATTATGACCCGAAATCCGGGTACCCGAATTTGCCCACCTCTATCCAAAAAAGGAGCATTACAAAATGTGTTTTTTTTTTTATCAGTTTGAGCTCAACTTTGTCACACGCCACTTCAGGTTGCCTAAGGCGAAACACCTTAGCTTGGTAATTTGTACTCCATCCGTCCCAAAATAAATGCTCCATTTACTTTTTCACATCACACAAGGGCCAAGATACATCTTTAAAAATTAATATTTTTAGTTATGTATAATAAAAAATTATAAAAACTATATATTTAGAAAGTACGTATCGAGACAAATCAAACGAGATCCCACATGACTATGTTTTATCTTATATGTATAAAATTAAATAGAGTCAAAATTACGAAGTGAACAATGTCAAAAGTTAAAATGTATTATTTAATTTGGGACAGAGGGAGTATATCCCAATATTCAAAGCTGTAGACTAAGCTAAGATAAATCAGATTGTGTTTTTAACAGATTGTAGACTAAGCTAATACAAAGAAAGAAGATGGATGATGTCCATTTCAAATGCGGTGATGTGGTATCCAAAATAAGTGTTATAAGTTTAAAATGTGTAACAAATTTCATGTGGTATTTTGATACAAAAATATGAAATTTGACCTAATGTGTAAGTTCAAAAATGTGTGATTCGACCTAATAATCAAAGTAATTAAACCAATTCAAAAAGCAGATGGATACAAGCAATTCAAGACCATCAGTTTCGCAATTCACAACTCATAGAACCAATTCATGGCCTAATTCAACAATTCACGGCCCATAGAAGCAATTACCAACAACATATACCATAATTCAAACGAAAAATTCAAAGAAAGCAATCAACAATGCAATTGGCTTAAGAGCCAATTGCATTGTTGATTGAGAGGGAAAGTAATTTTTTTACTGGCAATCTAGGTAGCATGAATACTTCATTGAGGTAGTCGTACCCGTACCGGATACAATGCCGATCTTTCTAGGAAACGTGATACTTTATTCAATTTTAACATTATTTTTTTGACATATTTTATGATAGTTTTACCCTTTTTTATGTTTTCATATGTGTTTTTTTAAAAGATTTACCTATATTGATATACTAATTAAACTAAAACATTCTGAATATTTTAAAAAATTGATAAAAATGTCTTAATTTTAAAAGTATTTATTGATATTTATTTGTCGTATCTGTATCCTATAATTTTCAAATCAACGTATTCCGTACCCGTACCCATTTCTGTACCAGTATATATGCATTTTAGGGCTTGTTTACTTCAGATTATATTCAGTTCAGTTCAGTTAATCTCTATTCAGTTCAGTTCAGTTCATCTCTATTTAGTTCAATTAATACACTTCTATTCAGTTCAATTCAGTTCAGTTTATCTTTATTCAGCTAATGTAAACGAGCCTTTAGATGACAACCAATTTAATATTATAGAAAGATATGCATCAAAAAAACAACACTTCAAAAATGAATTGAGTTTTTTTTTTATTTATTCAAAAGTTGAAGTAAACAAAATTCAAATGAATGTTAATTGAAAAAATTTAATCAAAAACCAAAAACAATGCAATGGGTGAGTAGTGCCAAAAAAATCCTCAAAAGAATCATCATCGACTTCACTAACTTTGGATACATGAAACTTGGCAGTATCGAGTGAGTAGAAAATTATACTATCCCCTTTAAGCCTTGGGACATAGATCCTGTTTCTCATCCCAACCTCACTAGGCTGTGTGGAAAAACTCGATGGATTGCTGATGAACAAGCTGTAATTACCAAGGCTTTCAACTTGAGTCAATTTTAGTTTAGAAAGATTGTTGAACCCATTTTCCCATGTACCCAATAAATACAGCTAGAAGCTTTTTATCACACTCCACTAAATGATAAGAATGTAAACCATGATCATCATTAATAATGGCAGCTGGTCTTCCATAGACTTTCCAAGTATTAGTTTCTTCTTCTTCTGTCAATACTCTGAATTCTCCTAGTCTCCCATCTATGCCATATTGCATAAATGCAGTTTGATGATGAAATAAGGCTGTAGTATTCATTGTAGGAATGAGAGAATGTTTGTGTATATTTCTGTGTAATCAAAAGCTGCATAACAGAGTTGCACCCCTTTTATAGGTGCATTGCCCTAGGTCTTAGGTTACAAGATTGTGCCAAGTGTCCCTATTACATCAAGGCTTTGCTAGTAGACAAGGCAGCTAATAGATACAAATAATGCAGTACCAATTGGTACGAATTACAACAGATTAATACAAAAAGAAATGGAATGGACCTGTTGGGCCTCCTAGTTCTATTTCTTTTCTTTCCTTGTACACTCCCCCTCAAACTGGGAGTGATGAGAGTGTCGAACTCCCAGTTTGCTAAGGAGTTCATGGTGCTTGGAGACAGATAGCCCCTTGGTTAGGATGTCTGCTGGTTGATCTTGGGTGGAGATGTAGGAAGGTTGTATGGTGCCTTTGTTAACCTCATCACGCACAAAGTGGCAGTCCACCTCCACATGTTTGGTTCTTTCGTGGTGGACTGGGTTGACGGCAATGGACAAGGCAGCTTTGTTGTCACATTTTAGCAGGACAGGATGCAGTGCCTTCAATCCGATTTCTTTCAGCAATTGGGTCAGCCACTTTACCTCACAAATGGCCATAGACATGGCCCTAAATTCTGCCTCTGCTGTGGAGCGTGCCACAACAGCTTGTTTTTTGGTTTTCCAAGAGATAAGTGACTTGCCAAGTAGTATGCAGTATCCAGTGGTGGATTTCCTGGACATAGGGCAGCTTGCCCAATCACTGTCAGAGAAGGCAGTGAGCTTTGCGGCAGAGGAAGAGGCAAGGAGCAGACCTTGTCCAGGTGAGGCTTCCAGGTACCTCAGCACTCTTCTAGCTGCTTGGAGATGTGTTGAGGTGGGGTTTTGCATGAACTGACTGAGAGTATGCACAGAGAATGCAATGTCTGGCCGAGTGATGGTGAGGTAGATTAGTTTTTCTATGAGGTGTTGATAGTCTCTGGGGTTGCTCAGTGGGGTGCCCTGATCTGCCCTCAGCTTTGTGTGTGGAACCCATGGTACCTTCAAGGGTTTGGCATTGTCCATTCTGTGCTCTTTCAACATGTCTAGCACATACTTCTTCTGAGATATGAATATTCCATCACTATTTCTTTGGACTTCTATTCCCAAGAAGTAGTGAAGGGGCCCCAAGTCTTTCATATGGAACTGTGACCCAAGATATGTCTTTGCTTCTTGGATAAGTCTGGTGTTGTTGCCTATGACCAAGAGATCATCCACATAGACTAAAATCATGACAAATTGATCTGACTCCCTTTTTATGAACAAGGAGTAGTCAGCTCTACATTGTGTGAACCCACAAGTCATTAGTGCACTTGATAATTTTGTGAACCATTGCCTTGGTGCTTGTTTCAATCCATACAAGGATTTCTTCAGTTTACATACCTTGTTTGGATTCTTTTGAGCAAATGGGTGCTCCCCCTGTCCCATGATTATGGGTTGATTTGGTCCTGCATAGCCTGTTGGAATCTTCAAGTATACATCTTCCAACAAGTCTCCATGGAGAAATGCATTCTTCACATCCATTTGGGACACATCCCATTTTTCTATGGCTGCCACAACAAGAATTGATCTGACTGTGGTCATTTTGGCTACTGGAGCAAAGGTTTGCTCATAGTCAATCCCCCTCTCTTTGTCTGCAACCAAGAACAACCAATCTTGCTTTTTCCTTTTCAACAGTTCCATCAGCATGAAACTTGGTTTTGAAGAGCCACTTTGTCCCTATGGGTTTCTTGCCCCTTGGGAGGTCAACTATGTCCCATGTTTGATTTTTTTCCAAGGCTTCCAATTCTGAGTTCATAGCATCAACCCACTTCTGTTGCTGGACAGCAGTTTTAAAGGATGTAGGGTCATCAATATGCCTCTATTAGCCATTAGAGCAGCAAATTGGGGCTCAGCATCAAGTTCACCAACAGTTGCAGCAGGTTCAGGCTCTGAGTGCCCTCCTTTTTTACTAGGAAGAATTATGTAATCTTTCATCCACCCTGGTTTTCTTCTTTCTCTTGTTGGTCTTCTTTCTGCATAATCTCCATGAACAGTGCTAAGAGTTGTACTTGTATGATCAGGTTGCAACTCTTGTCCTGATGCAATTCCAACCACAGTTTCATCAGTTGTTGTATCATCTTCATGATCTGAGGGTATATTCTCATGTACCTCCCCAGTGGTGTAGAATTGTTCCTCTATGTCCAAGTGCTGAGTTCCTTCAATTACTTGTTGAATCTCAGGTTGCCTTTCTTGTTCTGCTTTATGTTGTCCCTTGAATGGGAAGATGTGCTCATAGAAGTGCACATCTCTAGACTGAAAAATCCTTTTGTTAGATAGGCACAACAGTTTGTATCCCTTCTTTCCTTCTGGATATCCCAAAAACAGGCAAGGCACTCCTCTGGGCATGAATTTATCATGTTGCCTGCTTGGATTATATGCTATCACCAAACACCCAAAGCTCTTCATTAGTTTATAGTCTGGCTTTTTGTTGAATAGCCTCTCAAATGGGCTCACATTACCAACAACTGGTGTAGGCAACCTATTGATGATGTATGTGGCAGTCAAGACACAATCCCCCCAATATTTCAAAGGTAGGCCTGCATGAATTCTAAGGGCTCTTACCACTTCAAGCAAATGCCTATGTTTTCTCTCGTCCCTTCCATTTTGTTGGGGTCGATCAGGACAAGAGGTCTGATGGGATATACCTTCTTCCAAGAAGAATTCCTTACATTCTCCTTTCACAAATTCGAGGGCATTATCAGATCTAACCTTTTTCACATTTAGTTCAAACTGGTTTTTGGCAAGTTTTACAAATAATTTCACAGCCTTGGGTGCATCAGATTTCTTCTTCAATAGGTACACCCATGTAGCTCTAGTATAGTCATCAAGGATAGTCAGGAAATACCTGTATCCACTATATGTCTGGACTCTATATGGTCCCCAAGTATCCAAGTGGATTAATGGTTTTGTGGCAATTGATGAGCTAGTGCTGAAAGGTTGTTTTGTAAATTTGGAATAAGGACAAGTCAAACATATTTCATTTAATTCATAATTGCAACTTTCCATACAACCAGCAAGTTTCAATTTGCTCAGAGGAGCATGGCCTAGCCTAAAATGCCACAACATACATTTATCTAGACTTCTTTTTTCTTGACTACAACCTACTGACACTTCACTACATGACAGCATTACTTTCTTGAATCTTTCAGTTTCATCTTCATCATTCTTCCTTTTGCCTTCTTCAATCCTCACTAACTTGTCATATGCCAATTTTAGTTGATTCCTTGACACATTGATCAAATAGTAGAGGCCATTTTCTTTCTTTCCCAAGCCTTTAAGCATCATGGAATGTAAGTCCTGAATCACACAAAACCCAGGGTAGAAAATTACTTTACAGTCTTCATCTTTGGTGAGTTTGCTCAAGGATAGCAAGTTGTGTTTAAATTCAGGCACATAGAGAACATTGTTGAGAACAATGGAGTTTTTTAATTTCACACTTCCTATGAGATTGATAAAGGAGGTTTTGCCATTTGGCAACCTGATTTCAAGGGAATTTTCAGGTTTTCTAGTATTTATTAAAGTGTGTTTATCACTGATCATGTGATCAGTGGCACCTGAATCAAGTATCCATTCATGGGAGGAAGTTGATACATTGAAACATGACAACATACCTGCAAATGGGGTGTCACCCTCATCTTCAGACTCACCAAGATCTTTGTTGTTGTTGCCACATGTAGAGGTGGATGGCAGCAACTTCAGGAGTTGTTCCACTTGTTTTGGTGTCAAGGAGCTACTCTGATCCTCCCCCTGATTTACAGCAGTGGCTGCCATTCTCCGGGTTCCTCCTTTGCCTCTGTTCCATTTCTGACCAGCAGTGAGATCCTTCTTTCCTCCTTTTGACATTTGTCTGCTCATTGGATGGCCCTTTGGATAACCCACAATGGACCAACATTTCTCAGTAGGATGGTTTTTCTTGCCACAAGCTCTGCATCCTTCCTCTTGATTCACTCTGTGGAGGTGACTTGCATTTTCTGGCTTGCCTCTTGTCAGCTTTGTGGTATACATGGCTGAAGATTCAAAGTTCACTTTTGACAGGGTAAGTACTTCCCTTTGAGACTCCTCCTGCTGCAGGCTAGCACAGGCAGACTCCACACTTGGCAGTGGTGATTGTAGCAGCAATTGGCTCCTTTCTGCTGAATAGTCATCATCCAGCCCATTGAGGAACATGAACAACCTCTGTTCTTCTTTCTGTTGTTCCTGATATGCAAGGTAAGCTCCTAGTTCAGCTGAGACCTCAGTAAGTGGAGGAGGTTGGCTCATGTTGTCCAGCTCTTCCCACAGTGTACACATTCTGGTGTAATACTCATCTATGGAGTTGCCATTTTGTTTTGTCTCATACACCTCCTTGTTGAGACGATATTTGGTTGCACCATTGCACACTGTGAATCTCCTTTCCAGGTTCACCCAAACTGCTCTAGCTGTGCTGTAGTACAGTACAGACTTTTTGATGGAATCACTCATGGAGTTGTGCAGCCAAGAGATGACTACATTGTTGCAGGTGTCCCAAAGTTCTTGCTTCTTGGCATCACTTGGATCTCTTTTCACCAATCCAGTGACAAAGCCCAGCTTTCTTTTTCCAGCTAAGGCAACTTCCACAGATCTTTTCCATGGCCTGTAGTTGGTAACACCTTGTAGCTTCTCAGTGATATTCAATGCTCCTTCGTTTGGATGCAAGTATAGAGGGTTAGTTATATCAATACTGGAAGATTCTTTTTCCTTTTCTGCCATTCTGGGAATAGTAAGGGAGATGAATTTCTTCAAGGATTGAAATAAGGCGAAGTATCAGTGGCAGGCTCTGATACCATATTGCATAAATGCAGTTTGATGATGAAATAAGGCTGTAGTATTCATTGTAGGAATGAGAGAATGTTTGTGTATATTTCTGTGTAATCAAAAGCTGCATAACAGAGTTGCACCCCTTTTATAGGTGCATTGCCCTAGGTCTTAGGTTACAAGATTGTGCCAAGTGTCCCTATTACATCAAGGCTTTGCTAGTAGACAAGGCAGCTCATAGATACAAATAATGCAGTACCAATTGGTACGAATTACAACAGATTAATATAAAAAGAAATGGAATGGACCTGTTGGGCCTCCTATTTCTATTTCTTTTCTTTCCTTGTACATGCCAAGAACATAAAATGCTCCTGCAAAATAAACTGGACTGCTTGTTCCGGGCCAAAATGTATGTTGTTGATTGTTAAACGAACAATACTTCCAAGTAGCAGAAGTTT
This sequence comes from Salicornia ramosissima, assembly GCA_951394345.1. Taxonomy (NCBI): domain Eukaryota; kingdom Viridiplantae; phylum Streptophyta; class Magnoliopsida; order Caryophyllales; family Amaranthaceae; genus Salicornia; species Salicornia ramosissima. The sequence continues at coordinate 46,320,998 of OX596234.1, read as the reverse complement.
CATCATCATCACCCCTGTGTTGAACACAATAGATGATCACCACCGAGGTCAAAAAGGACAGTTACACAATCATCAGAATTAGGATTATGTGAGAATCCTACACTGTACTTCTGAGATCGCATATAAAGTGGTCATCATCAAATGGGAAATTCAATTCCGCCGTTCCTTTGTAAATGGGTTGAGGAACTGTATTGAATTCCAAGCAGGATTATGTACCAAAAGCCACCCATCCTTGGAGAATTGGACAAGGAAAGCATCTGACTCGTACGAGGATGATAGCAGCTGGATATGGTTGTAGTAGCAGTAAGAGTCACGACAGGGATCGATCATTTGACACAATCCATTGTCATTTTTAAAACAGACGAACACAGGCCAGGTAGAGGCAGCAAATTATAGGTTTTGTTCTGAGGTAGTGGTAAAACTATGGATTGAAATAGTTTACAACTAGCTCGGAAGTTTGTGTAGTCAAACAAATGAAGGTGTTCTGATATCAAAAATATCATGTCATTTGAAACCTTTCTCACAAGTAAGCTTTCCCTTTCTTGAGTCTCATCATCATCATCTCCTACTTTTTCCTCCTCCTCTTTGAGATATAACCTGTTGTGTTCTCCTCCGTATTGTACGGCCATGGGGGGTAATCTGTCACAAATTAAGAACATATTATATATCTATATATATACTTCCTCATTTTCCAAAAAAAAAAAACAAAAAAAAAAAACGCAACTGTTTCTTTTTTTTTATGTTTCAAAATAAATGCAACAAATTTTTTCTTTCCGTATATGGTAAACTTTTGCTGCTAAAAAGACATAAATGCTCTTAATAATTCTTTAATTGTCCTCACATTTTCTCTCACCGATTCTTTAATGGTCCTCATCTTTTCTTTCACTAATTCCTTAATTGTACTCACTTTTTCTCTCACCAATTCTTTAATTGTCCTTACCTTCTCTCACTAATTTTTAATTGTCACCACCTTCTATCATAATTCTTTAATTGCCCCCACCTTCTCTCTCCATTTATTTTAATCAAACACCTCCCACTTTTTCTAATTACCCACTATAAAAAAAAAATTGCCTAGTCCGTGAAACCAAAATTGTTGCAAAATCAAAAATATATAAAATAAAAAATACAAACCTCCTATGATGATGATGTTGGGGCATGATATTAAGCCAGATATAGGAAGTAACAGGGGTTTGCAAGTTTGAGCAAGTTTGAAATTCAGTGATACTGTTGTCAGCTAAGCTATATGAAGAGAGAATTTCATTATTTTCATCATGAATAAAGTAGACACAATCCCCTTTTACTCCTCCTTCAAATGTGGTTGATGATGATCCCCAGCACCAGGTGCAACATAATTTTTCTAAGAAAAAAGACCTGCCATTTAAAGACTTAACCTCCACCCAATTATTTGAATTTAAATCCAGTTGCCAGACATTGATAAAGGTGATTTTGTCATCATCTCCATGGCGTATACACACAATAACACAGTAGATATTCTGTCTCATGAATACAAGCATATCTGCAATTTAGTGGCTTGAGCTTCAATGGCTGTAAGATTATGTCGTCTTCAACCACCTTCATACTCACCGAATATATGAATGCAACCCTTACAGTTGCCCAACTGTATATCATCCCATTAAATGCAAGGCTGTGATATACTTTTATTCTTCTAAAACACTTGATCATCATCATCATCAACAACAACAACATCATCATCATCATCATCAAATTCAAGCCGTTTAGTGAACCAATTATTATAATTACTACTAGTACTAACAGGATGGCACCAAAACACTTGATCTTGAAAGAACAACACAATCACAGCATCATTATTAGGGTTAAGGAGGACACAAGACGACAAATTAACCTCTCGTTGTTGTTCATTATCATCAGTAAATACAGGCAAATAGGGCAATGGAGGAAGGTGAAGGGAGCGGGAAGTCAGGACATTCCATAATGAGAAGATTCGAGGATTTTGAAGATCACGAAGCACTAACCAGCCATGGGGATTAGAAGAAGCATAAATAATTCTCTTACCGCGCAACTCCGGGATGCTCTTAATGATGTTGTTGTTGTTGTTTGAATCAGTAGGAATAATTGAGCACCATGTTTGAATCTTCTTCTTCCTCGATTTCCCGTGAGTGTAAACAAGCCAAGGTGGTCCTGTTTCCCCTACCCCTATTTCTGGAACCCTACATTTATCCTCCTTGGATTCGAAATTCATTCTCATTCTTTCAATCAAATAAAATTACGCATCAACAGAACAATGTTAAGTTGTTAAGTCAAAACTCAAAAGCTCTGGTTGCTTTAATGGAGGAAAGGCACCACAGTGGTTCGACAGAGGAGAGGAGAAAAGAGGGTGAAAGAAACAGAGAGAGGTTGATTTTTTGTTGAAATTGAAACACACATGAATTGTGCAAAACATCCGAATTTATATAATTATATATATTGTTGTAAATAAATATCTGTAATTATTTTTGTTACCTTTATTTTAGCTACTCTCTGTTAAAGCCATAGCATAGGGGTAGTAAGTCATTTACGGAGTAATTTGTTAGATAGTTTGAGTTTGTTTACTTCAGATTATATTCAGTTCAGTTCAATTCGGTTCAGTTCAGTTCAATTCGGTTCAGTTCAGTTCATCTCTATTTAGTTCAATTAATACGCTTCTATTCAATTTAGTTCAGTTCAGTTCACTCCTATTCAGCTAATGTAAACGAGCACTTAAAATAACAAGGGTGTCCTACTTAAAGCCCTGGTTTTTTTTTTTCTGTTTTTTTTTTTTAAGCAAATCCCTGGTTATTTGGTTAACATATGCGCCATTAAAAATTTTGACTTTATACTTTTTTTTTTATTTAAACTAATGTCATAGACCTTAAAATTATGATACTAGTATTCTTTTTTCTTTTTTTTTTGGGATGTAGTATTCTTATGAATTATGATTTATAAAATTATTTATTAGATTAATTTAGGAGAAATTTGGGCAGTGATTCGGTGGCTTCTTCTTAAGTATAGGATACAAATAATAACAGTTTTTGAGCCTGTATATAGCAGTATGGCACGGGTTATTTTTTTTTTAAATAAAAATTAATTTTAAAAAAATACTATAGAATTTTTTTATTGTTTTTATTTTTTATTGCTCGTTTCGTTCACGAGAGAAGTTATTTCCCATGAAATAAAAATTCTTGTGGGAAATAACTTCTCTCGTGAACGAAACGAGCAATAAAAAATAAAAACAATAAAAAAATTCTACAGTATTTTTATAAAATTAGTTATTTCCCACAAGAATTTTTATTTCATGGGAAATAACTAGGGGTGGGCAAATTCGGGTACTCATTTTTCCGGATAACCGATTTTAGACCGCAATTTTTTTTTACCTGGATCCGACCTGGATATTCCGGGTACCCGGAAATCCGGTTCCGAAAACCGGGTATCCGGATCCGTTTTTTTTGTTTCCTATATAAAAAAAAACTGTTTTTTAATTTATTTTTTTAAAGACAAATTGTATTTTTTTAAAAAAAAAGTATTTTTAATAATAATAAAAACTAATTTTAAATTAAAATAAAAACTGCTTTTTAATAATAATAAATATTTTTTAAAAATCCCGACCGGGTATCCGGTTTTCAAAACCGAATCGGGTAAAAAAACTTGGTACCGGATATGGGTTTTTTTGCTCGCCCCTAGAAATAACTTCCCTTGTTACTCTGTAATTTCCTAGGAAATGAGTTAAAAGTGTTTGTTTGACACTTCGGAATTTGCATTTCATAGGAAATAATCTCTCATGCATTGTTTGGTGTACTTGTTTTATTTTCTATGGAAATTAACTACTTTACCTAATTTCATGTCAAATTTTTTTCTCACTCTCACATTGCCTTTACGTATTTTTTAAAATATTTTTTTTTTTACAAGCGAGCGATAATTGAAAATTTCAGGGGCAAAATGGTCACACTCACATTGTCTTTACATATTTTTTTACAAGTGAGAGATCGATAATTGAAAATTTCAAGGGTAAAATGGTAATTTTATGAGTAAATTTGACATAGGAAATTCCACGGGTGTGTGAAAAATTTCCTGTATTTTGGAGGAATTTAACACACACTCAATTTGCTATTTCCTAGGAATTTAAAATTCCAAGGAAAATAACCTCGAATCAAACAAGCTCTAAATCAATCAATAATCAGCATAAAAATTCTCAAGTTAAATTCAAAATCAAAACAAAAAAATTAGAAATCGGAGCGTTGTGATAATTGATGTAGAGGTAATCAAAAGGACTATAATTAATATTGTAAGGAAAAAGGAAAGGGTTAAAAAAATTATCTTAAAAAGATGACACTTGGCAAAAAAATACTTGGGTTGATTAAAAACAAAATATTGATAGAGAATATTATGTGAAAGTATTGGGTCAGATTATGGGTGGGTAAATTCGGGTATCCGGATTTTCGAGTACCCGAAAACCGGGTATACGGTTTTTCGGATCGCAATTTTTTGACCTGAGTACCCAGAAATTCGGATGCCCATAAATTCTGTTTGGAAAATCGGGTATCCAGATTCGATTTTTTTTTGTTTCTTATACAACTTTTTTATTAAAAAAAATGATTTTTTAATATAAAAAAAAAACTATTTTATTTTTTGATTAAAAAAACTGTTTTTTATTTTTAAAAATTTCTTTTATTTAAAAAAAAAACTGTTATTTAATTTTTCTTTAATAAAAGACAAATTGTATTTTTAAAAAAAATAAAAAAATATTTTTGATAATAAAAATAATAATTTTAAATTAAAATAAAAAACTGCTTTTTTAATAATAAAAAACTATTTTTTAAAGATTAAAATCGGATGCTGGGTACCCAGTTTTTTAAAAAAACCAAGCCGAATCCCACTATTCGGTTTTCAAAACCGGATCGGGTACTCGCTTTTTTGGGTAGAAATCGGGTACCTGATCGGGAATCGTATCCTTTTTTTTGTGCTCGCCTCTAGGTCAGACCGTTAGACGATTGACCCGATATACCCATTATAATAGTGAAAAACTTCAGAAGGCCGTAACTTTGCCCTCGGATGTCGGATCGGGGCATATATAAGTTGAAATTGATTAATTTTTTGAGACGAACGCAGTTGCAAATCCCCACGGGAAAATGCCAAACGAGACCTCTAAAGGCCTCAAAATGGCAAAAAACGTGTTCAGGTTATATTTTGTCCAAATTAGTTACAAAATGTGTTCATATTTAACAATATGTGTCTAGATTAAACAATATGTGCCCAGATTTAACAATATGTGTCTAGGTTGAACAAATATGTGTCTAAATTTAACAATATGTGTCGAGGTTTACAAATATGTGTCAAGGTTAAACAAATAGGTGTCCAGGTTTAACAATATGTGTCCAGGTTAAACAAATTTTTCACAAGGTTTAACAACTTTTCACCAGGTTTACATATATGTGTCCAGGTTTAACAAGTTTTGACCAAGTTTAACAAGTTTTCACCAGGTTTACAGATATGTGTCCAGGTTTACAAATGTATGTCCAGGTTTAACAATATGTGTCTAGATTTAACAATATATGTCCAGCTATAGTTGGACTTATCTGATAGGAACATTACTGTCAGACGAGTCTGACACCTAGGTAGCATGGATACGGATACGGGTACGAGAATGGTACGAGTACGGGATAAAGTATTAATAAAAATGTAGTATGTATACGGGTGCAACAATATATATAATATTATATATTAAAAAATAGAAAAAGTTAAACAATGTAAAAGTCGTATGTAAGTTTATACTTAATAAATTAATCATACAATTAATAATTTCCTAAGTTAAAGTTGAAAATTGTCTTATATTGCCGAAACGGTGATGTTATGGTGCTTTTCACTCGTTGGCGAGCTACTTTTGAACTATGGGTATTATTGGCCTTAAGTCTAAAAATGATTTAATTTAAATTTTGGTATTAGGATACACCAAAATACAAAGGATACAACATGTATTTACATGATCGGATACTCTAAAAATTGGATATGCCATAAATCGTATTGGATACGCAAAATCGTGTATCGTATTGTGTATCGGTATCGTATCGGTATCGAATACGAGATACGTGGTTAAAGTGGAGTATCCATGCAACCTAGTCTGACACAACTAGGTTGCATGAAAATGGATACGCATACTATACGGGTACGGGAAAACACTAACTCAAAAGTTAAGGATACGGATAGACGGAAAAATAATATTAAAAAAATATATTTCTCTATTATTAAATTATTAGAAAAATATATAATGAAGAAGAAAATTTATTTTTAAAAATTTGATTGTCATTATAATGTTAATTTTAATGAATATTTGATGAGGCTGTCGCTAACCTATTAAAAATAACCTAAATATCAAAACTAATGTAGTGGTGATAAGTAGGGTTGAATCCACAGGGAGGTACAAATTTTCTTTTAATCCTAAAAATTCAAATTATGTAAAAAGATTTTAGTGGGAAAAGAAACTAAATTAAAGAAAATGAAATAGGAAAAATAATAAAAATCAAAACTTTATAAGCGCTGGGGTTTAGGTTCACTATGATTAACATCCTGAATTGATTAAATATTTATGTTCGATAATTGATCTAACAGGCTATCGCAATTAATTAGATCTATAGAATTAATCTAATAAGCCATCACCATTTACTAGATTAATTCCACCTAAAATCTTAAGTCTATATGAAATTTTCACCTCTCGGCTACTAACTTGATATTTACTCAATTTAATATGATAAAGATCAGATTTTAGGAAGTTAAAAGCAAATCATGGATTAAAGAACAAAGGAAATTAATCAACACATTCAATCAATTATATATCCCCTAAACCCTAAAGGGAAGGAGATCTAATCAAATAAAATAATAAAGAATAAACCAAAAGGCATTAATATTAAATCAAGCGTGAACAAAAAGGAAAAGAGAGAAGAAATTAACAATATGAAAAAAGAAAGAACAAATCTTGAATTAAAGAAACAAGAAAGTAATTATAAAAAGGAAAGAACAGAAAGTTAAACTTAGAATAAGAAAAATAAAGAATGGTCCAAAGACTAGTTTACATGGGATTACAAAGGGATATTTATAAGGAAAAATATGGGAAACACACGGTTTCTAATTGGGCCAAACGGTTTCATTCTGGGGCCCAAATCTGACCAGCAACTTCAAATGGTCAAAACTTGTTTGTTTCAAGTCGAAATCGGGCGTATGACCTACCGTTTTAAAACGCTTTGAATCTACTTTCCAACGCCACTAGAATCACTTCAACATGATTTTCATAGCTCGAGTTGGTAGTGCACCAACACATGCCCTCCAAATGACACTTGCACCTTAGGAGGAATTGGAAGCTTCCAAATTTTTCGCCAGAACTTAGATGAGCTTGATGACAACTATGCATCCCATCTACTCCCATTGTACCACCGAATAAAATGGTACCCCGATCTCATCGCATACTCTCCATCTTTCGAATAGTGCCATATCATCTCATCCGCCGCCGCCCCCTCGCATATAAGTAGATTCATTATCCTATCCACTTCAAAATTCATAAACAGATCATTTAACAAGTCAATATTCCAGCACCTAAATTCCTTATTAATTAGCTCCCCAACCTTCATCAAGGCATTTTTGACTGAGTGTGGTGTGACCACTTGAAATGATGGCGGATTCGGCAGCCACTTATTGGTCCAAATATTGATAGATTGGCCGTCTCCAACTCTCCAACGTGACCCTTCAATGATAACCCATTTCGCCCCCCATATACTTTGCCACGTGAAACTTGGGTTTTACCCGACTGTAGCATCTAACACAGAAGTTCTTGGGAATTACCTTTTTTCAAAACTTGAGAAGCCATCGAATCACTGCACTTTAATAATCTCCATACATGCTTGGCAAGTAACGCCTCATTAAAAGACTCAAAGTGTCTAAACCCCATTCCTCCCTCGCTCTCTGGCTTACACATTATTCGCCAGGAAACCCAGTGGATTTTTTTCTCCCCCTCCTTAGCACCCCACCAAAATCTAGAAACCAAGGATTGAATACTAGAATAAATTGCATCCGGAATTTTGAAAATGCTCATTATGTAGGTCGGGATTGATTGGGAAACTGCCTTAATGAGAACCTCCCTTCCTGCAAAAGATAACAATTACACGTTATTAAAATAAATTCCTAAATTACACGTTATTTTATTTTATATTATTTGACCTATCACCCATGTACTCCCTCCGTAACATAAAGATTTCAACATTTGTTTTTTTACGCATTTTGAGAAAACGATTTAAGGGTGTAACAATGAAATTAATCAAAATGAGTTTAATACAAGCAAAAATATGAGTATAATTTACTAATATCAAAATTATTTTGATTAATTTGATCGCTAATTTACTAATACAAGCAAAAATATTAGTATAATTTACTAATATCAAAATTATTTTGATTAATTATTTTGATTAATTTGATCGCTAAGGCTGTTTACTTCAGCTTCAATTCAGTTCAACTCTCAATTATTCTTCTCTTATAAAATACTAGTCTTATGTGCACGCTATGCGTGCTATAATGTATGAATATCTTATATAATGTTTGTATACATTATTTATGAGCTTGTTGAAAATAAGATTATGATTGTTTAATTAAATAAAATTTAATTTCATCTACTACACTATCACTGATCAAATTTTCACTGTAATTAAAAGATAAAATTTAATATGAAAAGCTATATAAATATGGGTGTCCATTATTTGTAAAAAATTCAACAATATTAGTTTTGTTGCTTTTATTTATTTTTGTAAATTATTAATTTTGTGATATTTTCATTTAAAAAGATAAAAAGTGTTATATTTTATGGGGAATAAATAATTATTTTCTCTTTTATTGATAATTCCTTATTTGTTATTGATTGATTAGATTTAATTTATATTTTAATTATCTTTATTTTATAAGTAATGGAAAATCAATATTTTAGACATTTTCATATAATAAAGATTTATACTAATAAAAAAAGAAAATATTTTTGTGAAAAAATATACCAATATGTCTATCTAATTGTAGAGAATTTAAAAATATGAATTTTGGTGTTTGTGTTTTATTTTTTTGAATTATATATTTTGTAATATTTTATTTTAAAATACAAAACTTTTCTTTTTAGTTAATATTACATAGTTTGAGTATTTAGAATTTTTTTGAAGGGTAGTTTAGACTTTTTGAGGGACAACATGGCTCTCCCTTGACTTATATAATAGAGATTAGTTTCACATGTATTCAGTTCACAATAGTTCAATTATGATGATAAAGAAAACATAGAGTAGATATATTATTTGAAATATCATCCGTTTCATGATAATTCAGTTCAGTAGTATTTTTTATTTTTTATTTTTTGTTGAAATATCATTTACGTGTCTAAGTTGGAAATTTGCGATCCAAGATTCGAAGCTAATTACGGATTGATTTACGGTTAGGGCAAAAAAAAAAGAAGACTGACTAAACCAAAGAATTGGATCAAATTAGAAGCGAAAATGGCCCAGCCAAGCAAGGAACCATGCAAGAAGCAAGCGTGTGACATTCAAGCATGTCTTTCGAAGAACAATTTCAATGCTCAAAGGTGTATTCATGTCATTCAAAAGCTTCAAAAATGTTGTGAGTTGTGCAATTACGACTCTACTCATTGTGCCTCTCTCTCTGGTCTTCTCAAGCAGTATTCCAAGACTTCTGATTCCGACTCCTCTACTTCTAAGTCCTCTAATTAAAAGGAAGTATTAGGTAGATTCTTCTAATTTTGTTTGTTTGTTTGTTTATTATTTTTTTTTTCATAGAAGTTTTGGATGATGATTTTGGTGCAATTGAGGGTTTTCGTATGTGGGATTTGGCTAATTTTGTGGATGTTGATACTATCTCTTTGTTGATTATCTGGCTAATTGGTGCAATATGGAAAGATTATCTGTTCTGTGTAACTTGTGAGGAATTTTGAAGCCATGAATGAAGGCTGTTTGAATTCCGTGTTTTGTTGGTTTGATGGGCATAATTGATTTAATTGCCGTTTATCGTCATGATCTTTGCTGTATCTCTGAGGTTAATTTCATGAATATGAATTATTGGATGTTAGGAAATACGCGGAAATAGTTGATGTCAATTGCAAATTTAATTACTTTAAGCTAAATATTGATAATAATTTGAAATTTGAGAAATAGAGAAAACAAACAATAATATGGAGGAGGAAGATGATAGAATTCACTAATACCAAATATGGATGAACAACAGTGCATTCCCAATGGATATAATTGAAATCTTAATTATAATATTATCACTATACACTATTTCAAGTTTGTTTACAAGATCAAATTGGCACTTGCAATAAACCAAGTATGGAATATTTTATTTCGGAGGGACATCAATCTGAAAGTAACAGAGTTTATGTAGTTATGCATAGCATTAGCTCAGGTTCTTTTTCACATATCAAAAAATCATTCTAACAACTGCTCAAGCTTGAAGCCTTCAAAGTATATTTCCTTAACAGAGAAAGATTACAATGAAAAATGTTTCATGGAAAGTTCAAGCATATTTCAACAGAAAAGGCTGCTAAATGATGAAGCAAAAAAATGAATAAAAAGAATGCATCGTTTTCATGAGTAATGACTAATGAGATCAATACAATGCAAGCTATACTAATAAAAACTACATAAATTTAGGCCTTTAGGGTCAGTGAGAATTTAAGTTTGTTACAAGAATTTTTTGTGTTGCCTACTCGAGACACTCCTTGGAGTAACTCTTTGGAGTCTAATCTGCTCCTTAAACTTTGCAATGAATTCATCAGCCTTTTTGTCAATCTCACCATCATTTTTCTCCTCCCGACCATCATCAAGAACACCAGTTGTTCCATTGGAGTTGTGTTTTGAGTTCAATCCCACAAGAATCGATGTTGTCCCACCATTTCCTTGAAGTTTTTCACCTTTCCGACCACTAGAATTTGATCTCTTTTCACTAATTCCAATTTTTATGACCATCATCTCTGATTTCTCTCCTTTACTTTCTGCTCCATTTGCCACTGCCAACCCTTCATGATTTTCCTCGCATTTCAGTTCAATTTGATCACTATTTTGCCGAACATGAGCAATTTCTTTTGGCCTAACTGTTCTTACAGATTTCCCCTTCAAAGCAGCCTTATTAAAAGCTGGTTTTACATCCAACTTCAAGCAATCCCAGCCACACATACCTCCTCTAAGGAACTGATCATCATCTCCCTTGCTTTTCTTATTTGCTCCCTTAGCCTCATCCTTGACGCTCTTCCTTAAATCTCTATCAAAGAATGAGCCACAACTAAACCTTCTGGAGTGGGATACCCTTGACAAAGCTTTCCTTCTCTCAGGTGTAGGAGGTGATCCTTGATCATCATTATCATTCTTGAAAAAGGATTGATTTCCAAGGGCCCTAGAGCTTGATTCAACAGATGATGCTACACGATCAATTGCTCGTGCTTGTACTTTTGGTGGCGGTGAAGGTGTGGAAGGCTTATAGGCATCGCTCTCTCCAACAACATCATCTGCAACACTTTCTATCTCCGAGTTATTCATTTGTGCACTCCGTGGAACATCTTCATCAGCTTTATTCCATGCTGGTCCTTGTTCATGACTAGACCTTCTTCTGCTTGGTCCTGCAGAAGATGGTGCTTCTGATGAATCAGGTGGTGAAGCAGATAGATTCTCAAGCAATATATCTCCTAAACCATTGTTTTCTGATGATGGTATCACAAAACAATCATCACCCCATCTCTTTGGAATTGAATTTTGCTCATTCTTCTTTGGAAGAATATCAACCCTTGAAATTGGGAAACAAAATGGATCAACAAAATGAGAAACATTAGATTTCTCTCTCTCTCCAAAACTTCCTGCATTTTCTTTGTTTGATCGCTCTTGATCCTTCTTAATACAAGCCTTATGATTTGCTGTTGTACTCCTTGATGCTTTAACTGATGAAGCAAACTGGTCAACAGGATGGGTTACGGTAGGCAGAACTTCAGCTTTGTTCTCGAAACAGTTGGGTATTTCATCATCCATATTCCCATTCTCTAACTTTGGTGATTTACCACCTGAAAGCAGATCAGAATGAGGGTGACAAGAATTACTCACCTCCTGAAAACTCCCCACCGCTACATTACTGTCTTTTGAATTCATCTCATCCTTTTTCTTGAGAGAGGACTTGTGATTGAATTTTGATGCTTCATCAGTAGAAGCAGGCATTGAAGGCGAAAATGTAGTTGAAGGCATGAAAATATGTGCATTTTCCCTATCCAAAGTCACATTGTTGTTTTCCGATCTCATCTCATCTTTTTTCTTAAGAGAAGACACACGACTGAACTTAGATTCCTTTGATGCTTTAACTGATGAAGCCAATTCCTCGGTAGAAACAGGCATTGAAGGTGAAAATGAAGCTGAAGGCATGAAAATCTGTGTGGTTTCCCTGCCTAAAGCCACATTATTGTTTTCTGACCTCACCTCGTCTTTTTTCTTGACAGAAGAGACATGATTGAACTTAGAATTCTTTGATGCTTTAACTGATGTACCAGAGTCATTTGCATACACATTCATCTGTGTGTTTTCCCTACCCAAAGCCACATTGTTATTTTCTGACCGCATCTCATCTTTTTTCTTGACAGAAGACACATGATTGAACTTATAATCCTTTGGTGCTCTAACTGATGAAGCTGATTCACTTGTAGACACCGACATTGAAGGGGGAAATGCAGCTGAAGGCATGAAAAAGTTTTTGTTTTCCCTACCTGAAGCCACATTGTTGTTTTCTGATCTCATCTCATCTTTTTTCTTTGGTAACGACACGTAATTGAACTTAGAATTCTTTGATGCTTTTAATGATGAAGCAGAATCATCTACAGACGCTGGCATTGAAGGCGAAAATGCAGCTGAGGGCATAGAAATATTTGTGTTTTGCCCACACATAGTCACATTGTTGTTTTCTGATCCCATCTCATCGTTTTTCTTAAAAAAGAAACCCTGATGGAACATTGCGTTCTTTGATGCGCTTATAGATGAATAATTATTATCTCCAAAAGCCGACATTGAAGATGGACATGCAACTGAAGGCATGAAAAGATTGGGGCTCCCCCCATCCGAAGTTTCATGTCGCAAGCTCGGTAATTTACTCATAGTTTCACTCTCATGATTGTGTTTTCTAAACCTTGAGGCAAAATCAGTAGCAGGAATTGACACTGAGGGAGGAGGGCCTGCAGTTGAAGGCATGGAAAACCCAGTATTTTCTACACTCATATTTTCATTTTCAAAGTTTGCCTTACCCCAATGCTCATTTTCATGATTGTGTTTTCTAGAATTTAATCCAAAATTACTAGCAGAAAATTGCATTGAAGGGTGAGCAGCAGCAGGAGGCATGTAAATATTGGCAGTATTCTGTAAGTTTGGTGACATACCCACCATATTAAAATCATTACCTTGATTAAAATTGGAAAAGGGCATGTAAAAATTATTTTCCCTCCAACAATTTTCTCTATCCATATTAGGTGACTCTGGCAACCAAGAACAAAACCCAGAAAAGTTCTGACAAGATGATGCTGCAGGTACTGGTGCCCTAAAAGGTTCAAAATATGATTGTTTGCCTTCAAATTTACTGTTCCCTGCCATGAAATAATCCCTTCTCATAGAATCTGGTTTACATAAAGTTGGAGAAGAATTACTCATGTTTCCCTCCAAATTTTTTTCATCTTTCTCACTTGTACTACTCAAGCTGCTACCATTCAAATCAGAATCACATTCACTAGCACACACTTCTTCTTCTTCTTCTTCACTATCACTTTCCACAACTCTTGAACTTAAACTTCTAACTGGCAAACCCAATGGTCTCTCACCAAACTCTTTACAACTCTCTCTCCTTGAAACCACAAAGGGTTCTTCCCTATAATGTGAAAGATTAAAAGTTTGGGTTGGAATTGCATTTTTTTTAGAAACCCCAGATGGGTTTCCTTCCTCATAGTCAAAAATGGAGGAATGATGAAAAATATTAGGTGCATGTGGTTGAGAAATCTGGGGTTTTGAGGGAATTTGAGGTGTTTTAGGTCTACAAAATAAGCCATAAGAGAATGCAATCCCAATAATAAGAAGATGAATGAGCTCCCAAGATTTTGCAAAAACAGTGTTGCTGATGAACTCAGGAGGTTCAGAAGGAAACAGGGGAAGTAAAGAGACAAAGAAGGCAATGAGTAAAAATTTGAGAAAGAATGGTGAGAAAGATTTACCTATGTTACTGGAGTTTGCTTGAAACTGAGCATTAATATACTGCTGTTGAACTAAATGAGGCTTTTTAAAACTGTATTCATCTTCCTCCATTGATGCAATGAAACTACAAGGTAATACCCTGTTTTAAATCAGAGTTTTAGGGTAATGTAGTGTTGAAATGAGCTAGAAAAGAGAGAAAAAGTAGTAGTGTTGAAAAAATGGGAAAAAGGAAACTGATTGATTAACAGTAGCCGGATAAACAGGAAAACAGAGTGAATGAGTGTGACTTTGTGAGTATGTGTGTGTGTTTTTGAAAAGGGAAACTATATGTGAGTGACATTTTCTTTTGCCGTTGAATTATGATTATTGAAACCCACCTTTTGGGATTACAATATTGAACCATTTGAACGAAATTGTGATGTTGCTAGTGCTTTTTTTAATATTCTGTGTACTACTCTATGTTTATGGTGGCAATTTCTGCATTTGAAAAACAAAGTACAGTGTGTCTTGGGATTGGGGATTAAAGGAATTCACTTTCGGTATAATCCCCATTTTCCCTCCACTTGTGGTAATTTCTTATGATTAGTCCCAGTAGATCCTTGTACTGGTATTGTTATTGTATGATTGTATATTTGTATCGTATGTTATCAATATCAAATTCGAATAAGCTTAAATTAATGGTAATTTATTTAATTATTTATTTTTACATTAATTATCGTTGGTAATTTTGAGTAGAGTGATCCCATAAATATAAAATTATATTTGTTGATGTCAATATTATATTAGAAGTTTTCAAAATCTCATTGCCTTTTGGGCAACCTATCCAATAGGTGATATATATATGTTGGGGTTTGCAATTCAATTTTCACATCGAAAGAATAATAAAGTGTTGTTTTTCTTATTAATGTCTACCAACTCCATTAGTATGAGACCTTTTGGGCAGGTTTTCAAAAACATATCCGTGCGGGCTTGGCTCAAAATGGACAATATCATACTAATGTCGGAGTCTATGTGGTGTCTTGGGGCCTAATAAGTGATATCAGAGTCAATGATTCAGTCAGTACAATTGCAAGCCATGCGGAGCTAATGATGGCCTAGTTTGTACAAGCCTTTGACAATGTTATGTGGGAGACTCTCATGTGTGACCTCACAATTTGTAGATATGTTTGGTGTCTTGTGTCGAAAGTCTTCCAGGTATTGTGGTGGTCTGGTCGCGGCCACGAGCTTTGTAGTCTTTGTTTTGAGGGGAGGATTGTTGGGATTTGCAATCAAAGTCCCACATTGAAAAAATAACAAAGTGTTGTATTGCTTATTAAGGTCTACCAACTTCATTAGTATGAGACCTTTTGGGAAGGTACCAAAAATAAATTCGTGCGGACTTGGCCCAAAGTAGATAATATTATACTAATGTCGGAGTCCAAGTGTTGTCGTGTGGCCCAACAATCTATCTATAACTAATACTAAAACAAAAACCGCTTATATCATCACTGACACATGTCAACTTCTCCTTCAACCTTTTTCCCTCTAAAACTTCCATTGATTTCTTTAAAAAAAAAATTATTGTTTATTTTTAAAAACCTTATTTATTTATCTTCTTTTGCAATTTTTTCCTTTCCAAAGTTTTATCACTTTTTTCTCTATATTAATAAAATTTGATATTTATAAAATTTTAAATATTAATAATATTTATATATTTAGTTAATAAAGTTTAACTATTGTTATATTCTATCTTTGTTAAAATTTCTATAGCTTATTTTGTTGCATAAAAACAAATATATGTTTATAATCTTATTACGACAAATTATTAAAAATATAAAGATGTGTTTTTTGTCAAAATCTTGCATTGCACGACTACTATAACTTTACTATAAAGTATAAAATAAAATAAGCTACTAAACTTTATACATGACCGCATTACAATTTTTTTCTACCTATGCTACATTACTAATTTACTACATACTCATGTTTGATTAGAAAAACCTTTTCTAATAAAATACTTCGTATGTCAAATAAGAAGAGTTAAAATTAGAGAGTTGCAACAGATCAATCCATGTTATTAGAACTTATCATCCTTGCACATAACAACAAATTCCGATTTTTTTTTTTCAATTCTAAGAATATATATATATATATATATATATATATATATATATATATATATTTGAATGATTATAATATGAAATTAATCATTTAAATATAAAAAATACGATGGAAGCCTCACATCTATTCTTATCTTGATATAACAAAGTGATAAAAGGTTTTTTTCAATTGATATCATTCTTTACATACAAAACCTAATTTATGATAAAAAATTCCACCGATTAGTTTTTTAAAAAAGTGCATCGCACGGGTACTAAACTACTAACCTCGTATATATATATATGTATATATGTATATGTATATATATATATAATATATGTATATATGTATATGTATATATATATATATATATATATATATATATATATATATATATATATATATATATATATATATATATATATATATATATATATATAAAGAGGAAGGATTGACTAAAAACCAAAAAATGGTTGAAAACCAGACATAAAATGGTTTAAAGGGGTACATTAGCAGTCGCAGGGGTACATTAGATGTTTAAAGGGTACTAATGGTTTTTAGCGAAAGTTACTAATATTTACAAAGATTGCCATTAGTAATCACACGTGTACCCCTTTAAGTGTCTAATGTAGGGGTTTTTAGGTTGAGAAGGTATTGTATCGGACTGGTCTAACAGTAAGGTTACTGTCAGACCAGTCCAACTGAACCTGGACACATTTTGTTCAATCTGGACACATTTTTTTGAACCTGGACACGTTTTGTTGAACCTGGACATGGAAAGTTGAACCTGGAAAAAAAAAACCTGGACCTGGATAATTGAACATGGATCAGTTGAATCTGGACAAATAACACTAATCTGGATGAAATGAGCACTAACCTCGACCTAAAAATGACTAACCTGGACAAAACAAATTTATCACTTAACCTGGAAAAAATTTGAGGACTTGGACAAAAATAAAAAAAGACTTGGACAAAAATAAAAGAAAATCTGGACAAAAATAAAATAAGACCTGGACAAAAACGACCAAAGCTGGATATAAAAATGATTAACCTGGGAAAAAAAAAACTAATAAAAAAAAATTAAAACATAGCCAAAAAAGATGAACACCTGGATTAAACTCAATAAACCTGGACTCCCCCTACCCCTGTAAAGATGAAATTAGGGTTATAGAGAGAAGAGGAAGAAAACTGTACCTTTTCAAAGAGAGATAGAATCTTAAGGTTTACAATTATGGTGATGGTGAATACCTTGAAGATGACACTTGAGGAAGGTTTGAGGATCTCTTTCAATGGCAGCTTCTGATGTTAATGAAAGAGCAGGAGATAGAAGGTCCATCGCGAGTTAGATTGCACTTTCAGATCGAAGATGTTAATGTCGATGAGTAGTGGCCGTCGGAGAAGGAGAGGGCGGCAGTGGTCGTGGCCCACGAAGATGAGTAATGAATATGGAAAACGCATATATGGGAATGTGAGTAACTAGGTCAGTTGTCTGACCAAATGTTTTGGTCAGACGGTCTGACTTAATACTTTCACTATATATATATATATATATATAGAGAGAGAGAGAGAGAGAGTCGGGATCTGGTAAAAATCTTTTTTTTTTTTGAGAAGAAAAAATCTTAAATTAAGTTGAAAATTAAAAACTATTAATATGAACCTTTAGATTAAAAGTTTTTAGTTTTCAACTATGAGTCTAATTTTTACATGATCCTATTCCTCTCTCTCTCTCTCTATATATATATATATGTCGACTGTAAAAGTGTAGACATCACTCAGGGTGATTTGGTTAGAGGCAAATTTTATCACAAATTAGAAAGTGTAAAATATAGGTGTTGTTTGATTGGCATGAAAAAGTAAAAATAATTTCTAGTAAAAATAATTTCTAGGAAATAGAAATTATAAAATATTGGAAATAATTTACTCAATCGGTCGTTGAACTAACAGACTTTCCTTATCAAGACGACAAAACTCAAAAGAAAAGGGCCTGGCGTACTTATTTATCAAGTTTTAGATCATCAACATTCGGGAAATGGCTAATAAATCAAATTGATTTTTTTAGCAAACATATCAAATGGCATTTTTGTAATTTTGTTGAAAATAAATTACCAAAACACCCCCTATAGAGTTGGTGCTCGGATCCCTGCCCCTAAAGTTTGTCAAAATTACCTTAAAATGCCATTTGAGATACAAACTTTGTATCTCAAATTGATTTACTGGTCATCTCTCTCAACATTCAACAGTAATTGGGATGATACGATAAAGACTAAGAAGTCAAGCACATTATTGTGGTAAATCAAGCTTCTCCTTTTGGAAATATATAAAGGAAGTAAATTATTGTATTATCCTTACTCATCCTTTATAATCGTTAGTCAAGTTGGGAACAATTTTGTCATTTGTGTGCTAAAATCTTTCATAATAATATTTGATTTTTGAAATCATTAATAGCCTTAGTTAAAACAATTAATCATAATTTTTAAAATTATAAGTGCAATTAATTGTAAAATTAATCACATTCTATTCATAATAAATAATAAATTTTAAAGAGAAATAAATATTTACTCAATTTGCAATATACTTGAGTTGTATAATAGTAGGTACGTAACTTTGCTCAAAGTTGCAATTTGGGCACTCAACTTTAAAAAGTTGCAAATTGAATACTTAAATTAATTTTGAGTTTAGTTCACCTCTTATAGTAGATTACCGAGTATTTACTAGTTAAAAAAATACAAAAATTCATTTTATATTTTTAAAAAGATATTATTCATCTATAGACTATAGGCTTGATTATTCTTCATTCCATTGTATTTCAATAGCTACTATTACAAGACGAAGATATATCAATTGTGATAGTTTTTTTGAATAACCCTCATCAAAACCTAAATTCATTCACCCACAACTAGAGGTTAAT
Organism: Salicornia ramosissima; assembly: GCA_951394345.1. Classification (NCBI taxonomy): domain Eukaryota; kingdom Viridiplantae; phylum Streptophyta; class Magnoliopsida; order Caryophyllales; family Amaranthaceae; genus Salicornia; species Salicornia ramosissima. The sequence goes on along the minus strand of OX596234.1, from coordinate 46,301,783 downwards.
TTCAGAATTTGAATTTCCTATCTGAAAAATTGGATATTTGATTCATTTTTTTGGAATTTGAAAAATTGGATACCAAATCAAATACAAATGATCCGAATTTTCGAATTTAAAACCGGATATTTGAATTTAGAACCGAATTATTTGAATTTAAAATCGGATTACCTGAACATAAAATCAAAGTATCTACTTATAAAAATTCGATTTTTTCAAATAACATATTACAACATTTGTATATCCGGTTTTAAATCTGAATTTTTGGATAATTTCACGAACGGATTTAGATAAAAAAAAATCTATGGTCCAATATTTGGATTTTCGAATCGGATCCGACCCGACATTCAAAAATGAATGCCCCTACCCGAATCCACTATTCACCCACACAACACCACGACGAACAAAGAAAATTTGAACAATGGGTCTACTATGCGCTGAATGCACGTAGAAGTATTTGCATCCAAAAGTGTTTTATTGCTCATTCTAAATAATTTTGCTCATGTTAAAATAATGGAATGAAGAATAATCAAGGCTACAGATGATTAGATGAACAATAATATATTTTAAAAAATAAAATAAATTTTTGCATTTTTTTAATTATTAAGTACTTGTTAACCTGCTACAAGAGGTAAAGTTATCTACAAATTGTATGAATTGAGTACCCAATTTACAACTTTTGAAAGTTGAGTACCCAAATTGTAACTTTGAGCAAAGATTTTTTCAAGAAAAAAAGTATTTTGTATTACCTTAAAATATAGTTGTTAATATAGAAGTGGGATTGTCAGCAAATTCTAATGCTTAAATGTATGATAGTTTAAAGGTTCGTCCACATGTTATATAATCCATTTTTATTTTTTTTATTTACAATTTTATGAGTATAGTATTTTATTTTATTTTTTTTAGTTTTGAGAAATTGTGTGGTCATTTTCTCATTATTTTTATAATTGTAAGTTTTTCTTCTCAATATTGAAATTTTTGCAATATATAAATTAGAAAAAAAAATAATGTCATCAATTAGTTTTTGGAGGGAAATTATTAAATGAGAAATTGACACATTCACATGGTGATTTGAACATATAAGGTTTAAATTTTTTCTTAAAATAGTATGTATTTATAGATTTATGATAAAATTACACAAAATTCAATGTAATAAATGCTTAATTTCTAAAATAATTTCCTTTTTTGACTTCTTATATAGATAGATTACTTTTTTTTGAGGCATAGATAGATTACTTCTTACTTCATTTTCATGGTAATTAACTCAACTAAATAATTAATTTTTTGTTTACAAAACGTTAATTAAAAAATATAATTGAAAAGAGAAAAAATAATTAATTAATCCAATTTTTGGAGCAAAAAATTGAATGAAAAAATGACACATTTTTTTTATGAGGTAAGGATGATGTCAGATTAATCTGTTTTAGTATATAGTTATTATATACTAGATAATACCCGTGCGATGCACGTTTAATTTTTTATAATCTAATATTTGAGAGTAATTGTAATGATAATGAAAGTGCACAATTTATCTCATATAAAACTAATGATTTGAAGTTATACTTTACCTGAATTGAATATAATACATAAAAGTGTTGTAAAGGAGCATGTAAGAAGCAGAAAAATATTCACTTTTAGGTCAATATCATCTTGCCATCTTGGCAATGAACTTTATGTGAATTAATAGACTTCAAGTGAAATAAATTTTTTAAAAAGTTAATTACAAAATAATGAAATTTATCCTTTTTTTAATTGATTAGTACAGAGGTCAATACATTTTTACACACAAATTATAATAGTTTCTTGAACATTCCTCTTATATTTGGAAGTCCGAATTAAGTACTGCAAAATCTCAAGACAAATAGTGTGACAGAACTTTTAACAACAATGATATAATTTTTTATAATTTTAAAACAGTAATAATGTCAAACGACGACCTTATAAAAAAAATAATACATATATAGAAATTCAAACTTGTTAATGTAATCTAATACAAATCCGTCTTTGTAATTTGAAAAAATATATGTTGTTATAACACATAATGTGTAATCTAAAATGAAATCTAACATATCTCATTCTACTTCAAATTTTATCATATTCTAATTGATTCATTATTTTCGTATTTATAACATTCCACTAAAGTGCAAAAGTACAACATGATATATATTTTAATTATGTATGTATGTACGATTTGGCCAACACAGAATTGGGTGATGATATGCAATTGTCTTCCCAATTGAAAGCATGTTCGATAATTAAAAAAAAATGACTTTTTAATCGTTGTTTTTATATTGTTACCTTACACATATAAATTAAAAGTTGATTAAAATGAGTTAAATATGTAAATTTGTAATTAATAATAATAGAAAAATTCATATTTCTATGAGTGAATGTTATAGTTGTACTTTAGTAGTGCATTTAATAATCTACCAATTCCCAATAGTAACTTAGTAGATTAATACAATTTTTAATGAAAAATAGTCATAAATTAATAAATTTTTGATGTAATTGACTTGAATGGGAGGAAAAATTAGACTTTGGAAGGGAAAGATGTTTTTTTACTGGTTACCACTTTAGTATAATATATAAATATATAAATAAAGATTATAGATTATAGATATACTTCCTCTGTTTCAAAATAAATGCAACCTTTTCCATTTCAGGAAGTTTCAAAATAAATGCAACAATTTTTTTTTTTTTTTACAAGAAGCAAAAGAACTTTATTAAAGAACAATCATGTCCATGTTTACAAAGCTTTGAACCTCCATAGGACACTCCTCCAACCAAACTCTAAGACTAGAAAAAGTACTACTTAACTTAGCTAAATTATGTGCTACTGAGTTGCCCTCCCTCTTAACAAAAGAAAATGCAATATTATTACATCTCTTACATAAAACATTAATATCATTTATAATCCTTCCAAAGCTTGAGGCTTCACAAATTCCTTTGTTAAGATGGTTAAACACCTTCATACAGTCAGTTTCCAAGCATATCTTCCTAAACCCTGCCTCCATAGTTACTTGGAGCATGTTTCTCATGGCCATTGCCTCCACGAGATCAGCAGCAAACTCACCTTCCAACACATCACAGCTCGCGACCACCACAATCCACTTTGGTCTCTAGCGACGCCACCAAAACCTACCCGAATATCATCTAGAATAGCCCCATCTGTGTTAAGTTTTACCCAACCTTCATCTGGACACGACCACTCCCGCGAAAACGTGTATGAGTCGTTGTGACCAGGAGCCATACTTTTCACAATTCCCGTTTCGGCAACCAAACTCATGGAATTACGCATCACCTCCTGTAGTGGTTTCTTCTTTCCCCTAAACACCCACTCGTTACGTCGAAGCCATAAACCCCAAAGCACAGCCCAAAAGATATCCCACCATCTTGGTTCCTTGATCTTGTTCCTAATGGAGGCCACCCATTCACGGAAAGAGCAACCTGCATAATCTTCCACATTTAGCCGAAGAGGAGACATGAGCAAAGAGGATTTGGTCTCGCTACACTTACTAAGAATATGAGTCACCGTTTCATTCTCCTCCCCACACATAGGACATATTGGGTCAACATCCACACCTCGCCCAACAAGATTACTACGAACAACCAGACTATTATTTATAGACCTCCATGCAAAATGCTTGATCGTAGGAGGGAGACTAATGCCCCACAGGGCCTTCCAGTCAAAAACTTGCATACTTCCAGAGGTTGAGGGAACATTACGCCTTTCCAAATTAAGAAGTACATGGTATGCAGATTTTACAGAGAACACACCATTGTTGGAGTGGTGCCAAGTCCACATGTCCTCAATATCAAACATAGGAATAGGAATTTTCATGATTTCTTTCACTTCTGTCTCAACAAAATATTGCTCCAAGGAATTTATATCCCACTGTCTATTGCTCCAAAAATCCCTAACATTCATCATATACGCCTCAGTGTCTCTTGGAGTTGAACTAACTCGGAAATTGGGCAGATTAGGAACCCATGGATCAATCCATAAATTAATAGTGACCCCATTGCCAATGATTTTCCTCGCTCCCAAACAACCTTACACTCAATATGGATTTCCATGTGAAACTAGCATTAGGCACTACTTTTGCATCCATCAAAGAATTTGGAAAATATTTTCCTTTCAACACCCTTGCCATAAGTGATTCACCATCATTTAGAATTCTCCAAGCTTGCTTGCATAGCATGGCCTTGTTAATTAACTGCATATTTCGAAAGCCTAAGCCTCCTTCTCGTTTCGATAAGTACATTTTTTCCCACGCTACCAACAAACCTTTCTTTCCTCACCCTTTTGACCCCAAAAAATTGTCGACATAACTTTTCCACCTCCTTCAACATACTCACCGGAAGTAAGAAACATTGCATCGCATAGGTCGGAATTGCTTGGGCAATTGATTTTATTAGAATTTCCCGTCCTACCTGTGACAAATATTTTTCCTTCCACCCTTTTAATTTTTTCCAGATGCGATCCTGAATTATTAGGAAAACCCTTTTCTTAGAAGTACCAATAAAAGTTGGTAATCCTAAATATTGTTCGCGACCCTCTACAGCCTTAAAGGATAACTTCATTTGAAGCAAATTCTTCTCTGCAAGCCCAAGATTTCGGCTAAAGGACACCTCGAATTTCTCCATATTCAGTTTTTGACCCGAAGCAATATCATAGGTCGAGAGAATATTCATCACCTTCTCCACTTCATTCTCATTTTCCCTAACAAACAATAGACTATCATCCGCAAAAAAAAGATGGGAAATAGACTCAACATGTCGACCCACTTTCAATCCATGAATCATATTCCTTTGTTTTGCATCATGAAGAAGAGCTGAGAGACCCTCCGCACACATAATGAACAAAAATGGAGAAAGAGGATCCCCCTGACGAAGGCCCCTCGATGAATTAAATGATCTAGACGGCTAGCCATTTACCAAAACATCAAAGGAGACAGATTTAACACAATTCATGATCAAACCAACAAACACCTCTGGAAAACCAAATTTTAACATCACTTTTTCAAGATAATCCCACTCTACCCTGTCATGAGTAAATGCAACAATTTTAACATCACTTTTTCAGATTTTAACTTGATATGACTAAATGTAACAATTTTAATCTTTCCATTTTTGTAAATCTTTTCTTTCTATCTCTCACATCCACTTTCTCTCTCTATCCCTTTTACTCTCACAACAAAAAATTGTCTACGAGTTCGTGCCTCTTGAATTGTTGCGTTTTTTTTTTTAAACGGAGTAAGTATTATAAATTATAGATGGAAAAACATGAGATCAAAAGTGTTGAAAAGAACGGAGATTTGACAGTACCAGATCATCCAAAAATTCTAGAAAAAAAAAGTAGTCTAATTAGTAAGTCCAATCATCCACCCAAAGAATAAAATCTAGATATAAAACAATGAATATATCATGTATTCTCTCATACGAACAAAACTTGTATTCCTTCCATAATGTATTATTTCATTTTTACAAACTTATCTTCTTCATAATAGTCCATGAAACTGCTGATCATTTTTTCCCCCAGTGCACATCTATACCCCTTTTTAACATCAATGTCATGTTTAAGTTAGTAGTATATCAACCATATATTAAGTATTCCAAATATGATCACTAGTGGAAAAAACGCATTTTACTGCGGTTTTTTAAGAGGTATTTGCTGCGGTTATGAACCGCAGCAAATCAAGGGTGCAGCAAATACCCATTTTTTTCATTTGCTGCGGTTGAACCGCAACAAAAGTACACTATTTGTTGCGGTTGTTTAAGATAACCGCAGCAAATAGCTTACTTTTTTGCTACGGTTTTGATAAACAACCGCAGCAAATAGCATCTTTTTGCAGCGGATTTATTAAATAACCGCAGCAAATGCTTACTAAAAACAAAGCAAAATAGCCAAATAACCGCAGCAAATTGCGAGTTATTTTTGAGGATTTTTTTTGGGTTTTTGCAATTAATATATATAAATCACATTAAATCATAGTAAATTAAAACGTTTTGGAATAAACTATAATAAGTACTAATAATCGAAAACATACAACTTAATTTTACCAATTGTACAAGAATACAATAAATTACTAAATTATACACAAGACATTAATACTAAATGTTGAATTTTAATAAACTACTAAATTTGAGAAACTATGTGTACAAGTATCAATCACGAATCATGCATGTACAAGAATTTGGCAAGCTTGTCTCGAACCTCGCCAATTTCTGCAGCGGTGAATAACCCTTCTTGAACCAATTATGTTGTGGATAAAACGACCTAATAAAAACGAATTAAATTAAACATCGTCGGATTATAAAATTAATTTAGTATGGTGAGTTGCGCTACTCGAAAAATAAATACACATACGCATATATATATAAACACACAAACACATAGAGAGATAAATACATTTATATATATATATATTAACAAAAAAAGAAGTTAGAGAGTTTAGGAACAAAAACGAGCCAACCTATTAGGCTTGTTTTGGGTGTTTTCAATCCCATGTTCGCACTAATCAACATAGCTCATGTTTTTAAGGTTCATACACGTTGTATAGCATTCAGATAAACATTCGATGACTTACTTGCAGATTTTGGACAAACTATAAACAAGACATGCTTGGGAAAATGATGGAAAATGATGTATGAGAATAGAGAATAGAGAATAGAAAACAGTTTTCCTTTGAGTTAGGGATAAAAATGATTTCAACTATGATGTAAAACCATTTTACACTCTAACTTTTTCATTTCAATTTCCAGTCCAACCAAACAGTATAAAATGAGAAAAATAGTTTTCAGTGAAATCATTTCGATCACGTCTTACCAAACGGATCCTAAAATTAAAATTGAGATAAACAAGCTCACTAAAATCAAGATCATTCTATCAAGATCAACATGATAAAACGCAAAGAAAATATAAATCTTCATTCTTTTATCTTTTGGGTCGGGGTTGTATATGTATGACTCCCAAAAGAATATGGTAAAAAAAAAAAATGAAAACTCAAAGAAAAAAAAATATGGTATCTCTCCTAAAATATGAAAAGGGTATGATCATGATAATTGATCAAAAATCAAATTAAAGACTTTATAATTTCATATAATCAAATACAAATTACTTTTTGCTTAATTACCTATCTACTCCAATCAATATTTCTTGATTGACTTCTCACTTGCTTTGTTTTTCCCTCTTCTTTATTGCTTGCTTTGTTCCCCTCTCTTTATTGCTTTGTTCCCTCTTTTCACTTGTTTTGTTTTTCCCTCTTCTTTATTTCGTGCAGAACCAAGTCTCAAAGTTTACTTACAAGAATCTTTGATGTAGTGCTTTCCAATTATTGTTTGTACAAATGAGCTTTGAAGCCTATTTATATCGCTCCATCCTACTACTCCACTAATTCTAGAATATTCTTATAATTAGCCTCCTCATATGGAGGGTTCTAGTCCTACACTTCTTAGAACATTCTAGACCCATACAACTCATACATATATTAATTAATATCTAAGATATTTACAAGGAAGACACATGAACATTCTAGAACACACTATACTACAAAACTCTACCAATTAGCTTCTAGAACAGATTCTTCAGATTCATATGCTCCATGCATCTCCATACTATTTTATAAGCTTCTACGGTTCTTTTTATAATGTAGGACAAATATCCATTTTTTGGCCCAATCAAAGGCCCATAGCCTCTTTCGTATTTTTAAATGGAACTCTTATGCACTTTGCGTGTGTGTCGCTTGGTGGGCCGAGTGTCAAACCGTGACATCGTGCTATTTTTAATCAAGGAGTTCAATGAATAGCAGGATCATGGAAAAAATTAATAATAAAATTGATATTTCTAGACTGTGCATCACACCAGTGCTATGCTAATTGCTAGTTAGTACAATATACTTCATCTATTCCAAATTGTATTTTTGTAGGCTACCGTAGATACATAAATCAAGGAAAAAGAATAAAATATGTATAGTATTTACAAAAAGGTGAATTATATATATTGAGGCATGCAGTAGTGGTTTCATCTCAACCTTTGATCGTTAAGATTACACGTTCGAATTTTTATAGCATGAGAGAATTTCACTAGATATATCAGGGAGGATTTATTAATATCATCATTTCAAGTGCTTCTTTTGGCTAAATTGAGTCAGATTATCTAGTCTATGATCAAGTCAAGGCTAAGAAGTAAGGACCATAAAACATTACAGGAAATATATTCTACATGATACCACTGTATTTTTTGCTTTTCTATGTAGTGCCATTATTTTTTCGGTATTCTATATCATACCATTATAATTTGGTCTTATTCCATATTATAGAATTCTTTTAAATAAAATTTTAATTTAAGAGAAAAATAAGGTTAAGGATTCATCGTATTTTTGTTTGTGTGTTAGAAAAAAAAATGCTTAAATGAGGTATTGGGAGTTACTTGGCAACTTAAGGGTTCATTTTATGGTCAAAATTGATGATGTTGATGTTAATTTTGACCTCAAATTAGAACAAAATGACCCTTAATAGCTTTAATCCAACTAATTTTCCCGTACACATATCAAAACATACGAAGCGAAACAATATCCTAACCCCACTTATCATATCCCAATACCTTAGTAATTAACCTTGTGCCTACAAAATTCCACACTTAGCAAGACACAACCCCTTGTTCTTAGCTCCCAAGTATATGTCCCCTTGAAGTATGAAGATAGTGTCTTGAGCAAGTCCCGTTAGCTTATAGCACCTACACTCGTTGGCACACATCTAGTGCCCTTATAAGTTATCCTCACACACTCACCTTATTTGAGATGTGGAAGATGGTTGTTGAAAGAGCACTCAAGAATACACACAAGTATTTTAGGAAGTATGTTTTGAATTACTCTCAAAGGTTGCTTACAAGAAGCTTTGATGTAGTGCTTTCCAATTGTTTGTACAAATGAGCCTTGAAGCCTATTTATAGCGCTCCATCCTACTATTCCACTAATTCTAGAATATTCTTATAATTAGCCTCCTCATATGGAGGGTTCTAGTCCTACACTTCTTAGAACATTCTAGACCCATACAACTCATACATATATCAATTAATATCTAAGATATTTACAAGGAAGACACATGAACATTCTAGAACACACTACTATACTACAAAACTTTACCAAGTAGCTTCTAGAACGGATTCTTCAGATTCATATGTTCCATGCATCTCCATACCATTTTAGAAGC